>VFSX01000509.1:17500-55000 GCA_016618255.1 Chlamydomonas sp. UWO 241 | reverse complement strand
GCAGCAATGGGGCGTGCGGTCGAGAGCAGTTCGCAGTCTTCAGTACGCACGCTCGAGGCGTGGGATTTTGAGTGGCGGCTGCTTCGTGAGGTGGGCAGCGATGGGGCATGCGGTTGAGAGCAGTTCACAGTCTTCAGTACGCACGCTCGAGGCGTGGGATTGAGTGGCGGCTGCTTCGTGAGGTGGGCAGCGATGGGGCGTGCGGTCGAGAGCAGCTCGCAGTCTTCAGTACGCACGCTCGCGGCGTGGGATTGAGTGGCGGCCTGCCTCGTGAGGTGGGCAGCGATGGGGCGTGCGGTCGAGAGCAGTTCACAGTCTTCAGTACGCACGCTCGTGGCGTGGGATTGAGTGGCGGCTGTTTCGTGAGGTGGGCAGCGATGGGGCGTGCATGCGCACAATGCGCACCCCCGTGGCTCCATTCAGTGACCCCGCCATTAAGTCGTCCCGCCTTGCATCAGCCCCACCACAGCCCCATCGTCTGATCCGCGCAAGTGAATGCGGTCATATCGTCTGAGGCGGTCGGGGTTGCGCCTCAGGCGGTGGTGGGCGCCTACGGCAGTCGGGGTGGCGCCCGAGGCGATCAGGGGTGTGCCTCAGGCGGCGCCTCAGGCGGTCGGCACGCCTGGGGCGCCGCCTGCTCCGCGCAAGTAAATGCGCCGCCTGAGGACCCAGCAATGCGGCGCTGCTGGTGACTAGGATCTCCGTGCCGCTGACGAGCGGGATAAAATACGACTGGCCTGGCTCCTGCTAGACTGTCCCTCGGTGGAAACTACAGGAGCGGCTTGCCCGGCGCTGTCATGGCTTGGCGAGTAGCCGCGGCGCTGCCGCGACCCGTGCTGGGAGACGGCCCTTATCCTCCTCCCATGCAGGACGCCATGCGGCACCGATCTCGACGAGTTGATCGACGAGCGGAGGAGCTGGCGCCCGTCAATGCATGCTGGACATCGGTCAAGATGGCTGCTCGTGGGGGCGAGCTACCATCAGGGCTTCAGCGGTGGTGACCGCCGAGGCAACAACAGAGTTTATCCGCTTCACCATCGCAGCGTTTGTCACCGCGCTCACCCTCGGGGGCACTCGTCTGCCGGTGACTGGCGTCGGCATTGGTCTTCAGGCAGCCTGCCATGACGACTCTGTTTGCCCAGGCCCCCCTGGAGGGTGGGACCTGGCCATGCATGACGCATGGGGCGCAGGCAGAGCCCCATGCATGGAGTTGGACAACCATGCACCATGCCAGGCGGGGACTTTTCTGCTTCAGCGCCGCCAGTCGGCACAGCCGGCGTGGTTGGCCTCAAAGGCCAGGAGGAGGACGGTCCTTTCCTATACGCTCCTTGCCAGACATGTCCCTCAGGGACTTGTTTGGGTCTAAACTAGCCGGCGGGAGCGGTAGTCTAGACGGCAGGTAACCGGCTGGTGGCTATAGTCCTTCACAGGGCGGCGGCACTAGGACTAGTGTTGTCTTAGCTGGAATGCCATGTAACTGTAACTGAGGCGCCGCCTCAGGCGTTGGGAATGTGGTAGGGCAGGCGTGGATGATGCACGGAACAGCTAGATGCGTGGCTCACTGTGGGCCAGACCAGTCGACCAGACCCCCCCCCCTGCTCGCAACGTTTTTTCACGAGCACAGGGCTTAGGGTTTAGGGTTCAGGGTGTGTGTTGCATATGTTAGGGCTTAGGGTGTTGGGTTTGGGGTGTTGCGTGCCCCTCCCCCCGGGGCAACTTACTGTGGGTCCGACCAGTCGACCGGCCCGCCCGCCCCGCTCGCAACGTTTGTCGCGAGCGTGAGCGACAGTTGATGAGTTTAGGGATAGGGGTTAGGGATGTGCGTTCCCCGCCCCCAGTGACTCACTGTGGGTCCAACCAGACGACCGGACCGTCCCCCCCCCCCGCTTGCAGCGTTTTTCACGAGCACAGGGCTTAGGGTATAGGGTGCAGGGTTTGGGGTGTTGCGTGCCCCTCCCCCGGGGCGACTCACTGTGGGTCCGACCAGTCGTCCGGACCGTCCCCCCCCCTCGCAACGTTTGTCGCGAGCACAGGGCTTAGGGCTTAGGGTGTTGGGTTTGGGGTGTTGCGTGCCCCTCCCCCCGGGGCGACTCACTCTGGGTCAGACCAGTCGACCGGACCGTCCCCCCCCCGCTTGCAGCGTTTTTCACGAGCACAGGGCTTAGGGTATAGGGTGAAGGGTTTGGGGTTTGGGGTGGAGCGTGCCCCTGCCCCGGGGCGACTCACTGTGGGTCCGACCAGTCGTCCGGACTGTCTCCCCCCCCCTCGCAGCGTTTTTCATGAGCACAGGGCTTAGGGCTTTGGGTGTTGGGTTTGGGGTGTTGCGTGCCCCTACCCCCGGGGCGACTCACTGTGGGTCAGACCAGTCGACCGGCCCTCCCTCCCCGCTCGCAACGTTTGTCGCGAGCGTGAGCGGCGTCGACGCGCCGCCTTTCCCTCCGCCGCCGGCGGCGCCGACGCTGACCTGCACGCAGAGGTTCAGACTTCAGGTTTCAGGTTTCAGGCTTTAGTTTTTCGGTTTCAGGTTTTAGTTTGCGGTTTGTGCATTGGGCGTTCGGGCTGAGTCGGACGGGCGCCGCCTTTCCCTCCGTCGGCGGCGGCGCCGACGCTGACCTGCACACAGAGGTTCAGGTTTCAGGTTTTAGGTCTCAGGTTCCAGGTTTCAGGTTTTAGGGTGCTGGTTAAGGGTTCAGTCGGACGGGCATTAGCAAGACCCCAGGCCCATAGCTAGACCCTAGGCCCCAAAGCACCTAAACGTGTACCTGCACGGACCACGCCCCCTAACCCTTGTCCCTAGGCCCCTAAACCCCAAGCCCCTCTAAACCCTTCAACATGGCGAGTCACCTGCATGGACCATGCCGCGGCATAAGCGGGGCGCGTGCCGACGCCGGCAGGCGCGCCCTTTGCCCACCAGTGGAACGCCCACTCGCCGGAGGGCGTGCGCTCGAGGAAGAAGACCTTTGTGTGTGAGGGAGGGTGCGCGTGTGCGTGTGTGTGAGGGAGTGTGTGTGTGAGTGTGTGTTTTGCGTATGTGTGCGTGCATGTGTGCGTGTTCGTGTGCGTGTAGGATGGAGAGAGGGAGGAAGGGAGGGAGGGGGGGGGCGGGAGGGCAGGAAGGGAGGGAGGGAGGCAGGCAGGCAGGGAGGCAGGGGAGGAAGCGAGCGAGCGAGCGAGGGAAGGAGGGAGGGAGAACGGGAGAGGGACAGGGAGCGACCGACCTGCGCGCTGCGCGCGGCCGCCTGCGCGTTGCCCATGAGCAGGGCGAGTCCGTTGCGCCCGCCGGCCTGCGCCGCCTGCGACGCCGACGCCGAGGGCCTCGACGACGACGGCTGCTGCTGCTGCCGCCGCTGTGCGCCGCCGTCCTCGTCGTCGCCGTGCGATCGCGTCGGCGACATCGTCGTCATTGCGTTGTCAAAGTCAAAGTCGCCGCAGTCGCCGTCGCTCGCCTCCCCTCCGTCCCCTCCCCCCAGGCGCTGGCCCTCGCACGCCGCGCTTGGGCTCGCTGCGGGCGGTGCGGTGCGTGTGCAGAGGCTCACTCCGTGCGGAGTGCAGTGAAATGCAGTGTGTGCGGTCAAGTGCAGTGCGGTGCGGTGGAATGCAGTTCAGTGTTATGCCGTACAGTGCAATGCGATGCTGTGCTGAGGCTAACTCCGTGTGCAATGTAGTGAAATGCAGTGAAATGCGGTGCAGTGCAGAGGAATGCGGTGCGTGTGCGATGCAGGCTCCGTGTGTGTGCAGTGCAGCGAAACGCGTGCGTGTGCAGAGGCTCGCTCTGTGTGTGCAGTGCAGTGAGATGCCGTGTGTGCGGTGAAATGCAGGGCAACGCGGTGCGGTCGTGCCGTGCAGAGGCTCGCTCCGTGTGCAGCGCAGTGAAATGCCGTGTGTGCGGTGCGTGCAGTGCAATGCGGTGCGGCGCGTGCCGTGCAAATGCTCGCTCCGTGTGCAAGTAACACGTAACACAGGGTTTCCAGCTAAGCAGGCTAATCTTCCGTGTGCAGTGCAGTGAGATGCAGTGCGTGCCGTGCCGTGACGTGCAATGCGTTGCAGTGCAGAGGCGCGCTGCGTGGGCGGGCGCCCTCTGCCGCCGCTGCCTCACCAGGCCCAGCAGCAGCAGCAGCAGCAGCAGCGCCCGGGGCGTGCAGCTCGGAACTGGGGCTGCCGGGCAGGGAGGACGCGGCGTACGGCGGCGTGTCTGTCGCCCAGCTGCCTCCCTGCAGGGGATCACTGCTACTACCAGCACCTGTGGCGCTCAGGCCAAGGCCAAGTCCAGGGCCAGACGGGATGCTGGAGCCGCGGCGGGGCTGGGCGGGCTGCCCAGCCCCGCTGGTGCCCACGGGTACTGCTGCGGCGCCGCCGCCCTGCTGGCTGCCTCTCTCTCGCTCGTCGTCTGCGGGGGGCGCGGCGTGCGTGCGCGTGCGGTGTCGGTGGCGGCCGTGGCAAGCACATGGGTGGATGCGCCTGGCCGCGAGTGATTGGGGGGCGACAAATGCGGGCGTGCCTGCAGTGGGTCTGCGCGCGCACACAGCCGCATGGGACAGCACGCACCTGCGTCGTCATCGCCCATGCAGTTGGCTGCATGCGTGGCCATGAACGCCTCTGGGATGCTGCGCTCGCATATCGGGCACTGCGAGTAGGTGCGCTGCGAGGCCTGCAGGGCGCGATCGATGATGAGAGGGTGTGTGGGGGCGTGTGCAAGGGCAGGGAGTGGGCTACAGTAATGGGCATGCAGCGGGAGGTGTGTGCATGTGTGTGCGTGTGTGTGCGTGTGTGTGCGTGTGTGTGCATGGGGAACGTGACTCGACTTGGCGGTGCATGGGGCAGCATGGCAGCCCCCCCTCATGGGTGGCCCCTCGTGCCCCGAGCCAGTGGACCCAGATCCCCCCCGTCATCCCAAACAGTGCACCGGAGCTCACCGATTGTGAGGCATTGCCTCCGCTCAGCCTCGCTTTCTTCCGCTGGCCGCTGCCACCCCCTCCCTGCGACCCTTTACCCAGCAGCACGTCGAACGCGTTCATCGTATCGCTATCGTATCGCAACGAGTGCACTGTCCACTTCGCTCTTCAAATTCACATGCACAGTGTGGCCAGGTTCACACCAGGGGTCACACCTCTTGTTTCAAACTCTGGCTGGAGAGGGAGAGAGAGTGATGCAGTGTTTAACATCATCATTCAGGGAGAGAGTACAAAGGAGGCATGAGCTAGTTCTTATAACGGCGGCCCTTGAGGGGCTCCGCCACCCTAACCCCTCAAGTTGCGGGTGCGCGTTAGAACGCGCCACGCGCAGTGCGTGTGTACATGCCGTGACGGCAGTCCGTGCTGTGCAATGCTGAGGCTTGTCTGATCACAGCTGCTGCGTCCCGCGCGGCCCCCGCCTGCCGGCTCGCTGCTCTCAGCGTCGGCTATTCATGGGTGGAGGTGTCTGCGTGAGCCTGACGGCTTGTGCCTCCCTGTGCTCAGACCACCATCGGGCGGCGCATCGCGTACGCGGGGATCTCGGCCTCGCCCTCGTCCTCGTCCAGCAGGTCGGCAACAAACGCGGCGACGCGCGCGTCGAGGTCGCCAGACAGCGACACGATGGCGTCGTCCTCGCACTCCTGCGCACGCATACGTACAGTTTGTTTGAGAGGCGTCCACGCCGCACCCCGTACCCCGTGCCACACCAAACCCCGTTGAGAGGCGTCTACGCCGCACACCCCGCCCCGTGCCACCCCCCGTGCCACACCACACCCCGTGCCGCACTTTGAGATCCGCCCTCTGGCCGGCCTCGCCTCATCAGGCCGAGCATCCCCATTCCAACTCTCAGGGTCCAGCCAAGCCGCGAAACCCCTACAACACACCCCGTTTCGCCGCACCTCAGCGCCCTCGCGCTCGACGAGCGCCAGTGCGCCGCCCCCCATGCACCTGGCATGGGGTTCAAAGCTGGTTCAAAGCCACAAATGTCAAGGGCTCCCAAAGCCCTAAGCCCTACAAGGCGACACACGGCCCCCAAATCCAATCCTCGCACCCCCTTTGTGTCATCTTACCTCAGCAACAGCACGCCGTTCCCCATGCACCCGGCGTGGTGGGTTACAGCCCCCAATGTCAAAGGCTTCTAAAGCCCCAACAGGCGACACAAGGCCCCCAAATCCAATCCTTGCAGACTCCGTGCACCCCTGTGTGCCATCTCACCACTGCGTCCTCGCGCTCGACGAGCGTCAGCGCGCCCTCCTCGGACCACTTGCACTTGAGGCCGAGTTTCGTGAGTGCAGACTTGGGCACGGGGATGGACTCCTGCGTGGTGGTAGGGACACGTTTGGGGGGTGGGGTGGGGGTTAGGCACCACATGCAGCCTCGTCATTCGTTCTCAGGTGATGTCGGACCACGCGCACTTCAGGCCGAGCTTTGTGAGGGCCGACTTGGGCAAGTGGATGGACACCTGCGCGTGATAACGTTTTGCGGCGGGGGGTGGGGTGGGGTGGGGTGAAGGCGCTCTGGTGGCGCTCTGGTGGCGCTGTGATGGTGCTCTGATGGCGCCTGTGGGCTTTGTGAGGGCAGACTTTGGCACGGGGATGGACTCGTGCGCGCGTGAGGATGTGTTGGGGGGGGGGGGGGGGGGAGCTCAGTGTGAGGTGGTGGCGTTCTGGTGGCATTCTGCTGGTGCTCAGGTAGCGCTCTGATTGCGCCCCTGGGCGCCCGAGACGCTGACAAATAAATAACACCTGCCACAGCTCCTCGAGGTTGATCCCGTCGCCGTCAAAGTCTAAGTCGGTCGTCGCGAGATTGCTGATCGCGCCATGCAATGCCCCCCCCCCGCTCTCTGTAACTGTCAAGGTAACCGAAAGTAACCGAAAGTAGCCGAAACCGCACCTGCCACAGGTCCTCAAGGTAGATCTCGTCGCCGGTCAGCGCGAGGTTGCTGATCGCCCCATACAATACCCCCGCCCTGAACCTGAAGGTAGTAACTGAAAGTAACCGAAACCTCACCTGCCACAGCTCCTCGAGGTAGATTTCATCGCCGTCAAAGTCGAGGTCGGTCGTCGCGAGGTTGTTGATCGCGTTGCCGTCGAGCTTGTCGAGCGGGCGGTCGGGGAACGCGACCGAGGGCATCGCCAGGCCACGCCCGCGCGTGGTGAAGAGCGCGCCAGACAGGGGGCCGCTGCGGCCGTAAACCTGCATACAGGTTTGAGTGAGTGCGTACGGTACGGTACGGTCAGTCACCAGCCGGCACACGTGTGCGCGTCAATGAACGCTTTAGGTTGTTCGACGTGATGGCGGTCTTGTGACACGGAACCAGCCCCACAAGGTCGCTGTGGGAGAGATGATAGGGGTTGATGTTGCGACGCAAAAGTGTGGAAATCGCTGATTTCACACTTTTACACGAATTCACACTTTCCACACAAAAAAACGCGAGCTAGAGACCGACCTTGTAGTCGCCCACGGCGTCGGCGATGTCGCCGGCCTCGGTGAGCGAGACCCCGTCGACGTCGTCGTCGTCCATCATGTCCTCCGGGTCGAGCGCAAGGATGTCAAAGCCGACTGGGCAAGGGGATGGAAGGGCGGGGGGGGGGGGGGCAATTTAGGGTCCTCCTAGGGTGGAGTTTAAGGGTCAATCTGTGAGTGCGAGGATGTCGAAACCAAATGTGGGCAGTTTATTCAATGGTTCAGGGGGCTTGTTGTCGCACACACACGACACACACACACACACACGCACGCACACACACACACCATGCGATGGGACAGTTACAGTTACATTGGCTTTCCAGCAAAGACTACTACACACACACCATGCGATGGAGTGATGTCCTTTTAGGCTGGCACGCTCACACCATGCAAAGGACGTGATGCCCTTTAAGGCTGGACTCAGTCAGACACAAGACGGGATTGTTTAGTTCAGGTGTTGACACACCAGGGGCTCGATTAACGGAGGCGCGTTCTCGTCGCCGAGCCCTGGACCCAGCAATGCGGCGCTGCTGGTGACTAGGATCTCCGCGCCGCTGACGAGCGGGATAAAATACGACTGGCCTGGCTCCTGCTAGGCTGTCCCTCGGTGGAAACTACAGGAGCGGCTTGACCGGCGCTGTCATGGCTTGGCGAGTAGCCGCGGCGCTGCCGCGACCCGTGCTGGGAGACGGCCCTTATCCTCCTCCCATGCAGGACGCCATGCGGCACCGATCTCGACGAGCTGATCGACGAGCGGAGGAGCTGGCGCCCGTCAATGCATGCTGGACATCGGTCAAGATGGCTGCTCGTGGGGGCGAGCTACCATCAGGGCTTCAGCGGTGGTGACCGCCGAGGCAACAACAGAGTTTATCCGCTTCACCATCGCAGCGTTTGTCACCGCGCTCACCCTCGGGGGCACTCGTCTGCCGGTGACTGGCGTCGGCATTGGTCTTCAGGCAGCCTGCCATGACGACTCTGTTTGCCCAGGCCCCCCTGGAGGGTGGGACCTGGCCATGCATGACGCATGGGGCGCAGGCAGAGCCCAATGCATGGAGTTGGACAACCATGCACCATGCCAGGCGGGGACTTTTCTGCTTCAGCGCCGCCAGTCGGCACAGCCGGCGTGGTTGGCCTCAAAGGCCAGGAGGAGGACGGTCCTTTCCTATACGCTCCTTGCCAGACATGTCCCTCAGGGACTTGTTTGGGTCTAAGCTAGCCGGCGGGAGCGGTAGTCTAGACGGCAGGTAAGCGGCTGGTGGCTATCGTCCTTCACAGGGCGGTGGCACTAGGACTAGTGTTGTCTTAGCTGGAATGCCATGTAACTGTAACTGTTGACACACCAGCAGGTGCTTCCACAGTCTTCTTGTCTTGGCGCTAAGTGGCCGTGGGGAAAAAACCCGAGGGGAAATCGCCGACACAATCTTACCAGCGCCGCCGAGCATCGAGAGGGGCTCGTTGTCGCGCGGGAACGAGGGCGTGCGGTCCTTGTCGCCAAACGACTTGTCGCCAAAGTCCTCGTCGTCGTCGAGCTGCGTGCGTGCGTGTGTGTGTGTGTGTGTGTGCATGTGTAGGGCGCGGCACGGTATACGTAGACCGTATATACCCTATGTATACCGTGACGGTATAAATACCGTATACGGCGGGATGTATACCGTATACAGCAATTTTCGGACGGCAAGTAAAAGGCGTAAAGGCTCCAACTCCCTTGAAACTTCATAGATTTTGACGATTCGACTTGCATTGGACAGCTAATGACAAGGGCTATCCAGAACAATGCTTGCATGCAGCAAGGGGTGGAGGGAAGAATATGGTGTTTGCATGGGGCGCAGGGACGCGCCGGCTGCCATGCAGAGAGAAGAACTAGTTTTGTGTTTCCTCTAAACCAAACATAGCAAAGTCAGCTTGTTAGAGTGGATTTGTGATGCTCATCATGCCAGGCATCCGAATCCAGCGTTCCCGTCTAAATCGGATCAAGGAATCAAGGGTACCGTATTGATCAGAGAATTTGGTGAAACACCATGGAAATTTTGAGGGTTTAGGGTTTAGGGTAAATTTTGAGATTTTGCGTTTTGATTGTGCCAAAAATCCATGTTTGGTAATGTCTGGCTGACGCATTAATGCTTGCAGATAATGTTTGGTAAACAAAAATCGGAGAGCTTTTGTTCCAGGCAGGATCGCGTTACACGAAACCCCTGCAGAGGGCGTTCATCAGCAGGCGGCTCACGCCCAACCTGCTGTTGGGGCTTGCTCTGATGGACGAGCCTATCATCTCAAGCCATTAAACTCCACCGGGTTCGGCGCGCCAGCCACCGCGTTTGTTTACACGCCCGGCACGGGTGCTGCTGCTGCTAGCAGCGCTGCGCGTGCGGCTACCCTGTCCTCCCTCTGCTGTGCCTGCTGCTCCCTAGACGCCCCGAGGCGGTCAAAGGCGGCCTGCATGCCGTCCTCATCTCCGCTGCCCTCATCCTCCGAGGTGTGTCCACTCTTCTCCCCCTCCTCCTCTGTCTCCTCTTCCTCCTCCCCGTCGTCGTCGCCAGCAACTCCCCCATCAGGGTCAGGGGGCCTGTCCTAATGGCTGGCCATGTCTGCAGTCTCTTATCCTCGTGGTATCCCAGCAGAGGATGAATTCTAGTGGCTGTCCAGAGCGGCTGTGGCTGTGGCGGCACAGGCGGAGTGAACCTGTCCGAACGTCCAAACACTCCAACGGACAAATCTTAAAACCGACTTTTCTGTGTCTTCAAAACGTCGGAATTCACAGATTCGGAAAGCTCTCGTCGCGTAGATCATTTCAGACCTATAAAACGCGGCATTCGACTCGAGGGGGGGGCGTTCACACCCCCACACTCGTTTTTTCGCTGATGATACGCCTTAGGTAAAATTTCCGGCGCGCATTAACGCTGCACACGCCATTTGGTAAATTTACCAAACTTTGTTTCACCAAATCCTCTGATCAATACGGTATACACATAGACCCTTGTATACGGTATACGTTATACGGTATTATACGGTATACTGCCGCGCCCTATGCATGTGTGCATGTGTGTGCGGTCCGTATCTCCAAAGTCCTCGTCATCGTCGAGCTGTGTGTGTGTGCTTGTGTTTGTGTTTGTGTGTGGTCGGTCCTCGTCATCGTCGGGCTGCGTGTGGGGGTGTAAAAAAAGGGATTAGTGGCCCTTGACCCTAGACGGGCGCGTAGATGCCACGTCCAAGAACGCCAGGCCTCTGTCCACGCGCATGCCCTCGCAATCATAGTACCTACTTAGGCAACAAGCCTACTAAGTTTAGGGTTGCCTGTTGACCCTAAACCGCTGACCCCCCACAGCCGCGACCAGTCATTTTGTTTTGGGCTCCTGGGAGCCATTGGGAGCCATTTGGCAACTGACGATCCCATCAGATAGAGCTCAACCAAGCAAGTCGCTTGATGGTCTGACAATCCCATCAGATGGATCTCGTCAAGAGCTTGACAGCTACCTACATTTGATGGTCAAAGGTCAACGCTAAGGTAGCGGGCGAGGCGGTCGACATGACGTTTGTCCGCGCGCCGGCTCCCAGAAAGTAACTAAAAATGCTGGAAACAAAATCACTGACCACGACCCTCACCTCGAAGCCATCAGCCTCAACCTCAGCGTCCGTGTTTACTGCGACAATTCTACCCTCTGAATGCCCGCAAACCCTTGCACATCATCATGCGTACAAGCAGAACCAAAACCTTAGCCCAAATGCGTACAACCAAAACCTAAACCCCAAGCCGCGACGCACCTCGAAGCCATCGGCCTCAACCTCAGCGTCCGTGTACTGCGTCAGGTCTACCCTCCTAATGCCCGCAAGCCCTTACAACACCATCACGCGTACAACCAAACCCAAACCCTTACCCCGAACCCCTAAACCTTAACCACGAGCCCACACCCCAAGCCGAGACACACCTCGAGGCCATCAGCCTCAACCTCAGCGTCCGTGTGTACTGCGACAGGTCTACCCTCCGATTGCCAGCAAAGCCCTTAACATCATCATGCGTACAATCAACCCCAAACCCTCAACCCAACCCTGAACCACGAGCCCTTAACCCCAAGCCGCGACGCACCTCGAAGCCGTCGGCCTCGACCTCAGCGTCCGTGTACTGCGTGAGGTTGATCTCGCCGCGGTCGGTGTAGTCCAGCACGAAGCCAGAGACCATGTCGCCAATCTGTGCGTGCAACAAAGTGAGAGAGTGAGAATGAGAGAAAGAGTGAGAGAGAGTGAGAAGGAGAGAAAGAGAGAAGAGAGAAAGAGTTTTGGTGGGCTGCGCGAGATTGATCTTGGTGCATTTGAGAACGAAGCCAGATACTATGTCGCCAGTATGTGTGTAAGAGAGGGAGAGCGTGCAAGAGAGAGGGAGAGAGACGGAGAGAGAGAGAGCGTGTGTGAGCGAGTGAGAAAGCGTGCGAGAGAGAGTGCACACTCAACACACCCGTCCCAACACACTTCTGACAAGGCACCCGGCGCGCAGTGCTCTATTTCATGCCCTCAAACTTGGCAGACAGATCCCTCAGCATGCAAAGGCAAGACACCCACACACTGACGACACACTGAGGTGATCCACACCCACCGCGTAGTACTGCTTCATGTCGTCAAACTCGCCAGACACGTACGTCGGCGCGGTCTCGCCCAAGCCTCCTCACGGCTCAACACCCCCCACCCCCCACCGCACACACACACACACACATCCCCTTGAAAGACACCCACACACGGAAGACACACTGAGGTGGTCCACACCCACCGCATAGTACTGCTTCGCGTCGTCAAACTCGCAAGACACGTACGACTTTTAGGGTTTAGGCGCGGTCTCTCCCCGGTCTGCCCCCTCGAGGCAACACCCCCCACCGCCCACACACAGCAGCTGCCGGCCGCTCTCCTAGGGTGCGCAAGCACCGGCATAACACGCCAACATAAGCGTCCGACAGACTGTAGAATTGACGGCCACGCACTGATCATTCACACCCACCGCATAGTACTACTTCATGTCGTCAAATTCGCCAGACACGTATGTCGGCGCGGTCTCTCCCAAGCCTCCTCAAGGCTCCCCCCCCCCCCCCCCCCCCACCCCCTCCCCGTACACACTTAAAAGACACCCACACAATGACGACACACTGAAATGACCCACCGCATAGTACTGCTTCATGTCGTCAAATTCGCCAGACACGTACGTCGGCGCGGTCTCTCCCAAGCCTCCTCAAGGCTACCCCGCCCACCCCCCCACCCCCTCCCCATACACACTTAAAAGACACCCACACAATGACGACACACTGAAATGACCCACCGCATAGTACT
The DNA here is from genome assembly GCA_016618255.1 of Chlamydomonas sp. UWO 241. Taxonomy (NCBI): domain Eukaryota; kingdom Viridiplantae; phylum Chlorophyta; class Chlorophyceae; order Chlamydomonadales; family Chlamydomonadaceae; genus Chlamydomonas; species Chlamydomonas priscui. Next base: position 42,275 of record VFSX01000509.1, on the reverse strand, counting down.
GCTTCATGTCGTCAAACTCGCCAGACACGTACGTCGGCGCGGTCTCGCCCGCCTCCACGCCGAACTCCTTGAGCTCGCCGGGCGACAGCCCTTTCGTGGGGACCTTGGACTCGTCGCACGCGAGGAAGGCCTGTGGAGGGGGGGTGTAGTGATGATGGAGGGTACAGTCAGGGACAGGGAGTTCAAGACGGTGCTCGGCGCGTAGGGCCCGAGCACCTTGCTGAGAGTCGTAGGGGTTGGCTGGTTGGAGTGATGAGCTTGAGTGCCTCGGGGGGCAGCGCGTTCGAGGGGACCTTGGACTCGTCTCGCGCGAAAAAGGCCTCCTCATGTTGTCTTAGGTTGGTGGGTTGACTCGGACTGGACATGGGTCTAGGGGGTGGTGAACGTCATGCCGCTCACCCCCCCCCCTTCACCACCAAACACCCCCTCCACACTTCACACACATTCGCACACTCGCACGCACCTTTCCGTCATGAGATATCGTCCTGGACGCGCCATAGTCCTCGACGCGCGTGATCATGCCGCTCACGAGCTCCACACAATCCACACAACCACACTCCACACAAACAACCACAAACAGCACACACACTCCCACACACACACACACAACACACTCCCACACACCTTGAGCTCCTTGCCGTCATGCGAGATGGTCATGAACGCGCCATAGTCCTCGACGCGCGTGATCATGCCGCTCACACACACCACACTCCACACACAAACACACACACATACACACACACACACACGAACAACCACAAACAGCCCACACACACACACACACTCGCACACACCTTGAGCTCCTTGCCGTCATGCGGGATGGTAATGAGCGCGCCATAGTCCTCCACACACGTGATCACGCCGCTGACACACCCCACACCCCACACTCCACACAACACTCCACACACACACTCCACACCCCCTCCCCACACACACCTTGAGCTCCTTTCCGTCATGCGAGATGGTCATGAACGCGCCATAGTCCTCAACGCGCGTGATCATGCCGCTGACGAGCTCATTCAGCGGGACCGGGAGGTCGAGCCCGGCCTCGACCATGAGGTCAGCGTCCTCAAACTCGTTCACAGCGTTCATGCTGATGTCCACGTCCTCCTCCATCTGCATGCATGAGTGCGTGTGTGCGTGCGTGTGTGCATGTGTGTGTGGGGGGGGGGGGGAAGGGCGAGTGTGTGTCCTGATGTCGATATCCGCCTCCATCTGTGCGCATTAGTGCGTCTGCGTGTGCGTGTGGATGTGTGTGTTTGCATGTGTGTGTGTGTGCGCCTGTATGTGCGGACGTGTGTGTGTGCGTGTGTGCACGCGTGTGGCAGAGGGCCATGAGTTTCCAATGATTCCGTGCCCCCCCCCCCTCCCTGTCTCTCACACACGCACACGCGCACCTGGAACGGGAAGTCGAACTCTGCGATCGTGTCGGCGTACACAAACTCGTGGCCGTCTGCCGGGAGCAGGTCGGTCGACTCCTCCGCGTCCTCCTCATCGCTGGCGCCGCCGTACGCGCCACCGCCACCGCCCGATTCGGCTGCGACGGCAGGGTGCGTGTGTGTGTGTGTGTGCGTGTGTGTGTGTGCGCGTCCTCCTCGTTAGCACCGCCACTGCCCAAATCGGCTGTGGTGGCAGGGTGTGTGTGTGTGCGCGTCTTCCTCCTGTGTTGTGTGGGGGATAGGGGTGAGGTGTGTGTGTGCAGCAAGCACGGGCGTGTCAATGTGAAGATGCTTGCTCAGCCAGTGCCCCCGATGAGTGGGTGGGTGCCCACGGGTGCGTGGGTGGGGAGCGCCGATCACCAGCGTGCCCGCAGCACACAACCGCGTGCCAGCATGCATCGCCAGTCGCCCCGCCAGTCGCCCCGCCAGCAGGTCGCGCGCCACGGCTGCGATGCGTGCTCGCGCCGCACGTGGCTGTGCTCACCCTCAGCGCCCTCGGTCTTCATGCTGAGCGCGATCTTGCCAGAGGCAGCGTCACAGGACAGGACGCGGACCTTGACGACGTCGCCGACCGACACGCTCTCCGCGATGCTCTTGACAAACTTGTTCTGTGGTGGGAGACGGTTCCGTAGGGGGTAGGATGTGTGTGTTGTTGGGTGCGGGTGAATGGCCCATGCGCCCGTGTGCACCATGCGCACCCCATGCACCCATGCGCATGCAGCCGCCGCCCCCTGAACTGCCTCGCCGACGCTGGATTGGGGCCGGCACTGGGCGCCCTGCCCGCACAACATCCCATGCACCCATGCATGGGGAAAGTGGGCACCGGGGGGCTTGCTGCGGGCGCACTCACCGAGAGCTGGGAGATGTGCACCAGGCCGTCCTTGTCCGCGCCAAAGTTCACGAAAGCTCCGTAGCCCTCCACCGCGGTCTGCAGGCACGACCAAAAAGCGTGCATGCGTCAGAGCAGCGTGCACATCCCCCAGACGAGGCTGCGCGCTCACGATGATGTTCGCCGTGTGGGCCTCACTTACCACCTTCCCCTCGAACTCATCGCCCTCGGACACGGTTGCCAGGTCGACCGTGACCTCACGCTTGGCGCGCACAGTCTTGACGGCCGCGGCCGCGGGGGCTGGCGCCTCGTCGCCCTCCGCAGCAGCAGCGGCGCGCACAGTGCGGCGCACAGAGGTGAACGCAGCTGGGCGACGAGCCACGGGCACGCTGCGTACACCAGGCGGGTGGCATTGAGCCTCGTGTACACGGATTGGGCGTGCGATTGGGCATGCATGAAGACAAATCCACCTCACCTTGGCAGCGCGCATGGGCGAGCGCCGGAGGCGCTCCTGACCTGCGGAGACACGCGATGAAATGCACCAATAAGCGCACGTCGTCTGGTGCATGCATGCAAGCCATCAGCGCGGCTGCGCAGGCCCATGCGGCAATCGCCGTCGTGAGCAGCTGACGCACCTGGCGCCCGGCCGAGTTGAGGCCCTTGAGCATCATGGCGTGCTACCAGGTATAGGTAACCGCTCGTGGGTCTGCAAGAGAGCAGTGCAAGACGCAGGGCCTGCTGGTGTGGAAGTGTGATTCGCCATCACTTGGGGACGACTGATCGGCTGCAGGGAGGGGAGGCTGGGAGGCTGGGGAGTGTTAGCCCCTCAGCTGGTGAGCGCGCGTGTGTGTGTGTGTGTGTGTGTGTCCTCGCGTCGTTCACCAGCTTAATCGAGCATAGTGCGTACGCATGCATTTGCCATTGCAGTTTGCGTCCTCTTCAGGCTCCTGGGACGCGCTTCGTCTGAGATTGTTGTTGCAATGAGATGATGAAGAGTGGCCGTCTTACTTACAAGTGTCTGTCTATCTTCCCCCTGGGTTCACTTCCTGTAGCAGCCTGCTTCAACTGCACAACACATCTTACCAACTTCCCTCTGCAGATTGGCTTGGAACTCAGCAGCTACACAGCCATCTACTGTGACGCTGCTTCTGCCGCTGCTTGCGTCGCCTGCTCCGCTGCCAGCGTTGCCTGTTCCGCTGCCAGCGTTGCCTGCGCTGCCCGCGTTGCCTGCGCTGCCTGGTATGCGACCATCGTTGGGCTCGGCTCGCCGGGGGCCGATGACAGCTCGGCCTCCAACTGGTTCAAGACAAGGGCGGGCGGTGGGGCATGGGACGGGCGATCAAGGCATGGGGCGGGCGGTAAAGGCATGGGACGGGCGGTAAAGGCATGGGGCGGGCGGTCAAGACAAGGGGCGGGCGATCAATGCATGGGGCGGGCGGTCAAGACAAGGGGCTGGCGGTCAAGGCATGGGGCGGGCGGTCAAGGCATGGGGCGGGCGGTGGGACAAGGGGCGGGCAGTGGGGCATGGGTGGGTGACTGGTGGCCTTGCCATGTCATGCCATGGGGACAGCGTGCACAGCGCATGCGTGCGTGTCTCTGTTACGCGTGCGTGCCCGGGGGAGACATCCATCGAGGCGGGCTGGTGGTGGCAGATGGACAGCTAAAACGAAAGCGCAGGGGTTGCCCCTCGGCCCTGCGCCCGGGGTGGTGAGGGTGCTGTGCTGAGTGCTGCGTGCTGAGTGCTGCGTGCTGTGAGAAACCATCACCGCCCCAGGGTTCCTCACCTCGTCCAGCGACAGATTGAGGGATTGAGGGAGCTGCCGGACGCGGCTAACTACCATTCAAAGGGGTTGTGGGGAGGGTTAGCCAGGGGCGGCTCTGTGTTGCTGCGTGCTGAGTGCTGAGTGCTGAGAGAAACCCTCACCGCCCCAGGGTTCCTCACCTCGTCCAGCGACAGCTCTCCCTCCACCAGGCGGTCGTTGATGACCCACGATGGGAACGCGCGCACGCTCGCGTCAGCGCACGCCTTGGCGATGGGCGAGCCCTGGGGAGGAGGTGGCAGGGGCGCGCACACTTGGGCGCACACCTAAACCCTTGAACCCTAAAACCCTTAACCATAAAAGCCTAAACCCTAAACCCCTGGGGAGAAGGTGGCAGGGGCGCGCACACTTGGGCGCACACCTAAAAACCTTAACCCTAAAACCCTAAACCGTAAAACCCTAAACCCCTGGGGAGGAGGTGGCAGGGGCGCGCACACTTGGGTGGAGTCGTGTGGAGACGTAGTGTGTGTGTGTGTGTGTGTGTGTGGCAGGAGCAAGAGGAGGGAGGGGAGTGCAGAGGACTAGGGAGATTAGTGTTACACATCCACTGCCGGCGGTCACAATCAGTTCCAAAGTTCCAGCGGGACTATCAGGCACAAGGCCCACCAAAAGGCCACGCTACAAAAGTAGCCCACAGTAGCGCCACCCACACTAGGTGGTGGGCGTCGAGCAGCAGCACAGGCCACAGGCAACTCACCAAAGCCACTCTGGTGGGTGGTGGACAGCCCAAGGTATAAACCATAGGGACTGACCAGACAGACAAGCAGAGCAGCGGTCTGGAGTCAGTGGAGACAGAGAACGCGTTCTGAGAGTGGTCTGTGGTCAGGCGTGCTGGCTTATAAAGGCTCACAAAAAGGGACTATGCTGGAATCTGTGTAGTGAGATTCTCGGGTAAAGCATCTGCAAAGCATCAGAATAATTAGTACTGTCTCTTGCCTTGCACAACACTTGAAGTGCTCTGCTCGATCAGTCAGATCAATAGTGCATCATTGAGGTGCGCGACAGGCTGTGTACTACAGCTCAGCAGGGAGGACGCAGTGCAGCGGTGTCGAGCCGCGCCTCGTAAATATCAGGCGAGGGGGAGGGAGGGGGGGGGGGGGGAGGACGCGCGGGTGAGCTGAGCGCATCAGCTCGAGAAACATGAGGTGCGTGAACAACTCTCCCCCCGCGTGCGAGCAAGCAGTACGTTCCAAGCAGTCGGTCAAAGGCATCAGCAACAGCAGTACAAGAGCAGCCAGCCCCGCTCCCTAAATATAAGCGCAAGCTGGCACGAGCCAGTGTTTCCGTCAGCCACCCCGCACCCCGCAAGGGTGCATTTGCAAGGTGAGATTGGCCGCCTCGGGCCGGCGCTGCTGGGTGAGCTTCAGGAGGTCAGCATATGAGGCCCGGGTTGGGCCTCCACTTTCCCAAGATCCTCAGCGGAACCACTGACACAAGCCTTGCCTACCTGGTGCCAGCCATCGGGGTAGCACTCCACGTAGCCCTGCCAGGTTTTCTCCGCCTCCTTCCCGAACGCCTGTTCACAGTTCGTGTGTGCGTGCATGCGTGTGTGCGTGTGTGCATGTGTGTGTGCAGGTGTGCGTGTGCATATGTGTGCGTGTGTGTGTGTGTGTGTTCATATGTGCGCGCGCGCGTGTGGCAGGTGGGAGACGTACTCCTCCGGCCGTACCTGTTTTTGCTGGAAGCAGTGCGAGCACCAGAATGCGCCATACATCTTTGCGCCCGCCGCGTTGAGCGTCTTGACCATGCTTGATGCACGCTTGCTCGAGTCGGTCGTGACCTCGGGCTTCTGCGGTGGCGGCGGCGGTGGGAGTTGCGGTGGTGGCGGTGGCGGTAGTGGCGGTGGCGGTACGAGTGGTGGTGGTGGCGGTGGTAGGGGTGGTAGTGGATGGCAGTGGTGGGGGGTGGGGGCAGTGGTGGCTGGATGGCGGTGGGGGTGGGGCGTGGTTGATGGTGGCGGTTGCGGTGGTGCGTTGGCGGTGGTGGCGGTGGTGGGGTGGCGGTGGGGATGGGGGTGGGGGTGGGGCAGTGGCAGGAGTGTGGTGGATGCAGTGGTGGGGGGTGGGGCATGGTGGCGGTGGCGTGGGGGGGTGGGGGCGGTGGGGGCGGTGGGGCAGTGGTGGTGGTGGTGGTGACGGTGGTGGTGGTGCGGTGGGGGCAGTGGTGGGGGTGGAGTGGCGGTGGTGTGGTGGTGACGGTGGTGGCGTGTGGCGGTGGGGGGTGGGGGCAGTGGTGGGGGTGGTCGGCAAGCAGTATCGGGGGAGGGTAGTGGGAGAGGGGCAGCCGTGCCAGCTGCAGACGCCCCACCGAGGGGATCGGCGTGCGGGCGCAGACTCACGTAGTAGGGCAGGTCGAACACCTCTGATGCAGACGCCGGCCCGCCCAGCGCCAGTGCGGTCGCTAGCAGAGCTGGCGCGCAGAGCGCGCGCAGGGTGTGGGGTAGCAGGAGGAGGGGCGACTCTTTCTCCTCTGGCAGCTGCTGCTGCTGCTGCTTATGCTGCTGCTTCTGTTGATAGTGCTTCTGGCTGGCCTGCAGGGTTGTAGAGGGTGGGTCTCAGGTAAGGGCTTGGTTGGCAGTGCATGAGTGCGCATGGCCAGGCATCGCATGATCACGCATGGAGCAGGTTGGCCCCAGGCACCCCCCCCTCGACAGCGCAGCAGAGGCATGACTTTATAGAATGAGGCCATGCGTGCATGCATAATGTCCGCGGCACCCTCCACAAGCGACGCACTTGGGCCACAAGTAGTCGAGCTGGCAGGCGTCCTGGCAGACAGCGCGCTCCGAGAGGCGACGCAATCACCCGGCCACTGCACCCGCGCATCGTGTCCATGCCGTGCCGTGGGTATTTGAGCAGGGCTGCAGGAGCCCTCCATCGGATAACTTGGATCCCACACCAGAAACCCACACCTTGAGCGCGTGCCTCACGCGCCCACCTAGCCTGACGCACCCACCTCACCACGGCTTGGAGAGGTGTTGATACCCTAGCTATAGCCATATTGATCCCCAGGAACAGGTGACACACACAGCTGCCCCCCCCCAGCTGCCTGCATGGCGGCAGCCGGGGGTGGTGCCACCTCTGCCAGCGTGGCTGCTGCTGCTGCCAGTGAGCCCGTGGCGGCGAAGGGCATCCAGGACATCCAGGCGATTGAGGAGGTGGGGAGAGGAGGCCATGCGCGCCCGTGCGCCCCCATGCAGGCCCTGAGGGCGAGAACCACGCAAGTGGCACCGTGTGGCACTCCCCAACACCCACGAGACACACACAACACACACACACACACTCTCTCTCATGCTCCCACACACGCACCGCCCGCGAGCAGAAGGTCATCGTGTGCGTCGAGATCGCGTCCGAGGTGGCAGCGCAGCTGTCGGAGATCGGGAGCATAGACAAGGCGCGCGTGGCGGCGCTGTGCACCGAGTTCCTGCAGAACATCCAAGTGGCGCAAGCGCTCGTGCACGAGGGTAAGTGGCGCGGCTCTGCGACTCTGCAGCTTCTCCCGGGATGTTGCGAGGCGAGGCGCATGCATCTTCGGGCGTTGGCGTCCCTGACGGCCCTCTCGACACGCGCACACACCACACGCAGGCATCAAGAAGTCGGTCATCAACAAGGCGTTTGAGGCGAGTAGCTATCACGCGCGCATGCGCGCAACGATCGCAATGGAGAAGATCTGCATGGTGGGCGAGCAGGTGGCGGCGATGCAGGCGGTTCTGCAGGCGTCGGGCGCAGCGGGCGGGGCAGGCGCGGGGGCAGGCGAGGCTGCAGCTGCGGAGGAGGCGGCCGGCCTGGACAACAGGGGGGCAGCGTACATGCAGTCGTAGCTCGTGTGTGTGCGTGTGTGTGCGCACGCGCGTGCGTGTGCGCATGCGGGGTCGATGCTACAGTCCGTCGGGACGCTCCACTACTTCAGAGCGGTGTCACTGGCGCGCACCGCCTGGTCTGGTCCGTCGATTACACAGTGTAAGAAGCTGTTAAGTGTGTCAAGAGGGTTCGTATCACACATCTGCTGGTGTGGCGCAGAGGGACACACGGGAGCAGTGAGGCTCGCTCCCGCTCCCGCTTGCCAGGAGTCAGTGGCTAGTGTCGCAGGCGGGCCCAGCAGGTAGGTAGGTTGGTATTTTGTCGACGCTGCGGTACGCAGACATCTTGCGAAAACGAAATACCAACAATAAACCTACTGGTCAAAAGTGTGACTGGCCTGGCCAGGCCAAAGTCACAGGCCAGCCAGGCCATGGTCACAAAAAGTGGTGCGCACGGCAGATTGCGAGCAAGTACTAAGTCTTTCGTCAAAGTCCACCAGGGCCCCGAGGGCCTCTGGATACGTGCGCCCTCCCTAGGAATAGGTTTATTGTTGGTATTCGGTGGATGCTGCGACTCACCGGCATCTTGTAGGCTCTCTGTCAGCCCACTGCTTTTGAACCTCAGGTCTTCCAAAGGAAAGGGATCAAAAGGAAAAGGCGTCAACACCTGGTTCCAACATGTGGCACCCATTCCTGCCATCGCCCAAGGAGGAGGAGTCCTGTGACACCTAGGGCGGAGCGCGCAGCTCACGAGAGGGTATGGGAGATGCAGCAGAGAGTAGAACCCATCATCATCATCATAATAATAATTATTATTATTATGATTATTATTCAAGTGAAGACATGCTGTCACAGGCGGTGGCAGCGCGGGCCTTGCGCCGCCATCAGCGAGGGCGCTAGCGCGTGCACTCTCGGAACGCACACAAGCCAAGGTGTGCGAGCTCCGGGTGCGCGCGGTCACATGCGCCATGTTTGTGGTGGTGGCGGTGGTGCGCCGTAATACGTAGCTAGTTTGGTCTCATTCAGCCGTGTGGCGCAAAGGCCGGGGCAGGGCCGCGGCCGTTATGACGATAGACTGAGACTGAGGACTGCGGAGCGGTGGGAGCGACGGGAGGTGCGACGGCAGCGCGCTGTCGCCCGGGGTCATGAGCGACCGCGGCGCCGCGTTGTTGGCCCGCAGCACAAACGTGCTCCGCGTCCGCGGCGGATCGGGCGACCTGCCCGCGGATACTCCCATTGACAGCGGCCCGCTGCCGCCGCCCCCTATGCTGCCCCCCGCGCCTCGCCCGATCATCAGCGGGGACGTACCGAGCAGCGGCATTGCGTACGCGCGCGGGTCGAGCGCCGCGGCGCTGTCGGGTGAGGCGCCATCACCGCCGCCACCGCCGCCGCTGCCGCCGCCGCCGCTGTGTCGCCGCGCGGCCCTTCCTGACGGTGCAAAGCCCGGCAGCTCCTGGCTGCCACGTATGACCCCAACCCCAGAGCTGCTGCTCATCTTCCCGAGCACGGAGCTGCGGACCCTGTTGCCCGAAGACGGCCCGTCGACTGCGTAGGGCGATGCAACGTTGAGGGGCGTGCCGCTGCCCGACCGCCGATGAGGCGGCGGCGATCGCCCCAGTGGCGCATCCCCGCCGGACACCGGCTGCCAGCAGATGTCGCCCTGGCTGTGTGACGGGCCCAGCGGCGACGCTGCGAAGTACAGGGTGGGGTCTGCGGCGGTCGGCGGGGGCGGCACCTGCACTGGAGGCATGCGTGACAACGCGCGCGGGTTGCCCGCCCAGGGCCCGCTCAGGGCGCCCATATGCGAGGCCCGCGTTGCGGCGCCCGCCGTGTCGCTGCCGCCGCTGATGGTGTTGCGTTGAACAGGGCATGGGTCGCTCTGTGGGTGCGCGAAGCTAGGGTCGTCGACAAACGTGAACATTCCGTGCGCGCTCGCGTCGGCCGAGCCTCCCTGGCGCGGGAACGTGTCCGACTTGGAAAGAGAGGCGCGGCTCGTGAGCGTGGCTACCCTGTCTGCCGCGTTCGTCTCCGTCTCAGCGCTCCTCTCCAAGTTCGTCGGAAGCTCGCTCGTTGCTGAAAGCTCGCTCGCCGTCGAACGCCGCTCCAACGCCGGCGAAACGCACTGCTGCCAGGTGCGGCTCTGCGCAACGCTGCCGACAGGGCTAGAGCTGTGCTGCGCCGGCAACGTCGTCACAGCGTTTGCATTGGAGACCGCTGCCGCCGCCGCTGCCTCCTCCCTTTCGACGGAAGCACGCAGCGCGGCCACCGCGCCAGCCAAGTCCCCCTCGGCGCGCGATGATTGAGCCATCACAGCACCGTCGCACTCGTCGTCCGAGTCCTCGATGCGCGGCGGCGGCGTGCACGGGCGCGAGAGGCGGAACGGCCGCGGCGGCGATTCCCCGTCGCTGCCCTCCCGAGCCTCGTCGACGATGAACAGGCGCCGCAGCGTGCGCGACCGTGCCGAGCCGGGCCTCGGCTGCTCGGGCGGCTGCACGACATGCACTGAATCGCTGGAACTGGTGCTGGCGCCGCCGTCCGCCTTCGAGTTCGCCTGGTCTGGCGGCACCGGCGCGACTGGCGCAGCAGCGCCGCTCGTGCCCGCCGCCGCGCCCCCGCAAGCCCGCGACTCAGGGGCACCCGCATCCAGGCTCCCCCGTGTCGCTGCTTCCACTGCTGCTTTCTCGACCGCCGCCGCCGCCGCTGCCTGCGCCGCCCTTGTCGGCGCACGGGGGAAGAAGGACGTTCGGAGGTGGTTTGTCCAGTCGTCAACACCCGCCTGCGGGCGCTTCCCCCTCGTGGTGCCAAAGCCCTTGCCCGCAGCAAGCCTGTCCTTGAGCAGCATGACGGGGCGCTTGGAGCCGTTGAGCACGTGCTCCTCCGACGCAACCCACGTGTCGGCGTCCGCCTCTTCTGCCTCCTCCGACTCGGACGACGGCTCCGGCTCCGGCGGCGGAGGGGGCGCGTTGGGGTCGGACTGTGCGCATGCAGCGTATGTTGTGCAGGACTGTTGGAGGGTGGGAGGCCGCTGACGCGTACCTAGAGCATGCATGAGTCACATGGGGCCCCCTCGCATGCCGGTGGGACGCGCAAGCCCCCCCCCCCCTCACCCACCCTGACACCCCTGGTGGACTATCCCCTGTAAATGTGCCCCTTTACACCCCTCATGCTCATGCATGTTGCCTCCTCAACCCTCCCAGCACGCGCATAATGTTGCATGTGAGCCTCAAGAAAACTCACCACCCATCCGTCCGCCATCCGCACCACCTCTTTCATCTGCGCCTTGACCTGAGCCCGCGCCTTGACAGCAGCCTGCAGTGTGCGTGCGGTGCGTGTCAGCGTCGGATGCAAGCACTGCAACACCCCCAGAGCCCCCTGCAACAACACTCCGACTCACCCCATACTGCTTTGCGCCCTGCAGCAAGCGCTCCTCGTCGCGAAGTTGTGCGTCGTGCTGCGTTGCGTTGCGTGCGTCGCGGGTTGAGAGACCTCTCCAGGAGCGCTCTCTCAATTATGCGGATACCTCTTCAGGCTCTCTCTTGCCATCCTGCAGACCATGTCCCCCCTTCTCTCACCAGCATATTCAGGCGCACGTGCATGTCGAAACTCTCGTCGCCGATTGCCGCAGCCGCCATATTATTGTACTTTGCCGTGACTGAAAGCGTTTTCGCTCCTCTGCGTCCTCGTCGCGCGTCAGCCATGTGGAGGAGGGTGTCTTGCACCTCTATCAGACTGTCATCCATCCCGAAGTTAGAGGCCATTTTCACTCAGTGTCTGCTCGCCTACTGGGCCATGGCGAGAAGCTCAGTGCCACCGGAGAAGGGGGGTAGGATAACCCCTCCACCAAAACAAACGTGCTGCAACCAGCAGTCGGTCAGGGGGGTCAGGGGGGGTAAGCTGGAAGTGTTAAGTTTACACTTCCACTTCGACCCGCATCAATACGCAAAGGTGAGCCTCCACCTCACATCACAAGCACATGAGCACGCACAAAAGCGCACATGCACAGTGCGGCACACGCACACACACGCACACCGGCCGCGTCGCCGCCCCCGTCCTGTTTGGCGCGCGAGAGCTGCGAGCTGCCATGGCCATTGAAGCGATGACCAAGAGGCGAATATTTACACCGTCTGTGCCGTGGCCAACAGCCTCAACGCGGACAGGTTCTGGGGGCTTGCTGGATGGACGGCATTCTCGCTCAACTTTGATTAACAATGATGATGATGAGATGATGATGATGATGAGAGTTTTACAATCCACTTCTGGCGGTCACACGTACGGTTCCAAAGCTCCAGTGGGACTTAGAGAAACAAGGCTCAAGGCCCACAAAAGGTCAAGCTACAAGTAGCCCACGGTAACGCCATCCACACTTGGTGGCGGGCGCCAAGCAAGCAGCACCACTGTGCAGGCTGCACACCCAGCCCCTCAATGGCCAGAGGGCGGACCCAAGGTATAAAACCATGAAGGGACCAAAAAGCCCTCCCCCAGACCACCGGAAGCGGGGCTAGTAGCACACCCGCCGCAGCACTCTACTCAGCGACCACACCGCACCCGCCACCGCACGTGTGGCGCCACCTCCCCTTCAAAAACACCTCCAGAGGGGATGCCATCTAGCAAGCAGGTGCAGGCACCCGCTCGCCGTCAACGACGAGGCGCGCGCGGTCGAACCGCGCCCGCTTCCCCGCAACCTTGGCGGCGAGGAAAGCGGGCCACAGCGCCTGGTGCTGCGCCTCCTCGCGGTCGCTGAGGACGTCGAAGACTGCAGTCGAATCCACGCAGCGGCGCAGCTCGTGGCGCCAGCGCACGACAGTGTCGGCCACGGCGTCAGACGCCACAGTGAAGAGCACACGCAGCACACCGCCCCCGCGTGGCTCCACGCCGATGCCCCCGACGGCGGGCTTCGCGTTGAGGAGCGACGCGGACACGACGCCACCATCAGCCGGCTCCCGCCGGCGGGTGCCGCCGTAGAGGAAGCGCACGACATCCGTAGCCAGGCGGACGGGCAGGCCTGAGATGATGATGAGAGTTTTACAATCCACTTCTGGCGGTCACACGTACGGTTCCAAAGCTCCAGTGGGACTTAGAGAAACAAGGCTCAAAGCCCACAAAAGGTCAAGCTACAAGTAGCCCACGGTAACGCCATCCACACTTGGTGGCGGGCGCCAAGCAAGCAGCACCACTGTGCAGGCTGCACACCCAGCCCCTCAAATGGCCAGAGGGCAGACCCAAGGTATAAAACCATGAAGGGACCAAAAAGCCCTCCCCCAGACCACCGGAAGCGGGGCTAGTAGCACACCCGCCGCAGCACTCTCCTCAGCGACGACACCGCACCCGCCACCGCACGCGTGTGGCGCCACCTCCCCTTCAAAAACACCCCAGAGGGAATGCCATCTAGCAAGCAGGTGCAGGCACCCGCTCGCCGTCAACGACGAGGCGCGCGCGGTGGAACTGCGCCCGCTTCCCCGCAGCCTTGGCGGCGAGGAAAGCGGGCCACAGCGCCCGGTGCTGCGCCTCCTCGCGGTCACTGAGGACGTCGAAGACAGCAGCCGACGGGTCCACGTCGCGCAGGTTGCGGCGGGAGCGCACGACGGTGTCGGCCACAGCGTCAGACGCCACGGTAAAGAGCACACGTAGCACGCCGCCCCGGCGCGGCTCCACACCAATGCCCCCGACGGCAGGCTTGGCGTTGAGGAACGACGCGGACACGACCCCGCAACCAGCCGGCCTATCCCGGCCAGAGACGTCGTGCACAAAGCGCACGAGATTCATAGCCAGGCAGACGGGCAGGCTGACGCCGTCCACGGCGGCTGCAGCACCCCGCACAGCCGCCGCCGCCACCGCCGTCTCCTCGGAACCATAGCAGTCACTGAACAGCCGCCTCACATGCCGCGTGGACCCCAAGTAGGAGGCGTCGCGCAGTGCGCCGCGCACGATCCCGTCGCGCGCCATCTGGCCTTCAGAGCCACGGCCCGCTATGAGCCTGGTGGCGGCTGCCACAGGGATGGACAGCACGTGGCTGCGGCACAGCGACGTTTCGCCCACACGCGCGGGCAGCCCCCCCCGGTGGGAGGGGCCGCGCGCAGATGCGGCGCGCGCGGCGCCCGCCACGGCAGGCCGCTCCGCCGCCGGCGCGCCCGCTGCCAACGCCACAGGGGCGGCAGCAGCAGCGGGCCGGGCAGGCTGAGCAGCCTTGGCAGCAGGCGCCGCGCGGGGCGCACTGTGGGCCGCATGCGGCACTGCATGCGGCATCTGCATGGGCGCCCGGGGACGCGGCTCACCAGGAGGTGCACCAGGTCCACGAGGGACGCAATCTGTTGCGTCTGCGCCTGGACCACAGCGAGCACCACCGCGAGGGCGTCGCTGCTGTGGCCGGCGTCGGCAATCTGTGTCGCGCCCACATGCGTCGGCGCATTCTGTGGCTGAGCGCGCGCGCTCGCCTCCCTGTCCACCAGCCCGCCTACCAGGCCTCTGAGGTCAGCCTGCCCCGCCAGGATGGCGCGGAGGGGGTCTGTGGTGTCGGCCAAGGCCGAAATGTGGTTGCTGGCGCCTCCATGCATGTGTTGCGCAGCCTCCGCGTATGTGGCCGCCCCCAGCGCCCCAGGGAGCGCCGGAAGCTGATTCTGTGTCTCACCGACGCACGCGCGGTGGCGTGGCGGGGAGTCTGAGCCGGGGGAACCGCTGCTCACCGAGTCTGTGACGGTGGCCGCGCGTGCGACTAGCGCGCCTGCGACCTCGCTGTGTTTGCGCGGCGTAGAGCGCGTCATGGTCGTGGTTCATAGAGCATGAGGTTATGAGAGTTTTACAATCCACTGCCGGCGGTCACACGTTCGGTTCCAAAGCTCCAGCGGGACTTAAGAGAGCAGGCACGAGGCCCACCAAAAAGGTCAAGCTACAAAAGTAGCCCACGGTAGCGCCAACCACGTAGTGGCGGGCGCCAAGCAAGCAGCACCACAATGCAGGCTCCACACCCAACCCCTCCAGTGGCCGGAGGGCGGGCCCAAGGTATAAAACCATAAAGGGACCAGAAAGGCCCTCCCCCCAACCACTGGAAGCGGGGCTGGTAGCACACCCGCCGCAGCACTCTACCCAGCGACCACACCGCACCCGCCACCGCACGTGTGTGGCGCCACCTCCCTTCAAACACACCCCCAGAGGGAATGCAACTAGCAAACAGGTGCAGCCACCCGCTCGCCGTCAACCACGAGGCGCGCGCGGTGGAACTGCGCCCGCTTGCCCGCAGCCTTGGCGGCGACGAAAGCGGGCCACAGCGCCTGGTGACGCGCCTCCTCGCGGTCACTCAGCACGTCGAAGATGTTGGACATCCGGCCGCCGCTGCGCAGTCGGTGGCGGTAGCGCACAACGGTGTCGGCCGCGACGTCAGACGTCACGGTGAAGAGGACACGCAGCACGCCGCCCCGGTGCGGCACCACACCGATGCCACCGACGGTGGGTTTGGCGTTAAGGCGCGACGCAGACACCACTCTGCCGCCAGCCGGCCTCTCGCAGCGCCCGTTGCCAGCGCAGTTGTGCAGCCACTGCACGACACACTCCGCTGGGAAGACAGGCAGGCTGGCGCCGGCGTCGGCGGCGATGGCGACCGCAAACGTCGCCGCCACCGCCACCGCAACAAGAAGGTTTTACAATCACAGGCCGGCGGTCACAATCAGTTCCAAAGTTCCAGCAGGATCAGACAGCAGGCACAAGGCCCACCAAAAAGGTCAAGCTACAAAAGTAGCCCACGGTAGCGCCACCCACACTAGGTGGTGGGCACCAAGCAAGCAGCACCGCAAGCCGGGCACCACACTCAGCCCTGTGCATTCATGAGCCGAGGGCGAGCCCAGGGCAATCCAACAATATCACTCATGCACGTCAGGCAGCAGCCGCCCACTGGTGGCACCACTACACCGCCCACCACCACACGGCAGCTTGGCGGGTGCCCAAAACCTTTCGCATCTGCAGATGCAGCTGCTACGTTTCTGTCAGGCCAGGCCAGGACAGTTGTGGTGTGTCGGATGATGCGCGACACGCACAACCCTACCAAAATTCCAACGTCTGATCCGCGCCATGGAATGCGGTCATAATGTCTGAGACGGTCCGAGGTGCGTCTCAGGCGGTGGTGGGCGCCTGAGGCCCGCTTTCGTCGCCGCCAAGGCTGCGGGCAAGCGGGCGCAGTTCCACCGCGCACGCCTCGTGGTCGACGGCAAGCGGGTGGCTGCACCTGCTTGCTAGTTGCACGCCCTCTGGGGGTGTGTTTGAAGGGGAGGTGGCGCCACACGCGCGCGGTGGCGGGTGCAGTGTGGTCGCTGGGTAGAGCGCTGCGGCAAGTGTGCTACCAGCCCCGCTTCTGGTGGTTTGGGGGACGGCCTCTGGTCCCTTATGGTTTATACCTTGGGCTGCCCTCCACTCACCGGAGGGGCTTTGGTGAGGTGCCTCTGGCCTGAGCTGCTACTTGGCGCCCACCACCTAGTGTGGGTGGCGCTACTGTGGGCTACTTTTGTAGCTTGACCTTTTGGTGGGCCTTGTGCCTGATAGTCTCGCTGGAAATTTGGAACTGATTGTGACCGCCGGCAGTGGATGTGTAACACTACTCTCTGAGGCGGTCGGGGTGGCACCTGAGGCGGTTTGGATAACGCCTGAGGCGACGCCTGAGGCGGTTTGGATAACGCCTGAGGCGATCAGGCGGTGCCTCGGGCGGCGCCTCAGGCGGTCGGAGCGCCTGAGGCGCCGCCTGATCCGCGCCATGGAATGGGACCCCTGAGGCGCCGCCTCAGGCGTTGTGAATGTGGTAGGGCAAGTTGTTTGTCGAGCTTGAGGCACGAGCACCATGCTCCAGGAGCAGGCGGATGCAGTCATTACAGACGTCCGGCTCGCCAGCGACAAGTCACCTCCATTGACCACGTGCCCTGGTACAGGACCTCCAACACATCGTCGGTCATGTGTGCCTGCGCAGGCAGCGCAGCAGGAGCAGCAGGGGCCGCACGGAGTCGGATGATGTTCCAGCAACAGCAGACTTTGCAGCTGCCGTGAGCGCTCTGTCGTCTGCTGTAAATGAGAGTGCGGCATCAATGCCGGTCACTGTGTCAGGGTCACCGGAAACGGCCAACCGTCCCCACCGTTGGCGTTGGCTGTTGGACGTTGGCTGGGCCAACGGGACGAAAAACGCGCTCGGAAGCGAGATACGTGTGGAACAATTAGAACTGTGTGGAACAATTCTCGGACAATTCCCTGCGAGCCGGTGCAGGCGAAATGCCGTGTATAGCTCATGCAACTCTGAGAGTGCAGCACATACCCTTGGAGGGCACTGGGAGCACTTGCATAACCCCGGCGCATACACACTGCTCAAGGGTGTGTGGCTGTGTGTGGCAGTGTTGCAGTGTTGTCTGCCTGCCTTAGTGTTCCCATGCAAGCATCACCCTCACTACTCATGAACCTCCTCACAAAACTCCTCACAAAACCTGTTGATAGAAACCACAGACGTCCCACAGACCTGTCGGCCGATATTGATTTTGAAAACCGTATTTTTAAACTGGGGTTAGCCCCCCCCCCATCGCTACCCAGCGGGCTGCTTGTTGCGTGAATAGCGATTCCTAGAAGAAGGCGATTCACCATGAGATCTACTCATAACAGCGATCTGGTGGTACGCGTCTGTGCCCTGCTGGCGTGCGTCCTCGCCACCGCCTCAATGCGCGTGGCGCCAGGAAACACCGCGCGCGTCGAGAGTGGGGGAGGTCAGCAGGAGGCTGGGGTGGTGCGGTACACCAAGGAGGCAGAGAGTGATCGCGTGCTCTCCCTCCCCGGTCTGCCTGCGCAGCCTGCCTTCAACATGTTTGCAGGGTGAGGATGAATGAGCGGAAGTGGGGGTGATCAGGGGTGCTGGAGCATGGAGAGCACGAGCATGCGTGCGCGTGGGCCATGCTCGATGCGTCCATGCGCACGCATGGACGAGCCACACACACACGCCTGCTGGTACACAGCAGGCCACACATTTTGTTTGCATGGACGAGCCACATACACGCACAACCACACCTGCTGCTGTGCTGGCCATGCGCACACAACCACACGCGCCCCGCCCCCTCCCTGCAGCTACATCACCGTCGACGAGCTCGCCGGCCGGGCGCTGTTCTACGTGTTTGTGGAATCTGCGCGCTCGCCCGCGGACGACCCCCTCGTTCTGTGGCTCAACGGGTGGGTGGGACAGCAGCTGTGGCTTTGAGACAGGACCGGCTGTGGGGCAGCAGCTGTGGCTGTGGGACAGCAGCTGTGGCTGTGGGACAGCAGCTGTGGCTGTGGCTGTGGCAGCTGTGGCTCAATGGGTGGGCGGGACAGTAGCCGAGTCCTGCGCGGGACTGGCGATGAGTTTTACACAACTGCCCAGAATTCTGGCGGACACACACACACACACACACACACACACACACACCACACGCACGCACGCACACACAGAAGGAGAAATACGTCACAGTTCCCACCGCTGAAGCACCCCCCGGCGCGCACACACACACACACACACACACACACTAATAGGTCCCGAGCAGGGGGGGGGGCAGGGAAGTTAGAAACAGACCCAACGTTGAAGATCCTCGAATTTT
The DNA here is from genome assembly GCA_016618255.1 of Chlamydomonas sp. UWO 241. NCBI lineage: Eukaryota > Viridiplantae > Chlorophyta > Chlorophyceae > Chlamydomonadales > Chlamydomonadaceae > Chlamydomonas > Chlamydomonas priscui. The sequence goes on along the minus strand of VFSX01000509.1, from coordinate 23,808 downwards.
CTCACCGGATCGGCGCCATGCCCTTCCCTTCCCTAAATGAGGGAGAATTCCACTCTAAAAAAAAGGGAATTTTTGGGGGGGGGGTCTGGACCGTTTCTCAGAATTTTTATGTAAGTTTTTATTCTGACATCCGTTCGACATGAGAGTTGGTGTGCTGGATTCCTCTCGTCAAGAGGAGTACAAATCCACCCTCAGATCCCCCCCACACACAATATGTAGTGCAGTGGTGTGGGGGTGTGAGAAGGTCCACACCGGGCGATTGGTGTGGACCTCTGGTTCACAGCCCCTCGGAGCCAGAATGCTCTGCAGACCTCCGATTGGAATAGGGAAGGACGTGATGGATTTGTCTAACGACAGGGATGCCAAATCCATGGTCATTTATGTGGTTCATCATTGGGAGGGTGTAGAAGGGACCTTTGTAGTCTTTGCTGGAAAGCCGATGTAACTGTAACTGGAAGGGACCTTGGTGTGTGGGGCTGCACCGGGGCGTGTGGCCGTCTTCCGAGGCTCGCTTCAGGAACAGGATTGGGTTGTACAGCATCTTAATTAGTGCGATGGAATGGGAACAATGTCACGAAGCTGCCCACCAAGTTTCAGCTCCGGCAGATAAGGTCTGGGTGTACGCGGGGAGGGGGGGGGGGGGTTCCAGGCCCGTTTTGAAAATAATGCAACGCTGGGTCTGAAAAAAACGATTCTGCCCCCCCCTGGTCTCGAGCATAAGATATAATACTTTCAGAAACGTGCCCAGAGCAGCACACACACACAAACACACACACACGCACACACACACACGCACGCACGCACGCACGCACGCAGCGGCCCCGGCTGCTCCTCCCTCGGAGGCGGCCTCATGTCTGAGCTCGGCCCCTTCTTTCCAAACGCGGACGGTCGCACGCTGTCGCCCAACCCTTACTCGTGGAACAGGCTCGCAAACACGCTGTTCCTGGTGAGTGCATGTGTGTGTGTGCGCGCGTGTGTGCGCGTGTGTGCGCACGCGTGTGTGTGTGTGTGTGTGTGTGTGTGTGTGAGTGCGTGCGTGATAGAGATGATGATGGATGTTACAGTCGTGTGTGACGAGCCTACCGGCTAGCGCATTCGACCTTGCTCGGCATATAACGCCTGAGCGCTTCAGACGGGTGGCTGGCTACTGGTGGTGGGGGGCTAGTGGGTCGGGGCTGGACCTAGACAGGGCACTCGGCCTCCAGATCTGACTCCTCCCCGTGGGGGCACGGCCGGGGTTCACAAGCCCGCGGGATCGTTTCCCCTAGACCTCCACCGTAGCAGCAGCAGAGGCTACTGATCATTGTGTGTCAGAAGGGACGTGGATCTGATCAATAAGTGACCTGAGATGATGAGAAGGTTGAAAAGCCGGGCCGCAACCTCTGACGTTATAATGGGATTTCTAACTGGGATTTCAACCAGCTTGCACAGGACTTGAAACCTGCTACCCATACGCGGCTCTGAGCATAAGCTCACCCCTTGGCAAAGCACTGAACACGACATTGAACGTGTCGCAGGCCCACCCCCTTGGTGTTGGAGGGAGGCACAGAAGGACTCGGTGAGGGGCACAACCCTATACTAACTAAACTATCGTAATGTTAGAAAAGGCGGTTGAGGAGTTCACGGGCAAGCAGAGGCCATTTCGTAGTGAGAGAGGTGCGTCTTGAGCATCGCGTTAAATGTAGCCAAAGGTTAGAGAGCAGCAAGCCTGCTTGTCCCCCGGTTATAGCGGATAACATAGAGATAGAGAGATGGAGCAGGAGACAGAGAAAGTGAGAAAGAGAGTGAGAGAGAGAAAAAGGAAGAGGGAGGAGAGAGAAGCGGAGAGAGAGAGAGAGAGAGAGAAGGAGAGAGAGAGAGGAAGGGACATCACGCTGTCATTGTGAGTGGTGGTCGAGTTTACAGGTCGTCGGACGCCTGTGCTGGCGTATTAGGCCTGAGTGTGTGTGTGTGTGTGTGTGTGTGTGTGTGTGAGTGAGAGGGAGAGGGAGAGAGGGAGAGGAGAGAGGAAGAGGGAGAGACGGGGAGAGAGAGAGAGGAAGAGAGAATGCGCTGTTCCTGGTGCGTGTGATGAGCGCGAGAGTGTGTGTGTGTGTGTGTGTGAGAGAGATATGGGGAGGAGGACAGAGAGAAGAGGAGATAATGAAAGAAAAATACATAGCGTGCTGTGCCTGGTGCGTGTGGTGCGTGTGCATGAGATAAAGAGGATTGAGGGAGAGAGAGAGAGCGTGAGACACGCACACACACACTTACACACGAAGGAGTCTCCAGCATTGTCGGATTTCTGTACTCAAAACACATTGTCCGACCGCTATACACACACACACACACACGCACACACACACACACACACGTACACACCGCCCCCCTCAAAACACATTGTCCGACCGCTATACACACACACACACGTACACACACACACACACACACACACACACACCGCCCCCCTATGCAGGAGTCCCCCGCGTTCGTCGGTTTCTCGTACTCCAACACCTCGTCCGACCGCCATACGGGCAACACAAAGAACGCGAGAAAGTTCCAAAACAACACACACACACTCACACACGCATGCACGCGCATACACACACACGCGCACACACGCGCACACACACACACACACATGCACACACACACACACACGCATACACACACACACACACATGCACACACACACACACGCACACACACACATGCACACACACACACACGCACGCACACACACGCACGCACACACACACACATACAGACACGCCCCGCACCCCCCGCACCCCTACGCAGGAGTCCCCCGCATTCGTCGGCTTCTCGTACTCCAACACCTCGTCCGACCGCTTCACCGGCGACACAAAGACCGCAAAGGACGCGCGGAAGTTCATGCTGGGGTTCATGGACCGCTTCCCACACTTGCGCTCCAATGACCTGTACCTGAGCGGGGAGAGGTGGGTGCGTCTGTGCGTGTGTGTGCGTGTCTGTGTGTGTGTGTGTGTGTGTGTTCATGCTGGGGTTCATGGAGCGCTTTCCTCATCTGCGCTCGCACGGCATGTACCTGAGCGGGGAGAGGTGGGTTTTAGGGGGCAGATGTGCGTATGGCGCGTGTGTGTGTGTGTGCTTGCGTGCGTGTGTGTGTGTGTGTGTGTGTTCATGCTGGGGTTCGTGGACCGCTTCCCACACTTGCGCTCAAACGATCTGTACCTGAGCGGGGAGAGGTGGGTGCGAGGAGGGGAGGCATGTGTTGGCTGCGTGCACGTGTGTTTGCTTGCGTGTCGTGTGTGTGCGTGCGCGCGTTTTCCTGCTCGGTTATTGACCGCTTCCCTCGCCTGCTCTTGAACGATCTTTGCCTTAGCGGGGAGAGGTGGGTGCGGACACACACACACACACACGCACACACGCACACACGCACACACACGCAGACGCACACGTACATGCACACGCACCCCTCTTCCCCCACACACACGCACGCAGCTACGGCGGCCACTACGTCCCCAGTCTCGCGCTCGGAATTGTTCGCGGCAATGCGGCCACCACACACACACACACACACCACACACACACCCTCCTCCCTCCCCACCCCACCCACCCACACGCACACGCAGCTACGGCGGCCACTACGTCCCCGGCCTTGCGCTCGAGATTGTTCGCGGCAACGCAGCCACCACACTCACCCCCCCCTCCCCCCACACACACACCCTCCCCGCCCCCCCCACACAGCTACAGCGGCCACTACGTCCCCGGTCTTGCGCTTGAGATTGTCCGCGGCAACACGGCCACACACACACACACCCTCCCCCCCATACACACACACACGCACATAGCTACGGCGGCCACTACGTCCCCGGCCTGGCGCTCGAGATTGTTCGTGGCAATGCGGCCACACACACACACACACACACACACACACACACCACCACACACGCACACAGCTACGGCGGCCACTACGTCCCCGGCCTTGCGCTCGAGATTGTCCGCGGCAACGCGGCGGCGACCCCGTCAGATGGGGGCTCCCTCAACCTTCAGGGCTTCCTTGTCGGAAACGCGTGGACCGATGCTGCCATTGACAACGAAGTGTGTGCGCGCGTGTGTGGGGTTGGTGGGTGGGTGGGTGGTGGGTGGGGGGGGTGTATGTGTGTGTGCATGTATGTGTGTGTGTGTGTGTGTGTGTGTGTGTGTGCGTGCGTGCGTGCGTGTGTGTTTGTGTCCATGGCTTCCTTGTCGGGAACGCGTGGACCGATGCTGCCATTGACAACGAGGTGTGTGTGGGGGGGGAGGGGCATGTATGTGCGTGTGTGCACGTGCGTGCGTGCGTGTGTGTGTCGAAGGCTTCCTTGTCGGGAACGCGTGGACCGATGCCGCGATCGACAACGAGGTGTGTGGTGTGTGTGTGCGTGTGTGTGTGCGCGCGTGCGTGTGTGTGTGCGTGCGCGTGCGTGCGTGCGTGCGTGTGTTGTGTGCTAGATACCGACGTCCCCTTCTCCCGTGTCCCTGCTCCCCTTCTCCCTTTCTCCCACACAGGGCGCCGTCGACTTCTGGTGGGCCCAAGCCCTCCTCGCCGACGATACTGCCAAGGGGCTCCAGGACACGTGCAAACGGCCGCAAGAGAGGGCCCGCCATCCTTCAACCCACTTAACTAAGCAGGCCCCGCCCCCCCCCCCCCGTTTCCAATAAAATGGCGCCGTCGACTTTTGGTGGGCCCACGCCCCCATCGCCGGCGAGGCCGCCAAGGGGCTCATTCACGACGAACAGCCGCAAGAGAGGGCGTTCCCACCACCTCACCACCCACTAAACTAAGCAGCCCCCCCCCTCCCCTGCCCCCTCCCCCTATTTTCCATTCAAAGGGCGCGGTCGACTTCTGGTGGGCCCACGCCCTCATCGCCGACGAGACCGCCAAAGGGCTCCGAGACACGTGCGACTTTGCGCGCGTCGGGCCGCTGCGCTCTTCGGACGATGCCGCCGCCGCCGCCGACAACGATGCGTGCGACAACTTCATTAGCCAGTGAGTGATGGATTGAACAGTCTGCGTGGCACCACTTGTGATGAATGAGAGCTGCGTCGGGCCGCTGCGCTCTCCGGACGCCGCCGCTGCCGCCGCCGCCAACGACGCGTGCAACAACTTCATTAGCCACTGAGTTGTGGATCTTACAGTCTGCGTGGCACCACTTGTGATGAATGAGAGCTGCGTCGGGCCGCTGCGCTCTCCGGACGCCGCCGCTGCCGCCGCCGCCAACGACGCGTGCGACAACTTCATTAGCCACTGAGTTGTGGATCTTACAGTCTGCGTGGCACCACTTGTGATGAATGAGAGCTGCGTCGAGCCGCTGCGCTCTCCGGACGCCGCCGCTGCCGCCGCCGCCAACGACGCGTGCGACAGCTTCATTAGCCACTGAGTTGTGGATTTCACAAAGGGAGGGAGAGAGAGAGAGACAGAGAGAGAGAGAGGAAGGGAGGGAGATATTTCCGTTACAGTTCCCACAGCTCTTGTTCTGCCCCCCCCTCCCCCACCTCGACATCAACATTTCCTACGCCGACATTATTATGTTGCACGACTGTCACCCCCTAAACCCTTAACCCTGACCTAAAGCCTGACCTAGACCCTAAACCCCGAGCACTTACTTGTATGGCTTCACCTACCCACCCTTCTTCCTCATCCTTCAGAGAGAGAGAGAGAGAGACCTTGTTACAGTTCCCACACTCTCACACACACGCACACACACACACTCACACACGCACACTCTCTCTTCATACACACACACATTCGCACTCACTCACACACACACGCGCACACACACACACGCACGCACACACACAAACACACACGCACACACGCACACACGCACGCTGCGCACTGACCGAGCTCGGCGGCATCAAAATCTACGCCGATGTTGCACGACCCAAAATTGCCACCTTGAACCCTTAACCCTGACGAGCACTTCCTTCTATGGCTTAACGCCCCCCCTCCCCTCTTCCTTCAGAGAGAGAGAGGGAGAGAGAGGGGGGGGGGGGAGAGAGATAGAGAGAGAGGCCTTCGTTACAGTTCCCACCGCTTTTCTGTCATCTTTGCCCACACGCGCGTGCACGCACACACACACACACACACACACTTACACACACACTCTCTCACACACACTCACACATACAAACACACACACACAAACACACACACTCACACACGCACACTCACTCACACTCACACACGCACCCCCACACACACACACTCCCTCTCACGCACACACACACGCACCCACACTCTCACACACACACACACACACGCACGCACACGCAGCGCACTGACCGAGCTCGGCGGCATCAACATCTAC
>VFSX01000509.1:5000-12500 GCA_016618255.1 Chlamydomonas sp. UWO 241 | reverse complement strand
GCACCACACCCGTGTATCCCCAGGTCAAGGACGCGTTCCGCAAGCTGTGCCTCGTGTACCACCCGGACAAGTGCTCGCCCGACCGGGTGCACGTGGCAGAGGCCAAGTTCAAGAGCATCAAGGACGCGTACGACACGATTCTCAAGGTGGGTGGCAGCTGAGATGGAGCTGGGTGGCAGCTGAGAGGCAGCTGGGTGGCAGCTGGGTGGCAGCTGGGTGGCAGCTGAGAGGCAGCTGGGTGGCTGAGGCCAAGTTCAAGAGCGTCAAGGACGCGTACGACACGATTCTCAAGGTGGTTGGGCGGCAGCTGGGGGTCAGCTGCGTGGCAGCTGGGGGTCAGCTGCGTGGCAGCTGGGTGGCAGCTGGGTGGTAGCTGGGTGGCAGCTGGGTCAGCTGGGTGGCAGAGGCCAAGTTCAAGAGCATCAAGGACGCGTACGACACGATTCTCAAGGTGGCGGCCCTCCCTCCTCTCCCCGCCCACCCCTTGCGCCGGCAGCCCCCCCCCCAGCCCTTGTGCCTCCCCTCCCGGCCGCCCGCCCTCCGTCCAAGGCCTGTCCACCCGGGCGCTCACGTCCCCTCCCCGCGGCAGCCTGAGATCCCGCCCCATGCCTCGTTCCTCCGCCCCCCTCCCCCTCCCTTTCTCCCGTCCCTCCCCGCCTCGCCCCTGCCCCGCCCGAGAGCCCGCAGACCGTCGGTCATGGCAGCTGGGTTCCAGGCATGCCCTCCCCTTTCTCCGATCGACGGAGTGGGCCTTGTTCCGCGCCCCCCGATCCTTGCGTGCATACACCACGACCTAATCCAACTGCACAGGCTGATCCCCTCCCCCTTCCCCTCTCCCCCACACCCCCCCCCAAATCCGCATCCTCCCAACCCGCCTCCTCCCCTCCCCCCGCCACCGGACTATTTCCCCCCTCGCCGCCTCCCCCCTCCGCCCCCTTCCCCTCCCTCCCCCCCGCCTCCCGTCACCACCTCCGCCCCGCCGCCTCCCGCGGTCTGGACACCTCTTGCCGCGCCAAACCCGCGCACTGCACAGGTTAGTTGGATCACTGCTAGGTTAGTTGGATCACTGCTCTAGGTTTAGTTGGATCACTGCCCAGGTTAGTTGGATCAATGGTATGTTAGTTGGATCACTGCCCAGGTGACTTGGGTCAATGTGAAGTTAGTTGGATCACTGTTCGATTAGTTGAATCAATATTCCATTAGCTGGATCACTGCAACAGGTGGTGCGCGTACAGCTGGTGACTGTTGTGCACCTCCCTCCCTTGCAACTCGTTACACTCTCTTGCTCCCGCCGTCCCTCCCCTCCTTCCCCCCCCCCCCCCACCCTCCCACCCTCCCGCCCACTTCCCGCCCTCCCTCCCCACTAACTCGTTGCAACACCCATGCAACAACCCCCAGGGCGTCAACTGGGCGGCCGTCGGCATGGTCACACCCGTCAGGAACCAGGTGCGTGTGTGTGTGTGCGTGTGTGTGCGTCAACTGGGCGGGCGTCATGCGGCTTGTGCGCGCACACACACACACACACACTCTCTCTCCCACACCAAAGCTCATGCGGCTCGTGCGCGCACACACACACACGCACACGCACACACCCTCTCCCACACCAGGGATCATGCGGCTCGTGCGCACACACACGCACACACCCTCTCCCACACCAGGGATCATGCGGCTCGTGCGCACACACACGCACACACCCTCTCCCACACCAGGGATCATGCGGCTCGTGCGCACACCACGTCGCGACCGCACTCGTGGAGTCAACGCTGCTCATCTCTGGCCAGGTCTGTGGAGAAAGGACTGTAATAACTCGGGCGTTCTTTCTAGGGGTCTTAAGGCGCCCTGCAGACGCGCGCGCACATGCATGCCCACGTGCACACACACACACACACACAACCCTCCGCTCCTCTCACCCCCCTCTCCCCAGGGCTCCAGAACACACGCACACTCACACACACCCGTGCACCCCCTCTCACACCCCCTCTCCTCAGAGCTCCGCGGGCTCTGTCGACCTCGGCGAACAAAGCCTCGTGAGCTGATTCACAATCACGCCCTGGCTGCCAGCACTCACACACACATACATACACACACACATTTCCCGTCTGCGACTCGTCCAAGATGAGGCGCGTCAACCCCGCCCACCCCGCTGACCCCTTGTGCACCCCCTCTCACGCGCCCCTCTTGCCAGGGCTCCGCGGGCTCTGTCGACCTCAGTGAACAAAGCCTCGTGAGCTGCGTGAACCCGACGAACTCCCCGTACAACGGCTACGGCTGCGGCGGCTCGTGGATCGACAACAACCTCAACTACGTGCGGTGGCTTGGCCAGGTGAGACGCACGCATGCGCACGCCGGCACGCACACATGCATGCATGCATGCACACGCATGCACACACACACAGACACGCATGCACATAAACGCAACACAAACACACAAACACATACGCACTCACACACTGACACGCACCCACCCATACCCACACCCACCGACGCACACACGCCCACACCGAAGCTCACACCGAAGCGCACACCCACACCCACCAACCCCAGGTCAAGGAGTCGGCATGGAGGTACTCCAACAGCAACGACGTGTGTGACGGCCGCAAGGCTGACGCGACCAAGCTTGCGTCAGGGCAGGTGAGGAGCGATAGAGACGATTGAGTGCCGGCGTGTGCAACAATTATGGATTTAACAGCTTTTGTGACACCGGTAATGATGTATTAGACCCGCGTCGGCACTAGCGCCCGACACCTAAACTCAGTTTCAGGCTGAAACTGGCTGGCTGCCTGGTAGGGGTGAGAATGCAGTCGTGTAGACTGCCTTTGGGGACGCCCCGCTGCTGGGCAGACGCCCCCTGCCCTTCCCATCTGCGGAGCATGTTCTCTCACGGGAGAGGCTAAAAGCCATGCTCAACAAGGAGGAGCACCACCCACTGCTTAACTCGCCCGCCGCACCAAAATCACTATGCACGCCCATGCCCAAGCACACGCACGCATGCCCTCATACACATTTGCCGCTCCCTCCCCTGTCCCAGGCGGTCAGCCTGACCAACGCGGCCGTGCGCGTGTCGCCCTACAACAGCGCCGACGGACTCAAGGCCGCGCTGCTGCTCGGCCCGGTCGGCATCAACCTGTACGCGGACTCTGCGTTCATGTCATACCGCGGCGGCATCTATGACTCGCCGACGTGCCCCACGAGCACGATCAACCACGCGGTCACTCTGATTGGCTACGACTACGACACCGTCACGAGCCAGGTGGGGGACGCTCGCCGCTGCAGGTTGCTGGTGTTGGTGTTGCGATCGCTGGTGTTGTTTGGTGCTGCGTGCTGTTGCGGTTGCTGCTGCTGGTTGGTGGTGTTTCTGGTGGTGTTTCTGTGTCGCTATTGCTGCTGTTGCTTGGTGCCGGGTGCTGTTACCATTGCTGCTGCTCCTGCGCTTATGACGATGATGTGGTGTTCATGTTGGTGTTGCTATTACTGCTGCTGCTGTCACCAGGTGCTGTTGCCGTTGCTGCTGCTGGTTGCTGCTGCTGCTGCCGCTTATGACGATGATGTGGTGTGTTCCTGTTGGTGTTGCTATTGTTGCTGTTGCCGGGTGCTGATGCCGTTGCTGCTGCCGGTTGTTGGTGTGTCTGTTGGTGTTGCCATTGCTGTTGTTGCTGCCACTCCTGCTGCTGCTCCTGCAGCTACTCCTGCTGTCGCTGTGCTAACCACGACGCTGCCCACCCACCACCCACCCCGCGCAGTGGTACTGGCTGATCAAGAACAGCTGGGGCACCAACTGGGGCGAGAACGGCTACGGCCGCCTCGCTATGTACGGGAACGGCTACGGCCTGTGTGCGATGTACCGCTGGTCGTACCGCACGGCGGACGCCAGGTTCAGCAGCGTCGCGATGAGCAGCGGATTCAGCAGGAGGATGCTGTGATGGGCGCCGTGACTGCTCCCACTGAACAAAGCCTGCCACAGGCTTCAAGGAAGGCAGCTGCAGCCGTGACGCCTCGGAGCCTCGTCCAGCGAAGACGAGGGAGGTGTTGACAGGGAGCTGCAGCTGTGGGGCGTTGCGACGGGGCTCGCTTTGCCCATCGCGCGCGCATCGTGTGATGGGGCGGCGTCCCCAGCAGGACACGCTGCATCTGAGGTGCCTCACAATGAAGACAAAGACAGGACGCCTGCTGTGGTGCCTCACGATGAAGACAAAGACAGGACACGCCTGCAGCTGTGGCGCCTCGCAATGAAGAGCAACACAGGACACGCCTGCAGCTGTGGCGGCTCGCGATGAAGACAAGGCATCGACAGGACACCTGCATCTGAGGTGCCTCGCGATGAAGACAAAGACAGGACGCCTGCAGCTGTGGCGCCTCGCGACGGAGAGAAAGACAGGACACGCCTGCAGCTGCGGCACCTCGCGATGAAGACGAGGCATCGACGGGACGCCTGCAGCTGGGGACGTCGCCGTCGCAGGGACAGCACTGATGAGCGTGCCTCTGTGACCACTCGTTAGTTGTCCAAAGCCATGGCCCCCCATCGCGCCTTTACATATACTATGAAATGCTTGGCCCCCCCCCCCCCCGGGGCCTGCGTTACCTTAATTTGTGCTGAAAATTACGCACACACGGGCACACGTTCATACATACAAAGGCCTACATTATTCATACATTTATGGGGCGGCCCTCTGCCGGCCCCCCCCTAAGCGAAACTCAACGCGGACCGTTGGACGCATGCGCACGCGCCTCCTCGGATGCAGATGCTTGTTCGGACATTGCAGGTCCTACTGATATAAGGACAGTGCAGGCGGGAGCCCCCCCCCTCTCAGGCACCCAGGGGGCGAGAGTTGGTGGGAACCCGGAGTCTGGGGTCCCAGTAACTTCCACGCACTCGTGATTGTCCCCTCGGGACACAGGTGAATTAAACATGAAGCCACGAATAAAACGTTACATAACTTGAAGGAACCCAGATCCCATAACGCGTTACATTTCAGCAGGATGTTGGTGCCCCGCCAGTCTTACCAACAGGTCATGCGCAAGTCTTGTAACAGACAGGTGTTGATTCCCATCTGCCTCCTCAGTAGGCCTCCTGCTAGCAACCGCGATCGCGCCGACCATCCAGCGGTGGTCCAATCAAGAGGCAATGTCGATGCCAGGCGCAGAGGTTTTACGGGTTCTACAAGTGCGCGCCCCAAGGACCCCGGGGCGTGCGTTCAGGCCTAGACTACGCGTCAAGGGGAGCTCTACAACGAGGGCCCACAAGGCCACGCAACGCGCCAGCCTACCAGTGCCAGGCGAAGTGCACTTTTTCTGTCTGCCAGCTGGCTTCCCGCCAAACCACCGCATGGAGAGTGCTACAGCCAGTCAGGGGTTGCGTGGGCTTGCGGGCACGTGCCTACTACGGCACGCGCTTGGCGACGCCAAAGCAGGTAGTGTGGAGCTGAGTTTGGAGCAGAGGGCGCCACTGTTCTTGCCTCCTTCCTCTTGTTATAACAGTCTCCGTTATGCCGAGCCAGGCCAGTCACAGAGAGAGCCCGCAGTCACACGCGGCGCGCGCCGCACGCAGCGGCAACTGGCAACCTGTCTGATGATGATGATGAATGTTACAGTCAGGGACACCTCTTAAGGCGTATAAGACCGTGCTCGGCGCGTATGGCCCGAGCACCAATGAGAATGAGATGGCTGGCTGTTGGTGGTAGGGAACCCCAACTCTGTAACGAGCATGGGCGCGCCCCAAGGTCCCCTACCGCAGCGGCAGCAAACGCTTGTTGAAGTAGGTGAGCGCATGCCTAGCGCGCCAGCGCCGCGCGCTGCTTGGCCTGGAACTCGCGGTATGCCTTGGTCAGCCGCGCCACAAACTCGTCGACCTCGCCCTTCGTCGTGCCGATGGCGGCGGCCGCGGTGAGGTACACCTGGTGGGGGTTTAGGATTTAGGGCTTAGGGCTTATGGCTTAGGGTTTAGGGTTTAGGGTTTAGGGTCTGGGCGTGTGTGTGTGGGGGGGGGGGGGGATGTGGAGCAGTGGAGTTAGTGCGTGCGTGCAAATGGTGTTCATTGGTGGGGAGTGGCAGGGTCGGCGTCGATGTCGTGCCGATGGCGGCGGCCGCGGTCAGGTAACACCTGGCAGGGGTGGAGCGGAGTGAGACAGAGGGGAGTGGCAGAGAGGGTGATTGAGGGGTACGGGGGGCCCCGATCCTGAGCTTCCGACACGCTCCGTCCTCGTTCGTCGGCGACGAGATTCCCGATGATTGTCAAGTCCACGCCACCAGTCGAGAGAGCGAGGGCGTCGTCGGCAGTTACGGCAGCATACACTGCGTGCACTAGGCCTCAACACACACACACACACACACACACCAGAGGTTTCCTTGGGGTCGGTCATCCTTTCGCTTTCCCCGAAGAGGGTGTCCCGGTTTCGTCAGGATTTTCGGGCTGCAGCCCAAAGAATCGCTTCGAAAATCGACGATTTCACAATTTCCCCACAAAACATCGCCTCCCCACGTCGGTTTCCCAAACGCAACCTCCCCCAAACCATCGGTGACGCGCCCTCCGAGCACGCTTTTTTTCGTTTCCCGATCCGGAAGGAAACCCCTGACACACACACACAAACACACACACACACACACACATGCGCGACCCCCCCCCACAAGCAACTGTGCCCTGGGGTGCGTGCGCGACTCACGTGCGGGTAGGCGTCGGTGTGGGAGCCGTAGCCGACAAAGGTGTGGCCGGCAATCTCTTGAGCCTTGCCGCGCGGCACCACGCGCGTACCTGACACACACCTGCGCCCGCACCCGTGTGTGCGTGTGTGTGCGTGTGTATGTGTGTGTGTTTGTGTGTGCGTGCGTGTGCGCGCCGGCTCGTCGATAGGCACAGGCTCCTCTCGAGCGCGCTCGCACACTTTGTGTGTGGTGTGTGTGGGGGGTGGGGGAGCTATCACTATGACTACCATTATGCGTGCGCGATTGGGGCGCGTTGGTCCGATTGCCTCTGATCAGAGTTGTGCCAAGTTTCGACGGCGTGCGTGTTTGCCCGCTCTCCCCACGTCCTCTCCTCCACACAAACACTCGCAAACGCAGGTCTAATACGGCAGCAGAAGCCTCCGGTAGACTGCAGTAGAATCGACCACCACACACACCTCGCAAACAGCATAGATCCAAGGAACGTCGGCCCCGGCGGCGAAGGCGCGCCAGATGCTGACGGCCGCGCGCCGCCGCCGCCGCGCGCCCCCGCTGCCGCGCCATGCTGCGCGTGGCCGCCGGGTGCACCCCCACGTCCGTCAGACGCGACCGCACCAGGCGCGCCCGCGCTGTCCACCATGCCGCCCGCCGCTGCCGCCGCTGCTGCTGCCGCCGCGCGCCCCGCCCCACCTTGGCCGGGCCCAGCAGGGCCGTCAGCAGGCGCACCGCTGGCCGCTGCGGGCGGCTGCTCGCCGCCTGCCGCCGCCGCGCGCCCCGCCTCACTGTGGCCGGGCCCAGCAGGGCTGTCAGCAGGCGCGCCCGCGCTGCCCACCGTGCCGCCCGCTG
>VFSX01000377.1:160762-171874 GCA_016618255.1 Chlamydomonas sp. UWO 241 | reverse complement strand
AAGCAACGACTACAGAGCATGGCAATCATAGGCGACGTCTCCTTAATCACGGGAAGGACGCACTCGCCGCCGGGGGCGCGGGGCGGCAGGACTTTAAGATCGAACACCGCGATGATCACAGCCCTCGGGTCCACTAGCACAGAGGGCGACGAGCGGACAGCGGGTGGGCAGCGAACGGGCAGCGGAGAGGCAGCGAGGGCGGAGGACACAGCGACGAGGGCCGCCATCACGGCGCTCCCCCACCCCACAGGGAGCGCCGCGACCCCCCAGCGCGCAGCCCCCGGCACGTCCAGTGCCGGGATCGCGCCAGCGGGGCCGGCGGCGGCGTCAGGCATCGGCGAGGAGGGGGGCGCGGATGGAGAGGGGGCAGCGACAGGGGCCGACGGCATCACCCCCTCACTCGCTCTGGTCCTGTATCAGGACGAGCCGCTCGCGCCACCCAGCGGCTATGACGAGGGCATGCAAGGCGGGGAGGGCATGAGTGCCCTTGCACGGCAGAATGCGGCCATGCACGAGGTGGCCATGCGCCAAGCGGATGCCATGCGGGCGGGCGCCAGGCGCAACCATGCAGCCACGGAGACACGCCTGTCTGGGCTCGAGACGGCGCTTGGCGGGCTCGGCAGCGGGTACGGGCGCATGAATGCAGAGGTGATCAGGCTGGGGCTAGGACTCACGGCCATGGAGGAGCGCACGGCGGGCCACGAGGCCCTCGTGCGAGAGGACACCAAGGCGCGGCAGGTGCAGTACAGCCGCGACCTGGCCAGCAGGGCAAGCAAGGACGAGCTCGGTGCACACGCCGCAGCCCAGCACAGGGGCTGCTCCGCGGGACGAGATCAGGCAGGCGGCCGGCATGGGCCCAACTGGGAACGTGCGAGCCGCCATCACCGCAGAGCGGCGAGAGACTCGCTGCAACCGCATGTTCAAGGTCATCATCCCTCAACGGGTGACCGACAGACCACTCGAGCTCGCGGACAAGCTGCACACGTGGCTCATCCGGCCGGAGCTGCTGGGGAAGCCACCACCTGCCGCGGGGCCGCTGGTGTTTGAGGACGCGTGGGTGCTGCGGCCGAAGGGAGGGGAGACCAGCAGCCAGGAGGGCACCAAGGCGGCGTTTGTGGTGGAGCCCCCTGCTGGCGCGCTGGGTGCACAGCCGCCTCGCGGCGGTGTCCGCGGCGGGGGTCAGCATCAGCGTGGAGCGGACGCCTGCGCAGCAGCAGGCGTGGCTGCCGCTGAAGGCGCTGTTCGCGCAGGCGATGCAGGAGGGGGGGAAGGTGCGCTCTGCCAGGGGTTGCCTGTGGGTTGATGACAAGCAGGTGCTCGCGGGCGGGGTGCTGCCGCCGCGGGAGCCGGCGCAGCAGGGCGGGGGCGAATACCCACCACCACCACCACCAGGGGCGCAGCATGCCGGGGGGGGACAGCCAGTGGACACGGGGCCGGACATGGGGCAGCTGCCGGGAGCGGCGCTGCCGCGGCCGGCCGGGCCGGGGCACCACGGGGGACAGGCACTGAAACTGCCACCAACAGGGGCGCAGCAGGCAGGGGGGGGCCAGGCGGTGGTCACGGATCCGGGCAGGTTGCAGCTGCCGAGTGTGGCGCAGCAGGCAAGAACGGGGTACCAGGGGGGGCATGCACTAACACCCCCACCACCCGGGGCGCAGCAGGCATCGGGGGGGCAGATTGGGGGCACGGGGGCAGGCATGTGGCAGCCGCCGCTAGGAGCAGGGTTCCAGGGGGGGCAGGCACCAACACCAACGGCACAGACCGCAGGTGGGGGGCATCCCTGGGCCATGGGTCCGGGCATGTGGCAGCCAGGGGCAATGCAAGAGGGGGCAGGGACGGCAGCACTGCAGCTTCAAATACACCATCTGCAGCAGCAGCTGCAACAGCTAACGGGCACGGGGCAACAGATGGGCATGGGGCAGCAGCAACAGGCTGCAGGGCTGCAGGCATTGCGCGTGCCGCAGCACACAAACGCAAGGCAGCAGCACATGGGCACAGGCACAGGCACAGGCACAGGCACAGGCACAGGCACAGGCACAGGCACAGGCACGGGCACAGGCACAGGCACAGGCACAGGCACAGGCACAGGCACAGGCACAGGCACAGGCACAGGCACAGCACAGGCACAGGCACAGGCACAGGCACAGGCACAGGCACAGGCACAGAAGGCACAGAAGGCACAGGCACTGGCACAGGCACAAGCACTGGCACATGAGGGCATGGGGCAGGCGCAGCAGCAGACGCAGCACCAGATGGCAATGGGGATGCAGCAGCAGCTGCAGCAGCAACATCAGCAGGCGGGGGCACAAACATGGGGGCCGCAACACATGGGCATGTGGCAGCACCAGCAGGCTGGGGGGGCCAGCATGCGGGGACGGGCGGGGGGGGGACACCACTGGCGGCGGGGCCGCCGCATCAGGCGATGATTGGGCCGCCGGCATGGGACCCTATTGGCGCAGGGCAGCAGCATGCTGGAATGGAACAGCAGCAGGGCATGGGGTCGGCGACGGGGGGGGCAGGGCCACTGGGGGCGCTGGGGGCGCCCCCGGTGGCGGCAATGGGCCCCATGCACGACGCGGAGCACACCGGGATGGCCGGGCACGGCGGGGCCGGGCCCAGCCGGCCGGGCCACGCCCCGGCATCGGGTTACGCGTAATGAATTGGAACGTTAAAGGGCAACACTATCACATAGACCAGAGCGCCGACGTCAGTAACTGGCTCTGGGCCACAACGGACATCATCGCATTCACTGAAACTGGGCATACCGGCGAGGCCCCCGGGGCTATTAGGGGGTTCAAGTGCCTAGCATGCAGCCGACGCCCATACACCGCTAAACACGGGGGGTTGGCGCTTCATGTGCGCTCCACGATCGCGAGCCACGTCAAGGTGGTGGAAGACACCCCAGCGCTGGGGATGCTTTGGTTCAGGATTAGGCTCAAGGGGGGGAGGGACGTGTACGCGTGCGCTGTCTACCTCCCCCCCCCCACCTCCACGTACCTGAAGCGGGAGGGCGGGAGCCTGTCGGCGGAAGCCCACATGCTGGCTCTCGCCCAAGGGATAGCCAAGTACAGGGAGCTGGGGGAGGTGCTAGTTTTGGGGGACCTCAACGCCCGCACCGGCCAAGCGGACGACAGGGGGGGGCACGACGCCGAGGGGGGTGACCCCGCCCTCGCGCTGACCGCTTGGGACATCACACGGGCTGGGCGGGTAGGACAGCGGACGTCTGCCGACCACGGGCCGCAGAACGCGCACGGGAGGGACATGATTAGACTGTGCCGAGACACCGGGATGGTGATTCTGAACGGGCGCTTGCCAGAGGATGAGGGGGGAGCACACACATTCCATGCAACAGGCAGGAATGCGCACAGCGTTGTTGACTACCACGTTGCATCGCCGGCACTCATGTTTAGCGAGACGGGGGCCCCGCGGGAGGGGGCCACGCTCAGGGTGCATACGATCCCCACCCTGCCAGGCTGGAAGGGGTCCTTTGACCACTGCCCAGTTGTGCTGACCATGGGCGAGGCGGCCGGTGAGGCGGTCGCCACGCCACACCCTACCATGCCATGCACCACGCCAACTAGATTTAGGTGGCCTGAGGGGGGGGAGCGTGCCTACGCACGGGAGCTGCAGGGGGTGGCGGCAGAGATCAAGGGGGCGCGGGAGGCCCCCACGGTAGATGAGGAGCAGGCGCTCCTAGAAGGGGCGGTTGAGCGGGCAGCGCGGGCGCTGCACGCGTCAGGGGCGGCTGGGGCGGTGCTGGTAAAACCAGGGGGGGGGGGCGCATCAGTGCGACCACACAACACATGGTATGCCCAGGAGTGCAAGGAGGCACGGCAGGCGTATCGAGAGGCCGAGAGGGCGCACGGGGCGCAGTCGACGCTGACCTCAGCAGCGTTCAGGGCGTATAGGCAGACCACGCGACGCGTGCGCCGGGCATGGGAGGCCCAGGAGTACGACGCTATGCTCAAACACATGCATGGCGCCCCCAGGAAATTCTGGCGCAAGGTTAAACCAGGGAGCCAGGGAGGGGGGCTGAGGGATGTAGAGGGGTGGACGACCTACTTTGAGGGCCTGGTTGGGGGCGAGCATGCCCATGGGGAGCTGCAGGAGGGAGGGAACCCGTTTTCGGATGCCTCCGAAGGAAATAAGCAGCGGGCACGAGTACTCAACGCTTGGATCACCGAGGACGAGGTGAGCACAGCCCTCCTGGGCATGGCGGCGGGCAAAGCGCCGGGCGTGGACGGCGTACCGGTGGAATTTTATCAAAGGGCATGGACTGGGGAGGAGGACACAGGGGGTGGGGGAGATGTGGAGGGGAGTGAGCCGCAACACGCGCTGCTTGAACCGATCACACATCTACTCAATCGGGTCTTCCGCGAGGGGTATCCCAAAGCATGGCACATGGGGGCAGTCACGCCGGTGCCGAAGAAAGGCAATCTGGACGAGCGGGACAACTATAGGGGCATCACGGTGGGTGGGGCGCTTGCTAAGCTCTATAGTCTGGTGCTACTCCGCAGACTAGACGACCTTGCTGAGAAGGGCGGCCATAGAGCCGCCGGGCAGGCAGGGTTCCGGAAGGGGCGGGGGACCCCTGACAATGCCTTCATCCTACAGCACATGATTGAGAGGCGCAGCCATGAGCGAAAACCGCTGTATACTGCCTTCATCGACTTTAGAAAGGCATACGACTGCGTGCATCGGCAGCTCATGTGGGAGTGCCTTAAGAGCCTGGGGGTGGGGGGGGCGTTTTTAGCAGCCCTGACATCACTGTACGATGGGGCTGGCATGTGCGTGCGCATAGACGGCACGGTGGGACCAGGCTTCACCACACGCCAGGGGGTCATGCAGGGCGACCCAATGTCGCCGCTTTTGTTTGGGCTGTTTATCGACTCACTAGAAGGGGAGCTTGACGCACAGATGCCAGAGGTCGGGGTCCCCCTAGGGACAGGAGCAAACAGGCGGCTCCTACGGTTACTCTTGTATGCAGATGACCTCGTGCTCATGGCAGAGACGCCGGAGGCGCTCCAGCGCTTGCTAGATGCACTTCACGTTTTTTGCAGGACGCACGCTCTCACTGTCAATGTCCGCAAATCTGAGGGGGTGGTGTTTAACGACCAGTACTGCCCGGTCACGAGCGCCAGGGGAAGGGTGACCCTGAAGTACGCTGGTATGGACCTGCCCATCAATCACGAGTTTAAATATCTGGGCATGCTTTTTGGGAGCCGTCGGGCAATAGGCGCGGGGCTGGAGCAGAGGCAGGGGGCGGGCCAGCGTGCACGCTTCGCCCTAGCGCGCAGATACGATGCCATGGGCCTCCACAACGTGGGAGTAAAGGCGCACCTGTTCAACGCACTGGTGCGACCTGTAATTAACTACGGGTGCGAGATCTGGGGCCCAGGGTTGATGGCGGGGGCGGGCATGGGGGTACAGGGGATCTTCTCGGGGGCAGCCGACAAGTGGGGGTTGGCTGGAGGGGACGGGGGCCCCTCCAAGGCGGCGCGCCGCAAGTGGCGCGCCATGGAAGCCCTGCACTTGCAATCTGTGCGCGAGGCCCTCCGTATTCGCAGGTGTGGGCAACAGCTATCGCTGCTGGCGACGGAGGTGGGCTGGCGACCGCTGTCGACCGACTGGCTGCGGCAGGCGGCGCGCTTCTGGGCGAAAGCGCTACGGCGGCCGGATGGCGATCTGCTGAAGGCGGCAATGCGGGAGAGCTGGGAGCTAGCGGCGGGTGGCGTGCGAGAGAGCTGGGTGGCACAGCTGAGCGAGTGCCTCAGCACAGTGGGGCACACGCTGGTGTGGGGCCAGGAGGCGGGGGGCATCGCCCGCCTGCTAGAGACAGCAGCGGCAGGTTGGCTGGCATCAGAGACCAGCACACCAGAGCTGCCAGAGGACGCCAACCAGCTCAGCGTCGTCCGCTCAGTGCCTGACTCATGGTCACACCGCTTCAAGATGCTTACTTACTTGCGGTGGATGGCAGACGACTGTGGCGGCGCACCAATGCTCTGGACGGGGCTGAACAGCGCCGCCCAGATCACGACACTCGCACGCTTTAGAATGGGGCTGCATGAACTGCAGATAGAGAAGGGGCGCCACACGGCGCAGGCAGAGCCACGCAGCCAGAGGCTCTGTCGCCTTTGTGGCATGCGGGAGGATGAGGCACACGTGATTTTTGAGTGTCCAGCGTATACGGAGACACGCGTACAGTTCCACACCCTTTTCCTGAGCGTCCCTGGGGACGATAAAGGCTTGGATGCGAAGATGCGGGCGTTTATGAACCCCAGCCCGGGGCTACTTTACCCTTGTTTTTGGCGTGACATGGCCAACTTTCTGGTCTCGTGCCTTGATATACGTAACACAAGCCTGGAGATGGTAGAGGATCGGGAGGAATAATTGACCTGAAGCGAACGATGTTTTGAATTAGGAGTCAATGAGGCAGCCACGATAGTGGCGGGGACCCAAGCGTGGGTTCCCGAGGAGCTGCGGTGGACTGTGCCGTTTGCAGTGCACCGCAGCTGGCGCACCTGAGAAATGCCCACGCTGGGTCTCACACGTGAAAGCTGCCTCAAAGATGACGACCTCAAAACGGAGTATGCAGAAGGAACATATTTATCCGCTATAACCGGGGGGCAAGCTTGCTTTCTAACCTATCACCAAATCCCACACTGTTGGTCACTACTGACCGCCTTTTCCAGCCCCTTTCTAGGTAGTTAGGCTTAGGGATGTGCCCCTCACCGAGTCCTTCTGTGCCTCCCCCCTTCAGCAGGGGGGGGGCCTGCGACACGTCCAATGTCGTGCTCGGTGCAACTACAAGGGGTCAGCTTCTGCTCAGAGCCGGGTTAAGGGTAACAGGTTGAGAATCCTGTGAATGCTGGTTGAAATCCCAGTTAGAAAACCCCTTAACACGTTAGAGGTTGCGGCCCGGCTGGATATCCTTTTCGGCCACGTCTTGGCCTTTCTCCCCACGGGGGGATGTCTCTTCTGGCAATTGGCGACGAACCTGCCTTGCGTTTTCCGTTTCCCAACATGCGCTCACCGACTTCAACAAGCGTTTGCTGCCGCTGCGGTAGGGGACCTAGGGGTGCGCCCACGCTCTTTACAGAGTTGGGGTTCCCTACCACCAACAGCCAGCCATCTCAGTAAGGTGCTCGGGCCATATGGCGCCGAGCACGGTCTTATACGCCTTTAGAGGTGTCCCTGACTGTAACATCCATCATCATCATCATTCATGAGGGACCCTCGCTCACCAACCCACAACAGCAGAACTGATTGTCTGTAATCCCCCCCCCCCAAAATCGTCCATTCATCACCCCTGTTGCAGCAATATCGTCCCGCCGCCGGCCGGGTGCGGTCTGAACACTCCCACGGGGGACCAGTGACCCCTGGGAAGGATGTGAGTAATTGTTAATTTGCCGGCTCGAGCAACTTTCACCGCTCATACCAGGCGCAGCACATAGCGGGTGTTCACGCAATGCATGCCGTTGTGCTGCCCTCGACAAGACCTTCCCAACGCATCCCTCCACTTCCTCTCCCACCAAGTGTGGGGTGGTTATCTGACAAATGGGAAAAATCCAGCCCGGAGCGGTATACGGCTTGCAGGGGAATCACTGCGGGGGACTCACAGCCTATTCATCTCAGACACCCACATTACACGTGCAAACGCAGGGGGTGATGGAGGGATTTGAAACCTAGGCTGTGCAGAGCGAGCCGTGCGGACTTGCCATGCATGCCTGGAGTCCAGGCCCTGGACAGGAGCGCCTTTGGCGACAGAGGTGGGCTGCATGTGTTGTGGTCGCAAATCAGGCGGCACAAGGTTGAAGGACCCCCCTACTCTGAAGGACCCCCCTACTCAGGGGGGAGTAGTATGTGCTTGCGTGTGCGTACGCGCGCGCGCGCGTGCGTGTGTGTGTGTGTATGTGTGTGTGTGTGTGTGCGTGCGTGCATGTGTGTGTATGTGTGTGCGTGCGTGTGTGTGTGTGTGTGTGTGTTTTGTGTGTGTGTGTGTGTGCGTGCGTGCGTGTGTGTGTGTGTGTGTGCGTGCGTGTGTGTGTGTATGTTTGTGTGTGTGTGTGTGTGTGCGTGCGTGTATGTGTGTGTGTTTGTGTGTGTTTGTGTGTGTGTGTGTGTGTGTGTGTGTGCGTGTGTGTGTGTGTATGTTTGTGTGTGTGTGGCCAACGCGTTTGGTGGCCAACGCATTTGGTGCGTGTGGCCAACGCGTTTGGCAAACACTTTGAAACCCACCACACCCTCCCTTCTACCGTCGACCCCGCCCGCCTGGCTTCCCACCTGGCCCACACACCCACTGCCCCCCCTGCCCCTCCTGCCATCACGCCTCCCTCCCTCCCTGTACCCGCCCCCGCCCCAGCCCCCGCCGCCCCATCCCCTTCCCCCACACTCTCCCCCCCGTACCCGCCCACGCCCACGCCGCCCCATCCCTTTCCCCCACACCTTCCGAGCCCTCACGAGACGAGATTGAGGCCGCCATCAAGGCACTCAAAAATACCTCCCCGGGCTCCGACGCCATCACCGCTCCCCTCATCAAGAGCGGCGGCCCCGCCGTCGCCTCCGCCCTCCACGACATCATCCGCTCATGCTGGGACACCAACACCACTCCTACCTCGTGGAGACAAGCAGAGATCTGCCCCCTCTACAAGGGCGCATCCTCAGGCCCGACCACTCTCTGCAAGTCCTACCGTGGCATCTCCCTCCTGCCCGTCCCAGGCAAAGTCCACACCCACATCCTCCTCGGCCGCCTCGGACGGCACCTGGAGCCATCCCTTCACACCTCCCAGTTCGGCTTCCGGCCCGGCCGAGGCACTACTGGCGCCATCTTTGCCCTACGCCGCCTCCAGGAGGAGTCCCACCGTGCTCACGCCCCCCTTCACGTGGCCTACGTTGACCTCTCGAAGGCGTTCGACCGTGTCAACCACCCCGCGCTCTGGGAAACCCTCCGCCACCGCGGAGTACTCCCTGACCTCCTCGACCACATCAAGAGCCTCTACTCTGATGCCACGGCCCGTGCCCGCGTCGGCGACGCACTCTCTGCCCCCTTCCCTCTGGAAACCGGTGTCAAGCAAGGCTGCCCCATCTCCCCCCTACTCTTCAACGTCTACATCGACACCGTAATCAGATCCCTGATTGCCCAGATCCCCAACGCTGGCATCCAAATCGGCTACGTTGTCGACGGCGTCCTCCACACCCCCGAGTCCCGCAAAGACTACGACACCACCGTCCTCCCCCTCCTACTCTATGCCGACGACATCGCCCTGCTTTCCCTCTCCGGGGACGCCCTCCGCACCGTGCTCACCCTCCTCGACGGCACCTGCTCTGACCTCGCGCTTGAGATCAACTACAGCAAAACCGTTGCACAATCCCTCGGCCACCCGAGTCTGCCCACACCGCCCCCACCACCACCCCCATCGCCATCCCCTCCAACTCCTCCCCTACCCCCCACCTGGTCCACCACACCTCCAGCTTCAAATACCTCGGCAGCATCATGGCCTCACCCCCACCTACCCCCCTTTCGACGACCCTGACCCCCACCGCCCACCAACATCCTCGACGAAGAAATATCACGCCGGATCAGCTCCGCATGGTACGCCTTCACCCGCCTCACCCCACGGTTTTGGAAATCAGATGAGATCACCCTCACCACCAAGATCAACCTGTACAATGCCTTTGTTGTATCCGCCCTCTTGTACGGCTGCCAAACCTGGACGCTAAACAAAGCTCACATCCACCGCCTCGAGGTAACCCACAACCGCTTTCTCCGCCGCCTGAAAGCCCCCTCCCGCCACACCTTGGAGCAAATCTCCATTGCCAAGCTAGATGCCGCGCACCCTCCCACCACTCCTATCATTGTCACGATCAACAAACACCGACTGTTGTTCATTGGATCCCTCGTCCGCCGCCTCCCCACCTCCACTCCTCCGCCCCCCACCCCTGACAACCCCCCTCCCTCTCCCCCCTTGCCTCCCACGCCTCCTCCGATCCCTCCCACGCCCCCTCCAATCCCTCCCAACCCCGCTCCCTCTCCCCCCTTGCCTCCCACGCCTCATCCGATCCCTCCCAACCCCGCCCTCTCTCCCCCCTTACCCCCACGCCTCCTCCGATCCCTCCCACGCCTCCCCCGATCCCTCCCAAACCCCCTCCCACTCCCTTTTTGCCCATCACGCCTCCTCTGATCCCCCCCATGCCTCCTCCGATTCCTCCCAACCCCTATCCTTCTCCCCCCTTGCCTCCTCCAACCCCCCCCCTCCCCTTCCCCGCTCGCCGAACCCATGTTCCCAGCCACCGCCGCCCTCTTCATGCACCGACGACCAGACGTGATACCCTACCAAGGTGGGGTCATCACCTCCTACCGTGAGAATGTCCAAGACATTTTCGACTCCTACGTGTTCAAGACTGCCGTCACAACGCAGTTTGACAAGGCCAAGAAGGAGTACGCCGAGTCCCCACCGGAGTCCCAGCTGAAGACCGTCCCCGAGCTTGCTGTGATACTAGCCCGCAGGCGGCCTCCCGGGTGGCTCACCCTCACGAGGTTCCCACGCCTGTGGAATGGTATTTGCAGAGAGATGGCAGCCAATGCGGGAGCAGCCAGCCAACAAAGTAGATAATGATGATGATGGTGGTCACAGTCAGAAAGACTTCAGTCAGCAAGCCTTTAGTGAGATGCCAGTGCCTCACAGGCACCCCCCCGAACCCCCCAAACCAAGGATACTATCCACTCGATTCAGGCGCTGGTCGGTCACCCGCTATTCGAAAGACATCCCAGTGCACGGGTCAGACCTTCGTAACAATTGCCGGGGTGTACTGCTGTTAGTAGTACAGGCATTGCCGGTGCATGCGGACGGCCTCATGTAACGCTTGGTTGGTTGGTTGGTTGAGTGTGTGTGCGTGCATGCGTGTGTGCGTGCGTGCGTGTGTGCGTGCGTGCGTGCGTGTGTGTGTGCGTGTGTGTGTGTGTGTGTGTGTGCGTGCGTGCGTGCGTGCGTGCGTGTGTGTGTGTGTGCACGCGCACACGCGTGCGCATGGCGTGTGCATGTGTGCATGTGCTGTGTGTGTGTGCGTGCAAGTGCATGTGCATGTGTGTGTGTGTGTGTGTGTGTGTGTATG
>VFSX01000377.1:115000-155000 GCA_016618255.1 Chlamydomonas sp. UWO 241 | reverse complement strand
CTGGTGCAACTGCTGCTGCGGCCTGGCTCTGCAGAGATGATAAATGACTTTGTAGCACAAGCGCTGAGGAACCTTGCTGGAAATGCTACAAATTCCTCCGTCACCATTGCTGCTGCCGGGGCCATCCCTCCGTTGGTGAAGTTGCTGGGACCTGGCTCTTCAGCTGCCTTGCAGGAGACTGCAGCAGCAGCGCTGCTGTACCTCATTTCCAATTCTCACAACAAGATTACAATCCAAGTCATGATGGCCGCTGCCGGTGCCATTCCTGCACTGGTGCAACTGTTGGGGCCTGGCTCTCGTGCTGATGTGCAGGCAGTGGCAGCAGACGCACTGGCGAGCCTCGCTCTGAATGCTGACAATGCGGTCACGATCGCTGCAGCCGGAGCGATCCCTCCACTGGTGCAGCTGCTGGGGCCTGGCTCTACAGGTGGCGTACAGGCGAGCGCAGCACAAGTGCTGGCATAACTCATTGACGACACTGAGAATGCCGCCGCCATTGCAAAATGCTGCTGGTGCCATCCCGCCACTGGTGCAGCTGCTGGGGCCTGGCTCTTCAGCTCCTGAGCAGGTGCAGGAGTATGCAGCTGGATTGCTTCTGAATCTTACTTCTGGTAACGATGACTGTGCGGACACAGTTGCTGCTGCCGGCGCCATCCCTATTCTGGTGCAGCTGCTGGGGCCTGGCTCTACAGCTGATGTGCAGGGGAGTGCAGCAGGAGCGTTGTCGAACCTTGCACTCTCTCATGAAGGAGGACACCATTGCTGCTGCTGGTGCCATCCCTCCACTGGTGCAGCTGGCACTCTGGCCTGGCTCTGATGCTGACGTGGTCAAACTTGCAGAGAAAGCGTTGGCCATGATAAGTTTCAGTGCTGCAGGCACTGAGTCATTCGGCACGCCAGCCGTGCATGGCCCTAGTTGATTAGGGTTCTCCCCTCCCCAGTTGTGGCTGCAGCTCTCCCCCCCCCCTGATTATTATCAGATCATTGGGCCCCTACACCGCTAACCTCTGCGCCCGGCAAGGCGAGACACACGAGTTCCAGTTCGACGTTGCAACAGACGTCCCTGTGAACGATCAAGACACCTCTGCACGCCGTTAGGCCCGCCAAGTTCGGCCGCCTACGTGCCCTGTCTTCACGAGATTGTCCGTGTGGCCTCTCGTTGTGGTGCGCAACAACCCTAACACGTGTCAGGTGTTGCGCGACCTACCCCCCCGCGCGTCGTCTACGCGCCTCTCCCCGAGCCACCGATATGGCTGATGCAGGACCTGATCCCGTCGCTGCAGTCGTCGCGCCATCGGGCAAGCTTCCAGCGATAAGCCAGTACGCGCAAATCGAGAAGCTCGGCAGTGACAACTTACGTCAGTGGAGCGCACAGCTGCTCCTCCACTTCACTATGGACCAGTACATGAACAAGGTCATGGAGTACGCAGACGGCGATGGGCCTGCTGACGCGTACCCCATCCCGGCACACGACAAGCACGCTCGCGCTATCATGCTGATCTGCATGAAGCAGCCACAGCAGGACGCCTACACCCCTCGCTTCAAGACCGCCATCGCGATGTGGCGCGGCCTGCTCGCCGCGCACACCAAAATGTCCCTGAGCAACAGATCCGCGTCGCTCCAGAACCTGGCTGAAGCCAGGCAGCTGCCGCGCGAGGGAGTCGAACTGTACATCAACCGCGTGATGGTCCTCCGCGAGCGCGTCATGGATGTCGGCATCAAGATCGACGAGAACCTGCTGCTCGAGTACATCCTGGCCGGGCTTCACTCAGACTACAACTTCGTGAAGATCATGATCTCGCACGGTGGTGCCGGTGGTATCGGTTTCGACCTCGACACCGCGACGGCCATCCTCCTCGAAGCTGAGACGAAGATCTCCAAACCTATCGGCTCTGTCAGCTTCGTCTCCTCGAGCAACGCAGGCCGGCGCCACGACGACCGCGGCGGCAACCAGCGCGGCCACCACTCCAGCGGCTCCTCGTCTTCTGGCAACCGCGACCTCACGCAGTCCGGCTTCAAGCCATCGTCCGGCCTCTACTGCTACGGCTGCAAGGAGCCGTGTCACATGTTCCGCGAGTGCCCCAACAAGCACAAGTGGAACGATGCCACTCGCCAGAGGTTCTCGATGGCCCTCAAGCACAAGTCGTCGGACGACAAGTCTAGCGCGCCGAAGCCCCCGGGGTTCGCGTGCATGGTCGCGGCATCCTTCGCGCCTGGTCTCGACCCGCTGCGCGACCCCAAGACGTGGCTGATCGACTCTGCCTGCACGTCCCACCTTGCGTACGGCGAGGAGGTGGTCGACAACTACGTGCCCGTCACCCGCCCGACGTTCATGAGCACGGCGGACACGAGCTCGAGAGGCCTCGAGATCAAGGGCTATGGCGACGTGACCATCGTCACCATCGTCAACGGGGCACCCAGGTCGGTCAAGCTGGTCAACGTGCATGTTGCGCCTATGCTCAGAGCCAACCTGATCTCCTCCAAGCTCCTCAACAAGGTCGGCGCGATGCTGATCGCCGCGCCCGAGCGCGCCAACTTCGTGTTCAAGGGCTCTGTCATTGTGCACACGACGGACCAGTCACACGGCCTGTGGGCTGTGACCAACCTCCACTCGTCCAACAACCGCGGCATGGCGATGGCCCTGACCGACAGCAACGTCTCAAGTGGCAAAGCGTCGGCCGGCGAGCTGCTCCATCGGCGCATGGGCCACGCCAACTACGACGGCCTCATCAAGCTCGCCAAGTCCGGCCGCGTCTCCAACCTGGGCTGCACGGCTGCAGACCTGTTGGCTGCCAAGAAGAAGGGCCCGTGCGTGACGTGCCTCGAGACCAAGCTCAAGCGCCTCCCGTATCGAGTGTCGAGCAGCCGCGCGGCTGCACCTGCCTACCTTGTCCATGCGGACCTGTGCGGCCCCTTCCCCGTCGTCGCGCACTGCAGTGGCAAGTACATCTCCACCATCACCGACGACTTCTCGCGACTGTGCCACGTTGACATCCTCAAGAGCAAGAGCGACGCGCCCGCTGCAGCCATGAAGTGCCTCAACAACTGGATGACGTACACCGGCAACAAGGTCAAGGCGTTTCGGTATGACGGCGGCACCGAGTACATGGGCGACCTGCTGCCATACTTCTCCGACAAGGGCATCGAGAAGCAGATGACAACGCGCTCAAGCCCGCAGACCAACGGCCGCGCCGAGATCAGGAACCGCACGCTGCTCGGCGGCGTGCGCGCCAACCTCGCCGACTCAGGTCTACCCTCCGAGCTTTGGGGCGAGGCTGCACGTGCCAGCAACTACACGCGCAACCGCGCCTACTCCTCCGTCCTCAGCGACACGCCTTACCGCCTGTTCACGGGAGAGGAGCCCAATCTGTCCAAAATCCGCGTCTTCGGCTCGCCCACCTGGGTCTACGGCTTCCCCAAGAACAAGCTGGCGCCCCGCGCGATCAAGGGCGTCTTCGTCGGCTACGAGCCCGGCACCCCCGCGTACCGCATCTACCATCCCGAGAGCGGCAAGATCACCGTCGAGCGTGAGGTCCGCATCATCGAGGGCGACCGCGCCGCCACCTCTATTCCCTACCGCGGGCTCTTCGAGGAGGAGGACGGCGAGCGCTGCTTCGTCTGCCACTCGCCCGGCAGCGCCTACCCATCTGTCATGCTCCTCTGCGACGGCTGCAAGCCCGACGGCACCCCCTGTGGCAACGGCTACCACCTCAGCTGCCTCAAGCCGGCGCTTGACAGCGTTCCTGAGGGGGACTGGCTCTGCCCGGGCTGCACCGAGAACGAGGACGACCGCATGCCCGACCTCGTCAACGCGTGCGACGACGACAGCGACGATGACGACCCGCCTCGGAAGCAATCGTCTGGGGGGCAGGCTGTTGTGCAGCAGCCGGCTGCTTCCTCGTCCCCCTCCCCGCCCTCGTCCCCCTCCCCGCCCTCTTCCCCTCCCCCGCCCGCCCCGCCCGCTCAGCCCGTCCAGTCGCCGCCCGGCTCGTCTCCTCCGTCTCCCATGCATGCACTCGCTCCCCAGGCAGCCAAGACCACGCGGTCTGGCAAGTCCTACGGCGGTCAGCTCAGCGGCGTTGTGTTGTTCATCGACAAGAACGACCCGGACCCGATCAGCCTCAAGCAGGCTCAGTCACGCGAGGACTGGCCCCTCTGGGAGGAGGCGATTCACGAGGAGTACGCCAGCCTTGTCGAGAAGCTCACGTGGAACAAGGTGCGCATCCCCTCCGGCCAGCGCCTGCTGCCCGTGAAGTGGGTCTTTAAGCGGAAGTACGACGAGCGCGGCAACCTGGAGCGCTACAAGGCCAGGCTAGTCGTCCAGGGTTTCCGTAAGATCCCAGGCATCGACTTCGTGGAGGTCTTCGCGCCCGTGTCCAAGTACACCGCGCTGCGCTGTCTCATCGCGTTCGCTGCCGACCACGACCTCGAGATCCACCAGATCGACGTTCGCAACGCGTTCCTCAACGGCCGGCTCAAGGAGAACATCTGGATCGAGCAGCCGCCGCTCTTCCATGACGGCGATTCGTCGATGGGCTGCCACCTGCTTATGGCCCTCTACGGTCTGCGTCAGGCGCCCAAGGTCTGGTACGAGGAGATCCTCTCGTCGCTCACCAACCTCGGCTTCGTCCCGAGCGTCGCCAACCCCTGCCTGTTCATCCGCCCTGCCAAGTCTCGCTCTGACTACGTCTACCTGCTCCTGTACGTGGACGACATGCTTGTCATCGGCCGCACGAGCAGCGTGCGCGAGGTTGTCGGGCAGGTGACCAAGGCGTACGAGTGCCGCGACCTGGGCTGCGCCAAGCAGTTCCTGCGCATGGCGATCACGAGGGACCGTGGGAGCCGCACCATCCTTCTGACGCAGGCTGAGCTGACCAAGCAGCTGCTCCTCAAGTGCAGCCTGTCTGAATGCCGCATGCGCGACGTGCCCCTCAGCGTCGGGGAGATCCTACGCAAGGACAGCGACAACCTGCTCGGCACCAGCCAGTTTGCAGAGCTCGTCGGCTCGCTGCTCTACCTGTCCAACTGCACCAGGCCCGACATCACGTACGCGGTGAACAAGCTCTCAAGGTACATGAGCTGCTCCACGTCGCAGCACATGCAGGCCGCGCTCAGCGTGCTGCGCTACCTGAGCGGAACCGCCGGCCTCGGCCTTCTGTACGGCCCATCCGCCGATGGCTCCAAGCCCGTCAAAGGCTACGGCGACGCCAACTACGCTGGCTGCGTCGACACGCGCCGCTCTACCACCGGCTTCGTGGTGACCTACAACGGCACCGCCGTCTCCTGGAAGTCGACCACGCAGCAGACGGTCACGCGCTCAACCACGGAGGCCGAGTACCAGGCATCCGGCGCCGTCGTCGGCGAGGCGCAGTGGATGATTCAGCTCTTCCCCGAGCTAGGCATCCCGCTGCGCCCCATGCTGATCTACAGCGACAGCCAGGGCGCCCTCGCTGTGCTTAAGAACCCGGGGGGCTCCAGCCGCTCCAAACACATTGACGTGCTGCACCATGTCGCACGCGAGCGCGTGATGCGCCAGGACGTGCTCATGGCGTACATCCCCATTAACCGCATGGTGGCAGACATTCTGACCAAGGCACTGCCTAAGGTCAAGTTTGAGTGGTGCCGCAAGCACATGGGCATGATCTGATTTTCCTTTAAGTTGACTGTTGCGTTGGCTATTGTGCCGCGTGGGAGTGATAAGTTTCAGTGCTGCAGGCACTGAGTCATTCGGCATGCCAGCCGTGCATGGCCCTAGTCGATTAGGGTTCTCCCCTCCCCAGTTGTGGCTGCAGCTCTCCCCCCCCCCCTGATTGTAGCAGGTGTGGACTTTCTCTTGGTTCCGGAGGTTTATGGCATGAGCTACTCCGTGTCTCTGCCGTCCCTTGCCTCCCACCAGGTTAGAGAGAGAGGTTGTCCTTGCAGTCTGGTGCCTGCGTGCCCCAGCCTTGCATCAGCCCGAGGGCTCATACTGCACCCCACCCGCAGCACCAAGATCTTGCACGCCCGATCCATTGTAACAATCCGTGTCTCTGCCGCCCCTTGCCTCCCACCAGCGTCCGCTGATTCCTATCAGGCCAACCTCGATGGCTATTGCACTTGTTGCAACAGTGCTGCCAAACTTTGGACGCTGCCATCGATGCTGTCAGAGCCAATGTGCTGCTAGAGATGGAGTGGCTGCGGCTGTACGCCAGCTGACTTGCAGGTGTAGCGCGCTCCTGCTTGCACGCGCGCGAGGCTAACGATGTAGTACGCTTTACGTTGTACGCTACACGAGAGGGGGGTGTAATGCGGCTCAACGGGTCGCACGCTGTTCTAGCTACTCTCCGCTCCGCGTCCCCGTCACAAATCGCGCCACTCCGTAACAGTCGTCCACGACGGCCACGTCTCCGAACGCCGCTGCTGCTCCGTCGCCGCCTGACGACGCCTGCACGGCTTCCCGCAGGCGCGCGCTGCCTGGCGCGTCGCCCGCCGTCGCCGCCGCCAGCATCGCCGCGACCGCGTGCGCCTGCTCCCGACCGGCAGTCTCCAGCGCGAGCAGCCCCCCGGGCGCGAGCATGTGCACCTGGCGGTTGGTGGTGGCATGGTGTGTCACGGGACGTCGTGTCTAGCTTAGCTTGCTGTGCACGGAGGCACAACAGCCCATGTCACTCGCCTCTTAACCAAGCAGGCTGAGTCCTCACGGCATGCAAGTCAAGCTCAAGGGCGTGTGACACTGCCCCGTGGTGGGCCATGGCAGCGCGGGCGAGCGGGGGGTGGCGATGCATGCGTGAATGCAGAAGCTGCGGATGCTGCGGGCACGCGCTGCGGGCACGCACCGCGTCGGCGCAGATGACGCGCAGGGAGTCGAGGCCCGGGCCGTCGCCGCCGTCGAGCGCGGTCGCTGGCTCGTGGCGGCCGACCTCGGTCTGCAGGTAGGACGAGTTTTTGTTCAAGTTTATTTGGGGTGCGTGTGTGTGTGGCGGGTGTGCACCCTTGGAGGTGGGAGGGAGAATTTGGGCTCAGCGGGGGCGGCTGCGGGGCAGGGCAAGGGATGGGTACAAGCTCAGGGGACAGGAGTGGGACAGGAGGCTCCTGGGGCTGCTGGATTGGAAGGCGATGTGACAGGCCGAGCCAGGCCAGTCCATGTCACAGGCCGAGCGCCCCATCGCGGCAGCGGGAACATGCGATCCCCCTGGTAGGCTGGCGCGCTGCGTGGCTCTTGCGGGCTCTCCTCTTAGAGCTCCCCTAGACGTGTAGCCTAGGTCGTAACTCACGCCCCGGGGTCCTCCGGGCGCATACGTGTCAAACCTGTGTAAGAACCCGGGCACGCAGCGAGCGATCGCGATACTGGTAGCCCACCTCACGGGACAGCTCCCTCAATCCTACACCCCGTGGGTGCGTACCATAAAATGTCAACTGTGAAGGATCGCGAGTGAGCAGTCCCCCCCCCCCTCCGAGCCTGGAGGCCCGCCACCTGATTGCGCGGCGCGGGATGCAAGGCGGGATGGAGAGCAGCACTGCCATCCCCATCCCATCACCACACCGTCCATCCATCCATCACCACCACACTGCCCATCCGTCATCCACACCATCACCACACCGTCAGTCACAATGTCATCGCACGCATCATCATCACCCACGTGCAGGCCCGCCGTCTGGCCGCGCGGTGCGGGGTGAACGGCGGGAAGGAGACCAGCATCTTTCATCCATCCATCCCCACACCATCCCCACACCGTCAATCACACGTCATGACACCCATCATTATCACAACCTGCGGCCCGCCGCCTGGTCGTGCGGTGCGGGATGCACGGCGGGAAGGAGACCAGCAAACACCATCCCCACGCCACCATCACACCAACATCACACGGTCAATTACACCGGCATGACACCCATCATCATCACACACCTGCGGGCCCGCCGTCTGGTCGCGCGGTGCGCGATGAGCGGCGGGATGTGGCTTCAGGGTTCAGTTTTTTTTTAGGGTTTAAGGTTTTAGGGTTTAGGGTTTAGGGCGGGGGTTGGAGGCCAGCAACCGTCATCCCCACGCCACCATGACGCCATCCATCCATGACCCCCACACTGCCCATCCGTCATCCATCCATCGCCACGTGTCCCATCATCACACCGCCACTCACAATAACACTACACCAGTACCGTAGTACCGTTTTGCTTTGCCGATTAAATAATTAGGAAAATGTCGCGGCAAGGCCGATTGCTAAAAAATATTGCTGAAAAAGTAAAAAAACGCCAAAAGTGACGTCAAAACGGGAGAAAATCCCCAAAAAATCTCGCGGCAAGGCACCTAAATTCTAAACAATTACCCTCTTTGTAAAAGTGGCGGCAAGGCAAAGCGGTACTACGGTATCATCACACCATCATTATCGCACACCATCACCATCACAAGGGAAGCTCAAATGAGTCATCGTCACACCATCATCGCACACCACCACACCATTATCATCACACCATTCTCATCACGCCACCATCATCCCACACCTGCAGGCCCGCCATCTGGGCGCGCGGGATGTACGGCGGATTGGAGAGCAGCCCCCCGAGGCGCCCAGCCAGGTGCACGATCGGGTCGCACCAGCTGCCCTGCACGCACATGCACGCACACACACACATACACACTCAGGGACAAGGGTGTGTGGTGGCTGGCCTTGGTCTGCCGACAGGGCAAGGGAGGGTCACAACACCTGCCCTGCACGCACAAGCACGCACACACACACATACACACTCAGGGGCAAGGGTGTGTGGTGGCTGGCCTTGGTCTGCCGACAGGGCAAGGGAGGGTCACACCACCTGCCCTGCACGCACAAGCACGCACACACACACACACACACTCAGGGGCAAGGGTGTGTGGTGGCTGGCCTTGGTCTGCCGACAGGGCAAGGGAGGGTCACAACACCTGCCCTGCACGCACAAGCACGCACACACACACATACACACTCAGGGGCAAGGGTGTGTGGTGGCTGGCCTTGGTCTGCCAACAGGGCAAGGGAGGGTCACACCACCTGCCCTGCACGCACAAGCACGCACACACACATACACACTCGGGCAAGGGTGTGTGGTGTCTGGCGTTGGTCTGCCGACAGGGCAAGGGAGGGTCACACCACCTGCCCTGCACGCACAAGCACGCACACACACACATACACACTCAGGGGCAAGGGTGTGTGGTGGCTGGCCTTGGTCTGCCGACAGGGCAAGGGAGGGTCACAACACCTGCCCTGCACGCACAAGCACGCACACACACACATACACACTCAGGGGCAAGGGTGTGTGGTGGCTGGCCTTGGTCTGCCAACAGGGCAAGGGAGGGTCACACCACCTGCCCTGCACGCACAAGCACGCACACACACATACACACTCAGGGGCAAGGGTGTGTGGTGGCTGGCCTTGGTCTGCCGACAGGGCAAGGGAGGGTCACACCACCTGCCCTGCACGCACAAGCACGCACACACACACACACACACACACCCCTGCACCATGGCCACGCTGCCAGAGAGCCCTGTGAACACACACACACACACACACACACACACACACACCTGCACCACTTCCACGCTGCCAGCGAGCCCAGCGGACGCTACGTTGTAGCGCGCGTGCGCGACTGCAACTGGGCTCAGGTCCACCGCCCACACGCGCGGATCATCATCATCAGCAGCAGCAGCACCCTCGGTCGCCGATGCGGCTGGGGATGAGGACCTTTGCAACAGCTCCGCAGCCGTACCTATCGCGACCGCGCCGCTGCCGGTGCCGAGGTCGGCCCACGGGAGGTTCGCGAGGTGCGGGCGCGCGGCCAGCGCGGCGGCGGCGAGCTCGGGCATGATCTCGGTCTCTGTGAGGCAGTATGAGAGAGACGGCTAGTAAGGGGTGTGGAGGGTGGGAGGGCGTGCGGTGGTTGGGGGAGGGTGAGGCAGCTTTGCGCTGCGCTACCCTCGAGGCTGCCGCGCCGTCTTGCCCGCCCGCGCACCTGGGCGCGGGATGAGCACGCCGGGCGACACCGACAGCACAAACTCGCGCCAGTGTGCCGACGCGATGAGGTACTGGAACGGCTCCCGCGCGCTCAGGCGCCGCTCCCACAGCGCGTGCAGCTGCGCCACAGGCGCGCGCAGGCGCAGCCGCCACGCGCCGGCGCCGCCACCGCCGCCGCCACCGCGCCGCTGCTCGCTCCGCGCATCCATCTCGAGCTGCCGCCACTCGCACGGCCGCCACGCCGCTGCACGCCCCCCGCTCGCACCACCGCTGCTACTCCCGGCGCCGTCACCAGCGTCACGTCCACTGCTGGTGGTGGTGCTGGCGCTGCTGGTGGTGTCCGCCTGCTCCTGCTCCTGCACCTCTGCCACCGTGTCCTCCAGCACCCACGTCAGCTCTCGCAGCAGCTCGTCCCTCCCCGCACCGCCGTCCTCCACCTCGAACGCGTCCCCGATTGCGGCAATCCTGTCCACCATGACCGCCCTCCACGCCATGACCTCCTCCAGGCAGGCCTCGTGCTCCGCAGGACGCTTGCACAGAGGCACCGGCACGATGCATGGCTCGCCCTGCGCACCGGCGGCTGAAGCCGCCCATGCCGTGCGACGCCGCTCCTGCCCATGCAGACCAGCAGCTGGCGCACGTGCATGCGGCAGGTGCAATCTCCCAGACACACTGCAGTTGTGTCCACGCTGTAGACCCCTGGGTGACAGGCAAGCTGCCGCCAGCAGCCTGCCGCCTGAGCTGGAGCTGCGCATGGTGAGGCATGCGTGCCTCATCATGGTAGTGCGGTCAGTGCAGGGGGCTGAGCGTCGCAGCGTCACTATCACACGCCGTCACAACAACGATGGAGTGTGCTGGGCGCCCGTGACTTGTGAAAGCATGACAACTGTTATCGACACACTTTCGCCCACACTCCGCCGCCTGTACAGGTCTTCGCGAGCCCCCATGCAGCCATTCCATGCTGCATGCTCCCTGTATCATAGGAGCTGCTGCTGCCGCACTGGGAGTCCGCGCATCGGGCGTGGCATGCAGCAGCGCCGGTCTCCTGCTTGGTAACATCACAGGTGCTTGCATGGGCGCACATGCAGCAGCTGCATGACAGGCAGCAGCTGCATGACATGCATGCACTGTGCATGTAACTGCGCGTGCATGCGGTGCGGGGCCGGTTGCGTGCACGCCACGCTCACGTGCGCTCTGTGTCGCCATCATGGGCAGGCGCACACGAGGCGAGGGCAGCAACCTTAAGGCAGCAGGCTGGCGCCAGCACCTCCGGCAGGAGCGGGGCAGCTGCACCTAGGCTCGCAGCTCAGCGGCGGCTCAAGCACTACCCCTCCGAGCAGCGGCCGGTGTTGTGGGCGATTGGGGGCCTGCCGTGGAGCCTGCGCGCGTGCGGCGCCGCAACACACACGTCGCCGCTGCAGCAGCGGTCCACGAGCAGCAACTGCTTGGCAGCTTCCGCCACCGAGCCCTCCCCGCCGCCCTGGCCGTCAGAATCCGACACTGACGCCGACGCAGACGAGAACGCCGACGCTGGCGGGGGCAGCGAAGGCGGGGGCGGGGGCGGCTGGGACCCGGGGCACCTGCTTGGCCTGGACGGCCCAGCGCCCAGCACAGCGGGCGCGCCGGCGCACGCGGCGGCGGCGGCAGCGGGCGGCGGCAGCGAGCGTGCGGCGGCGTTGGCGGCGTCCGGCATCGGAACCATCAGCCAGCAGCACGCGCAGCGAGCGGCCCGCATGAAGGCCGACGTGCACGCGTTCTGGCTGCGGACGCTGAGCGCCCTGCCGCCGGTCCAGCTGATGCACGCGCTACGCGTGCCTCCGCGGTTCAGCCCCAAACCGACCAGAAAGGCAGCAGCAGCGGCGCGGTGGGAAGTTCTGCTCGACAACGTAGAACGGCTCAAGCGCACGGTGGAGTGGCTGGCGGAGGAGGCCGGGCCGCTCGACGCGCACAAGATCCTGGCCCAGGTGAGCCATTTTGGGGGTGGTGGTGAGAATTGGTTACACGATCGGTGGTACTTCCCAAACACCCCCCAGGGGACGCCGGGCTCACTGTATGTGCGGGGAGACGGGAAAGGGATGGTAAAAGGAAAGGCGAAGGGGTGCGCCGCAGGCTCAGGGGTCTCACTTCCGGGGGCACGCTCAATGGCATGCGCTTGTCAACTGTTAATTGTTCTTGTCACGCTTGGGAGCGCGGCTGGTCGACTTTGCGCTCGCTCGAGCACGCACACACGCAAGTGTCTAGTAACAACAAGTGACACGAGGTTTCCCAGCTGAGCAGGCTACTCTTCTACTCGAGATCACCCGCCGATGCTCCAGTCCACGCTTGGGAGCGCGGCTGGTCGGCTTTGCGCACGCACAACGCGCACCACAAGCACGGGCATGCTACGGACAGAGGATTCATCTGCATTCAAGAACGCTAACATTGCGTGTGTGTTTTCGGGGGGGGGGGGGGGGGGGCAGGGATGTGAGCGCTCCAGGCCCGCCCCTCAGTGGCTCCGCGTAGGCACGCGCCTCTTATCAGCCCCTGTGGGAGGCCATTGCGGGCTGCAGGGTCGCCCTCAACTGGGCTGCATGCAAGTGTGAAATGGATGAATCCGCTGCGCGGATTCATTCGCGCCCCAGCTCCTTATGTGCGTGTTGCAGCGCAGCGAGACCGCCGCAGCACGAGCGAACAGGTTCACTAGGAGGAGGGGGGGCCTATTAAGGTAAAACTCTCATCATCATTAAGGGTTGCATGTCAGTGGTGTCATTAGCGCCCCGCAGCCCCCGCAGCCTCCGCTGCGGGGGCAATCCGGGAAATTTCGGGAGAAACTGCGGGGGCGAATCGCGAAAATCTCGCCCCGAAAAGTGTGAAATTCGACGATTTTCACACTTTTCGCGTCTCCTGCGGGGGCAATTCGGCATGCCCCCTCCAGTGTTGCGGGGGCAAACAGCACATTCTCGGATTCCTTAATGACACCACTGGTGCATGTTGAACTTCAGGATGGCAGAGCTTCACACAGCCACCACACCGCGTGCATGCGCCCGACCCCCCCTCCAGACTTAAATTGGCCAGGGTAGAGAGGGCAGCCATACCTCGGGTCCCGGTCCAGGCGGCCCCCCCCACCTGGCTGGGGCGAGGACTAAAGCATTACACTTTGCACACACTGCAAGGGCTCCTAGCCTTCGCAGGGTCGCTTGCCCACCCCCACCCGCCCACTACACTCCTCTTCAGTGATTTTGTTTTGGGCTCCTGGGAGCGATTGGTACCCATTTGGCTCCTAATGATCCCATCAGATAGAGCTCAACCAACTAAGTTGCTTGATGGTCTGCAGGTCGCGGGGTGTAGGAGGGAGTGCGTTAGAGGTTCCTCCGTGCGGCACCAACTTTTTCAGTGGGGGGGCAAAAGGTATGGGGACTGTGGATGGTCTGACGATCCCATCAGATAGAGTTCATCACGATCTTTAAAATGACCTATATTTGACGGTCAATGGTCAACGCTAAGGCAGCAGTCAAGGCGGTCAACGGACGGTAGTCCGCGCGCCGGCTCCCAGAAAATAACTTAAAAAACTGAAATCAAAATCACTGCACCCCTCTTCAATCTCACCCTGGTCATGCCCCCCACGGGGAGAAGGGTGGATCTGGGGGCCTAGTGCCGCTTTGCCTTGCCACCATTTTTATCTGGGGGCCTAGTACCGCTTTGCCTTGCCGCCATTTTTATAAAGGGGTAATTGTTTATAATTTGGGCGCCTTGCCGCGGGATGTTTCTGATTTGCCGCGGAGCCCCCCACTCCATGGGGCTCTTACCCTTCGCAGGGTCGCTTGCCCACCCCCCACCCGCCCACCGCACTCCTCTTCAATCTTACCCCGTTCATGCCCCCCACGGGGAGGAGGGTGGATCTGGGGGCCCGGTGCCCTGTCTAAGTCCAGCCCTGACCCGATGGACCCCCACCACGAGTAGCCAGCCGCCAGTTTGTAGTGCTCGGGAGCTCTATACGCCGAGCAAGGTCGAGTACGCTGCCTATAGGTGCGTCACACACGACTGTAAAATCAATCGCCATCAGCAGCCCAACGTCTGAGACGCACACGCCAACGCGGTCATAACGCCTGAGGCTGTCGGGGTGCGCCTCGGGCGGTGGTGGGCGCCTCAGGTGGCGGTCGAGGGTGCGCCTCCCAGGCGGTCTCGGCGTGCCTGAGGTGCCGCCTGATCCGCGCAAGTGAAGGCGCCGCCTAAGGCGTTAGACCTCCGCTATGGTGGAGGTCTAGGGGGCGCGATCCCGTGGGCCTGTGAACCCCGCGGCCGTGCCCTCACGGGGAGGAGTCAGTTCTGGGGGTGCCCTGTCTAGGTCCAGCCCCGACCCACTAGCCCCCCACCACTAGTATCCAGGCACCCGTCTGTAGTCGAATACGCTGCCGGTAGGTG
Organism: Chlamydomonas sp. UWO 241; assembly: GCA_016618255.1. NCBI lineage: Eukaryota > Viridiplantae > Chlorophyta > Chlorophyceae > Chlamydomonadales > Chlamydomonadaceae > Chlamydomonas > Chlamydomonas priscui. The sequence goes on along the minus strand of VFSX01000377.1, from coordinate 140,645 downwards.
CGTCACAAACGACTGTAAAAAAACATCATTAGAATCAGGAATGTCGTAGGGGCCCTCACCCCCACCCCCCGCTGCACGCCTCTTGCATCTCAGGTGAACAACCTGTTGGAGGTGTCGGTCGAGCAGCTGGACGAGAACATCCGCGGGGTGCAGTCCGCGCTGAGGCTCCCGTCGCGCGCAGCGGTCTTCAAGGTGCTCGTGAGGTGAGCGCGGCGTGCGTGTATGTGTGTGTGTGTGCGTGTGCGTGTGTGTGCGTGCGCGTGTGTGTTGCGTGTGAGTGTGTGTGTGCCGTGTGCCGTGTGCCGTGTGCCGTGTGCCGTGTGCTGTGCGATGTATGCTGTTTGCGTGGTCGGCTTCACAGTCGGTTAGCCGCCTCTGATGGCGTTCCAAGTGTGCGCGTGAAATCGCGTGTGTGCGCGTGAAATCGCATGTGTGCACGTTCCCCTACCAAAATCCCAACGTCTGATCCGCGCCATGGAATGCGGTCATAACGTCTGAGACGGTCCGGGGTGCGCCTCAGTCGGTGGTGGGCGCCTGAGGCGGTCGGGGTGGCACCTGAGGCGGTTTGGATAACGCCTGGGGCGACGCCTGAGGCGAGCAGGGGTGCGCCTGAGGCGGCGTCTCAGGCGGTCAGAGCGCCTGAGGTCCGCGCCATGGAAAAGGACGCCTGAGGCGCCACCTCAGGCGTTGTGAATGTGGCAGGGTTCATGACTGCCCAGTGTTAATGTATTCGGCATTTGGGGCTGGAATTGGGAGCCATGGAGTTGGATTTTCAGTCAAACGGCTTCAGAAAGAAAAGAAAAAACGGAGAACAAAACCACTGTCGCTGCCGTAGTGTGGTGCGCGTGTAGCAGTCACAGTAACACCCGGTGTTACTTAACATCCGGTGACCGGCTCTCCTGCGACGACTACCGTGGTGTCCTATTACCGCCGCATGCTTGGGTCTAGACCCAAGTCCAGTTCTGGCCCTAACAATTACTTGTGAGGGGCGGTAGCCACCAGCCGGCTACGCTTGTTGCCATGGGCCCAACGCCCTAGCACAACCCCAGCATCTGAGACGCGCAAGTCAAGGCGATTGGTGACGAACCTGCCCCGCGTTTTCCGTTTCCCCACATGCGCTCACCTAACTCAACAAGCGTTTGCTGCCGCTGTGGTAGGGGACCCGGGGGTGCGCCCACGCTCTGTACAGAGTTGGGGTTCCCTACCACCAACAGCCAGCCATCTCAGTAAGGTACTCGGGCCATACGCTCCGAGCATGGTCGTATTCGCCTTGGTGGGAGGTGTCCCTGACTGCAACATCCATCAGCAGGCGGTCGGGGTGGGCCTCGGTCAGTGGAAGGCGTCTCGGCGGTGCCTTACGCGGTCGGCGGTTCCCCCGAGGCGGTTTCGGCGCGCCTGAGGCGCCGCCTGATCCGCGAAAGTGAAGGCGGCGCCTGAGGCGGCGCCTGAGGTGCTGCCTGGTTCTTGTTGCAGATTGGTCCCAAACTTCCAGGCTGCCACACTGTCACACTTCCGCCTGCCAGGACCGGTCCCAGGACCGGACCTGGCTGGCTGGTCCCAGGACCGGTCCCAGGACCAGGTCCCAGGACCAGGTCTTAGGACCAGTTACTCAATGACCAGCCAGGACCGGTCCCAGGACCAGCTCAGGACCAGGGGTCGTGCCCGCAGTGGTTGGGAGTGCGGTAGGGACGGGTCCCAGGTGTGTTGAGGGCTCTCATTGGTCCATGCAAGTACAGGAAACGTGCAAGTTCAGGAAGCGTGCAAGTACAGGATGCATGCAAGTACTGAGGACACATGCACGGCGAGCGTACAAGCGAGGCGAGCATGCACGTCAGGCGATTGTGCGCGCATCACCTTGCCGCGTCCTCCCACGCTCTTGCGCAGGAGCCCCGACATGGCGGTCAAGACGCAGAGCCAGGTGGAGGAGACGCTCAGCAATCTGCAGGTGTGGGTTAGGAGGGGTGAATCTGCAGGTGTGGGTTAGGAGGGGTGAATATTTTCCATCTCAGCAGGTGTGTGTTGAGGGCAGTGATTACCTTTCCGTGCCTTTTAATTGTTCTTTAGCCATTTGACTGAAAAGTTTGCTCCATGGCTCCCAGATCCGGATCCAAACGCTGAAAAGGAAATCACTGGTTGAGGGTTAATTGGGGTTGGGGGTTTCAGACTTTAGGGTCAAGATTTAGCCTAGGTGAGGGTCGAGGGTTTGGGGTTTAGTGCAGTGGTCTCTGGGAAGGATTTTAGTTAATAGTTTTCCCCCGGCTCGAGCAACTTTGACCGCTCATACCAGGCGCAATACATAGCGGGCATCCTCGCAACGCTTGCCGCTGTGCTGCTCTCGGCGAGAGCTTTGCAACGCACCCCCCACGCCCTTGCCCACCAAGTGTGGGATGGTTGTCTGGGAAGTGGAAGATCCGGGCCCGAGCGGTATACGGCTTCCGGGGGGACCACTGGCCTTGACGCCGTGCCCGCTACTTTAGGGTTTGGGGTTCAGGGCAGGTTCAGGGCAGGTTCAGGGCTTTTTAGGGTTCTGGGTATCTTAGTTTAGGGTTTAGGCTGTCGTGTGCCCGGTGAAGGGTTTTACGGTGGTGAAGCTTTACGGTAGTCTTTGCTGGAAAGCCGATGTAACTGTAACTGAAGCTTTACGGCTGCCGTGGTGGTTGTCACAGTCGGTCGGACGCCCTTGATGGCGTATTCGACCCTAGTAAATCTTGAGGCTGGCAGCTGTCAAAAACACGCCCTTAGTAGCTGCCATCTGCCATCATGATTGCTGTGCACGCGGTGCGCGTCTCACAGACGGCGATAAGGAATTTAGCCATCTCGTGCCAGAAACTGAGGTTCTCTTGGCCTGGCCGAGCATTCATAAACTCCCGTATCCGCGCATCCAGATCGGGCCTCCTCGGGGCGAGAAATGCACCGAAACAGGTCATGGGCACCGCACCCGTGCCTCTTCATAGGCAGGGCACTCGAATATCACGTGTGCCTCATCCCCCAGCCCACCGCATTGGCAGCGCGCCCGCTGGCTGCGCCGCTGCCTCTGTGCCGCCACGGCATAGCGCGCCCGCTCTTATCTGCAGCTCATGAAGCAGTGATTCCCCTGAGAGCCGTAAACCGCTCCGGGCCGGATTTCCCATTTCCCAGAAAACCACACCACACTTTGTGGGAGAGGGCGTGGAGGGATGCGTTGGAAAGCTCTTGCCACGAGCAGCATAACGGCATGCGTTGCGTGAACACCCGCTACGAGTTGCGCCTGGTATGAGCGGTCAAAGTTGCTCAAGCCGGAGGAAAATTAACTACTAAAAAATTTCCCGGGGTTGTCATGGAGCCCCATCCTAAGCTTCACCAGAGCCTTGATCCGGGCAGCCCGCCCACACACATGGGAGTTCCTATTGAATCCCAGAGGGATAGAAAACAAGGGTTTCACAACTGTTGTTGCCGAGATTGAAGAGTGTCTCTAAGGAGGAGTGCAGAACTAAGCGCGCTGCTTGGCAACTAGGCTTTCATTCCGTCAGCCTGGGTCGCAAGCACCGCTTCTTCTCTCAATCTTTCTGTGCCTCGGAGTGCTCCCTCTACGCCGTGAAGGGAGCAGCGATCCCTGATCGCGCGCGACTGTAAGACAAACTGAACTGTATGAAGACAGTTAGTCTTAGGGTTTAATACAAAGACCCCTTATACAGAGACCCCTAATACACAGACCACGGTTTCAGGGTGCGCTCGCAAGCCCACGTCAAATGCGCCGTCAGACGTGTCCAACAGGCTGTGCAGCCGACTTCGCCCACCCCCCTCTCCACAGGACAGTGCTGCACATGCTGCGTCCTGACGCGCGCGCCCCGCGTCGGCTTGCCGCCCCCGACGCTCGCCATGCTGTTTAGTTCGTCTTTTCAACCCAAAGACGTCTTCACTGGAAGGCCGATGCTTCTGCTTCTGCTGCTGTTTCTGTTTCCAACCCCCCCCCCCCCTCTCCCCCCCACAGGACGCGCTGCACATGCTGCGTCCCGACGCGCGCGCGCCTCAAGGCGCGCCGCCCCCACATCGCCAAACTCGGGCGCGCGCGCCTCGAGGCAAAGTCTAATGCGCTGTCAGAGGCATCCAACAGGCTGTGGAGTTGACCTCGCCCACCCCCCTCTTTGCCACAGGACAGTGCTGCACATGCTGCGTCCCGACGCGCGTGTGGCGCGCCGCCCCCACATCGCCAAACTCGGGCGCGCGCGCCTCAAGGCAAAGTGTAATGCGCCGTCAGAGGCGTCCAACAGGCTGTGAAGTCAACCGCACCCACCCCCCTCTCCAGAGGACAGCGCTGCACATGCTACGTCCTGGCGCGTGAGCCCCGCATTGGCGCGCCGCCCCCACGCTCGCCATGCTGTTTTCTTCGTATTTTCAACTCAAAGACGTCTTCACTGGAAATCCCCGATGCGTTGGTTGCTGCTTCTGCTTTCAACCCACCCACCCTTCTCCCCCCCACAGGACAGTGTTGCACATGCTGCGTCCCGACGCGCGCGCCCCGCGTCGGCGCGCCGCCCCCCACGCTCGCCATGCTGTTTCCTTGTTGGCTTTTCAACCCAAAGATGTCTTCACTGGAAGGCCGACGTTTCTGGTGTTGTTACTGTTTCCAACACACTCACCCCCTCCTTGCCTCAGGACAGTGTTGCACATGCTGCGTCCCGACACGCGCGCCGCGTCGGCGCGCCGCCCCCACGCTCGCCATGCTGTTTTCTTCATCTTTTCAACCCAAAGATGTCTTCACTGGAAGGCCGACGACGTTTCTGGTGCTGTACCTATTTCCATCACACCCACCCCCCTCCTCGCCACAGGACAGTGTTGCACATGCTGCGTCCCGACGCGCGAGCCCCGCGTCGGCGCGCCGCCCCCACGCTCGCCATGCTGTTTAGTTCGTCTTTTCAACCCAAATATGTCTTCACTGGAAGGCCGATGCTTCTGGCGTTGTTACTGTTTCTGTTTCCGACCCCCCACCCCCACCCCTCTCCCCCCCCACAAGACGCGCTGCACATGCTGCGTCCCGACGCGCGCGCCGCGTTGGCGCGCCGCTCCCACGCTCGCCATGCTGCTTTCTTCGTCCTTTCAACCCAAAGATGTCTTCACTGGAAGGCCGATGCTTCTGCTTCTGCTTCTGCTTCTGTTTCCAACCCCCCCCCCTCCCCCCCCCCACACACACAGGACGCGCTGCACATGCTGCGTCCCGACGCGCGCGCCGCGTTGGCGCGCCGCCCCCACATCGCGAAGTTCGGGCGCGCGTGCCTCGAGGCTAAGGTTGATGGATTTGCAAAGGCGGTGGGCGTCGACGTGCGGACGTGCCGCGCGCAGCTGGCCCTCCGGCCGTATCTGCTCGTGGTGGGGGACGGGGTTGGGGCTTTGGGTGTCGAGGGGTCGGGGTTACGGGTTTGGGGTTTGGGGTGAGGGTTTGGGGTTTGGAGTGAGGGAGTGATGGTGTGAGCGGTGAGCGTCGACGTGCGAACGTGCCGTGCGCAGCTGGCTTGTCGGCCGCATCTGCTCGTGGTGGGTGACGGGCTGGGGCTTTGGCGGTCGAGGGTTTGAGTGGGGGGGTTGGGGTTTGGGGTTTGAGTGAGCGTGTGATGGTGTGAGGGGTGGGCGTCAACGTGCCGACGTGCCGCGCGCAGCTGGCTGGCACACCCTGGCTTACATGCTTGTGGGTTAGGGAGGGCTTGGTGATATGGGTTCTACCATTGGTGTGGCACCGCTGATTTTGGGGTGTGGGGTTGGGGGTTGGGGGTTGGGGTTGGGGGTTTGAGTGAGTGACGTGAGGGATGTGGGTGAGGGATGTGGGTGGATGAGGGAAGGAGGGAGCGACATGTAGCCCTCTCTCTATATATATCTCTATCGTTCTCAAGAGGAGAAGGATTTCTCTCTTTCTCTGTCTATGCCCGTCTCTCTGTCCTTATCTCTCCCTCTCTCTCTCCCTATCTCTCCCTCTCTCATGGTTTGAAACCGTCCGCTCGGCACCCAGGTCGGCGTGAACCGCCTGGAGGCTCAGCGAGGCGTCGTGGAAAACCTCCATCACTTTTGCTCATCGCTTTACCCACCCCCTCTCTCTCTCTCCCTCTCTCTCCCTCTCCCTCCCTCTCGCTCGCTGTCCCCCTCTCTCTCCCCCTCTCTCTCTCCCTCTCCCCCCCCCCTCTCTCTCCTTGCTCTCCTTCTCTCCCTCATGGTCTGAATCCGCCCGCACGGCTCCCAGGTTGGCGTGAGCCGCCTGGAGGCTCAGCAAGACGTTGTGGATGACCTCGTGACGCGCCACCCCCCGTGGGGCGACGAGCTCGCCAGCTGGCCAATGGCGCAACGATTTGTCGCGGTGCGTCTGGGTGCACGCGTGCGTGTGCACGCGTGTGTGCGGAGACGCGCACATGCACTCACACGCACACGCACACGCACACGCACACGCACACGCACACGCACACGCACACGCACACGCACACACATAGGGCGCGGCACGGTATACGTATACGGTATGTACCGTATGTATGCCGTGACGGTATAAATACCGTATACGGCGGGATGTATACCGTTTACACCCTTTTTTGGAAGACAAGGCGTACAGGCCCCAACTCCCTTGAAACTGCATGGATTTCGATGATTCGACTTGCACTGGACAGCTAATGACAAGGGCTATCCTGAACAACGCTTGGATGCAGCATAGGGTGGAGGGAAGAATATGGTGGTTGCATGAAACGCAGGGACGCTCCGGCTGCCATGCAGTGAGAAAAAACTAGTTTTGTGTTTCATCTAAACCAAACATACCAAAGTATGCTTGTTAGAGTGGATTTGTGATGCCCATCATGTCAGGCATCCGAATCCACCGTTCCTGTCTCAATCGGATCAAGGAATCAAGGGTATACACGTATACCCTTCTATACGGTATACGTTATACGGTATTATACGGTATTCGGGCCCACGTACACGGTATACTGCCGCGCCCTACACACACACACGCACACGCACACGCACTCGCACACGCACACGCACACGCACACGCGCACGTGCACGCGCACGCGCACGCGCACGCACACGCGCCACACGCGCACGCCACGCGCGCACGCACACGCACACACGAGCAAACACACACAAACAAACACACACGCACGCAGCTCTCGCGCCCGCTCGCGCGCTACGCGCGCCTGCGCCTGCTGTGCGACTCCGGCCTCGCGCCCTACAACTCTACGCCCCTCTCGGTGCTGCTCGCGTTCACGGAGCGCGAGTTCCAGACGTTGTACAACCCCATGGTCGCGTACAGCAGCAAAAGGGGCGGACGGCCGCGCGCGCCCCGAGCGGCCGAGCCGGCGAGTGTGTGTGCATGTGTTTGTGTGTGTGTGCGTGTGTGTGTGTGTGTGTGTGTGTGCGTACAGCCGCGGCCGAGCAGGCGAGTGTCTGTGTGTGTGTGCGTGTGTGTGTGTGTGTGTCTGTGTATGTGCGTGTGTTTGTGTGAGTGTTTGTGGTTGTGTGTGCCTGTGTGTGTGCATACAGCCGCAAGGTGGCTGTGCGGGCAAGGCGGACTCCCCACCCTAAACCTTTAACCCTAAACCCTAAACTCGATGGTCGCGCACAGCTGCAAGGCAAGACGGGGGGGAGGCGGCGGCCGCGCAGGCGCGTGTGCGTTTTAAGTCGACTTTTCAGTTGGTTCAACGCCTGTGGCGTATTAAATAGACTCCTGTGTGCTTTTGTGTGTGTGTGTGTGTGTGTGTATGTGTGTGCGCGCGTGTGTGTGTGTGTGTGTAGTAGTCTTTGAATATAAGAAATAAACCCTACATGCATGTCAACTGTAAACCGCAGGAGCAGTGGGAAGCGTGGGACGCGGGGGACGGTGACGGCGAGGGCGACGGCGGCGACGGGATGTGGCCGAGGGGGGGGCACCGGGAGGGCACCACCGGCGGCAGCCGCGCCCCGGTTAGCATGCGCCAGCTGCTGCGCACGCGCTCGCTGGCGGTGGGCGGAGCGCGCGGCAGCGACGGCGGCGCCGACTACGACGCGGAGGTCGAGGCGCAGCTGGTCCAGGTGTGTGTGTGTGTGTGTTTGTGTTTTGTGTGGGCGGTGGGCAGCGCGCGTGTGCAGCGACGGCGGCGCCAACTATGGTGCAGAGGTCGAGGCGCAGCTGGTCCAGGTGTGTGTGAGTGTGCGTGCGTGTGCGTGCGTGTGTGTGTGTGTGTGTGTGTGCGTGTGTGCGTGGACGGTGGGCAGCGCGCGTGTGCGGTGACGTCGGCGCCGACTACGACGCAGAGGTCGAGGCGCAGCTGATCCAGGTGTGTGTGGGGAAGGGAGGCGTGCGTGTGTGTGGGCGGGGGCAGGGGCGGGGGCGTGTACGGGGGCGGGGGCGCAGCTGGTCGAGGCGCAGGTGGTCCAGGTGTGTGTGAAGTTACGCCCAACTCCACCCTAAATAAACGGGCAGTGAGGGGGTAGGGCCCTAAGCCCTACATCGGCCCTTGAATGATTGGCCAGCATTATCGGTGATCCTTGGGAAGGATTTAGCAATTAATTAGTGTTCCGCTTTTTCCCGTTTTTTTCCTGGCACCATTTTTTTCCCCGAGCGGAAAAGCGGAATAGCCTACAAAGCAATTAATAAGAATTCCGCTCAAATTCCGCTCCGAGCGGTATACTGCCATAGCAAGGATCACTGAGCATTGTATGGTTGACCAGCATCGACCAGCTGCTGTCGGGGCAAGGCATTTGCCGTGCATTGACCTGCTGCGTCGACCATGCGTTGGCCCATGCGTTGACCCCTGCGGCAGTGTTTCTGTTAGCCAACCCGCAACCCGACAAAGTGAACTTTCGGGTTGAGATTGGCCAATTCGGGCTGGCGCGTTGGGTTGAGATTGCGCGAATTCCGACCCGAAAAAGTGTGAAAATATACATTTTCACACTTTTCCCGCCAACATTCGCCTCTGTCGGGTTGAGATTGGCGAAATGAGCGTGAGGCCCGGGTGGAGCCATCATTTTCCCAAGACGATTAACGGAACCACTGCCCTGCGGTGACCCCCTGCTGCAGGCGGGCCTCGTGGCGCCGGACTGCGTGGCCGAGTACCGGCGGGCGCGCGACCTGATTCGCGGCTACGACGAGAGCGCGTACTTCCGTCAGGCATACCCGCAGTCGCCTCGCGTCGTTCGTAACCGCGTGCCCCGCGCCAGAGGCCGGTCGGGGGAGGCTTCGCCCTGGCAGCCGGCCGGAGGTGAGGAGACTTCGCCGGCCGGAGGAGACGAGGAGACTCCTCCCCAGCAGCCAGCCGGAGGCACTTCGCCCCAGCGGGCGGGCTCATCCGGCTCCGACTCCACGCGCGCTAGATGGAGGCGAGATCGGGGGGAGGGGGGGGGGCGGGGGCAGAAACCTCTGGTCTGCACGCGCGCTAGATGGAGGCGAGATCGGGGCGGGGGGGGGGTCAGAAGCCTCTGGTCTGCACGCGCGCTCGAGGGAGGTGAGATCGAGGGGGGGGGGGGGGGCAGACACCTCTGTTCTGCATGCGCATGCATGCGAATGCTTCAAGCTGTCTTGACCGGCCCCCCACACACACACCCCTCTGTTGAGATGAGGTTGATAAACCAGCAGCGTCCTCTAGCTTTGGCATGCAAATCAACGCCGCCAAGACAGAAGTGATGATTTTGCCAGCAGATTTTGTCGCGGATCTGCCCACGTTTGCGCTGACTGGTGGTGAAGTGAAGACCGTCTCTGCATTTAAGTATCTAGGGAGTTGGATAACCCAGAGTGGTGGTGTGGAAAAGGAGATCGGTGTGCGTGTCGGTCGCGCGCTGGGCGTGTTTGCGTCTTTTGATAAGATTTGGGCCAGCAAGAAGATGCAAGTGCAGTCTAAGATGCGGGTTTACAACACTTTCGTGCTGCCCCACTTTCTGTACGGCTGCGAAACATGGGCCCCTACTAAAACACAACTGACTCGATTGGAGGTTGCCCACTCTAACTGCCTTCGTCGCATTCTGGGTGTGCGCCTGGTCGACCGGCACAGATTAACTTATATTCGGCAGGCGTGCGACACTGAGCCAATTGAGAGCCTTGTGGCAAAGCGATCAATGCAGTGGCTAGGCCATGTGATGCGCATGCCGGCTTCTCGTCTTCCTCGTACGACTTTTGACTGCACAATGGATGTGGCTCGGCAGCAAGGCCGGCCTCCAGCCTCCTCCCGACACTATTTTCTTAAGCTACTGATTCAGCAGCTAGGCGAAACTAGTGGCACTCGTTCTGATTGGAAGACTTTTTCGGACACGGCGTTTGAGCGTGCTCAGGATAGGGTCGGGTGGAGAGCCGTGGTGTACGGTCCGGCTGCCCCTCAGGCGCCGGCCCCTCCACCACGGCGGTCAAGTAGATTGGCAAGCGCCACTTGACCCCCTATCCCCTAGAAGCAGTTAGGACCTATTTTGGAGGCGTCGCACAATAGCTCTCCTTTTTGCTCTGGGACTACACGTCGGCAGGCAGCCGGCTGGTGGCTACCGCCCCTCACAAGTAATTGTTAGGGCCAGAACTGGACTTGGGTCTAGGCGGTGGTACTAGGACTAGAGGTAGTCTTTGCTGGAAAGCCGATGTAACTGTAACTGTACCTCCTGAGTCATCTGAGCGTTAAGATGGCCATCTTGGGCCATCTAAGGCCATCTTAACGCTAAGATGACTGACGAAGCACGCTGCTGGTTGATCAACCGCATCTCAACAAGAGGAGTGTGTCTATAGGATTGCCCCCTCGCAAATCACATGCCCGGACTGCCAGTTGCGGGTCAGCCAAGTACCTAGCCCAAATGCTGCAGCGCTCACTCTGTCTCGAACCTCTCTGACATACAGGGTGGATCTGGGGGCCTAGTGCCCTGTCTAGACCCAGTGCGTGCGCGCATGTGGGGGTTAACCCTCACCCCTACCAGGTAGCCAGCCAGTTTCAGCCTAATTGAAACTGAGTGAGAGAGGTGTCGGGCGCTAGCGCCAGCACAGGTCTTATACATCATTACTGGTGTCGCACAGACTGTAACATCCATCATCATCATCACAGGCCCGACCTGTCGGACATTGGCAACTGCGCTCTCCACTTCTATAACGGGCGCAACAACGAGGCGACGCTCCGCACGACCGCCGCGGCGGCGTACGTCGGCTCGGCTCCCCTCATTCGGACGTGCGCGCGCCTGCTCCGGCACCTATCGTGCACGGGCTACCGCAACCCTGGCGACAAGGGTGTCTTGCCGTTCACGCTTCCGGCCGAGCTGGGCAACGAGCTCGCCGTGGCGAAGGCCTGCGTGGAGTGCGAGGGGGTGGTCCAGCCTGGCACCGAGGACCTCCTCAAGCTGGTTATCTACGACTTCAAGTCTCGGCGCGACAACCTCGTCGCTGGCCAGCAGCTGGACCCCGATCACGAGGCGGCGCTCGACTACGCGCTGCAGCTCGGCAACGCGGGCGACCTCTCTGAGGCGTACATGCTGCCCACGGCCGCTGCGGAGCGCGGCAGCGCGTTGCGCGCGGGGCTGCCGGACAAGGTTGGTGTGTGCGTGTGCGGCGTCTTGCGTGCGTGCGCGCGTGGGCCCAAGGACAGGTGCAGCAAGGTTTACGGCATTTGTGCGCGCGGCAGTTGTGCGCGGTGCGTGCAAACACACACACACACACACACACTCGCCGGCTCCGGAACGTGCCCCTCCTCACCACCCCACCACCCGCGCCCACCCACCTCACACCTTCACCCCCCCCCCCCCCCCCCCCGCGCACATGCAGGTGCTCGCCGTCGACAAGGTGGCCATCACCACGTTCGCGCTTGAGAATTTCGGCGTTTCCGGCTACAACGTCGAGGCGCTTCAGGACCTGCCCACAGAGTGCGACCGCGAGATGATCCGCAACCGCATCATGGCCAAGGTCGGGTTTACGGTTGTAGGGTTGAGGGTTTATTTTTTTCCAGCTGCCTCCCAACCCCTGTTCAAACCCCCCGCCCCCCCCTCCCCCCCTCTCCCCGCTGCCCATCTTTGTAGGGTGGATTTCCCCCTCATTTAGGGAGGGAAGGGCGTGGCGCCGGTACGGTGTGAAAATTTGAGGTATTTCGACAGGTGTGTGACAGACGTTCCTAACTTCTCTGCCCCTCCCCCCCTAACCCCCTCTGCCAAGGTGGACACGAAAATCGCAAACGACTGGAAGGCGTTTCAGAAGGCGGACAACACGGCGGAGTTGAAGAAGAGGGGGCGCCCTTACGGGCGGGAGGAGAGGGGCGACGGCGGTGGCGCGGACGGGCGGCGCTGACGGGCGGCGCGGCGGCGTGGCGCCCGTAGACTTCAGGCGCGCGCGCCGTCATTGCGTGGTGGAAAGCCTCGTGGTGAGGAGTAGAAAACTGTAAACGATGTTTTCGCAAACATTGCATTCGGCTGTGCCACTGCACACTAGTGTGCACCCCAGCTGCCTCCCAGCTGCCTCCCAGCTGCCTCCCTCCGACCTGGTTTCAATCAAACCCTTCGCCTGGTTGAACCTTGATTTAACCTGGTTGAACCTTGATTAAACCAGATCTGAGATTAAAACGCAGTGAACATCTAGGCGATACGCGCTGCCATGCACATGTACATGTGAAGGCTCCATAAGCTTACATGTAGCATGGGCTGAGGGGAGCATGGAGAACACTTTGGTGTTGTGCATGGGGCGTGCGCATGGACGCTCCCGCTGGCACTGCCATGCAGTGCCAGTACGTCGCGTCCCGATTGATTAATGTGGCTGCTGCCTGCTGCCTGCTGCCTGCTGCCTGTCTGGTAGCTGCTAGTTAGCTGCCGGCTAGGCGCACGGAAGAACGCACGCACGCCGCTTAGCTGTAGCACACCGCCGAGCTGCCTAGCTGCCGCCCCCCAACTGCAGCACACGTCGATTGCTAACAGCTGCAGCAATCAAGCTAAAGCAATCACGCAAGCTTCCTCGCTGCAACTGCCTAGCTGCAGCATGCTAGCTCAAGCGACGCGCCGAGGGCTAAAGGTAGCAACGAAGTTAAAGGTAGCGAAGACTAAAAGACTCGTTGCTTGTCTATGCGCCGGGCGACGAAGGCAGACTGAGGGACCGCCGCGGCTGAACACCACTTCGCGCACACTGTATGGACGCCGGCGTTACGCAGCTCTACGCGTAGCGACGGTTTGATGTACCATCGCTGGAGGGCGAAGCGGTCGAAATGAGGATGTGCACGACAAATTTTGCTTCTAGCTAGCTCCTCCCTAAAACTGCATGTATTTCAATTTCGAGTTGGTTGCATCCACTGCCGGTGGTCACAATCACTTCCAGAGTGCCAGCGGGACAAGAAACAGCAGGCGCGAGGCCCACCAAAAAGGTCAAGCTACAAAATCGTACTTTTAAAAGTAGCCCCGGTAGCGCCACAAACACGAGGTGGCGGGCGCCAAGCAAGCAGCACCGCAAGCCAGCACCACACTCAGCCCTGAAGCAGCCAGATGCAGACCCCAGGTATAACCGGCATGTATGCATGGACCCCTGGATTATCCCTATCGAATTTCACTACGTTCATCGATCGGGGATACACAACACGGATTTGCGTGCGGGACAAACGGCAGTGCTTGACGAGAGACAGTGCTGGCATGCTGACAGCAGTGGGGGGGGGGGCGACACCAGCTTCCGCCAGTTGCTAGCTTTATCAGAGCCCTGTCGGGTATTCCGATCTGGTTCCCTCGCATGTGTAGGGACAAGCAGCTGGCGCAGGGCATGTCGTCAAGCGGGTACGAGTAGACAGGGGGGGCGGGGGATCTGCTAGATGTAGACGGATGATGTTGGTGATAAGTCGGGGACGCCATGCGTCAAACACACAAGCGCACCTGTAAGACCCGCCGTCACTCTGGGTGCGACCCCTGGTCCAGACGGGTCCAGACGGGTCCAGACGGGTCCAGGCTGGTCCAGACGGGTCCAGACTGGGCAGTGCCACCAAGCTGGTCTGGTCCGGGCTGAGGCTGCTGGACCAGCCTGGACCAGCTCTGGACCGGCTCTGGACCGGCTCTGGACCAGGGGTCGTGCCTGGAGTGCGTGTACACGACACGTGTCGAGACCTGGAGGCGACCACTGCTCACTGCCGCATCTCTGGTGGGAACACTCAGTGACTGCGCCCCGCTGCGCCGCGGTCTACACGTACACACCTGCTGCCGCTCCAGACTGCGGCTGCCGCTGCGGCGCCATCTTTGCACCATTCTGCCAGCAGCTGATGCGAGCAGGTGGTACGGCTGGTGGGAGTGGATGTAACGGTCACGCATGTCAAGTAAGGATTTAGCACGAAGGGCGCTATGTGTCAAGACCAGCCAGTGGTTTTGAGATCCGACCTTGTAAAATCCCTCTCTGGTAAAAGAGGATACAGCGGGAACCCACACCCGGCTCTCTCCGATTGAAGGCCCAGTGACTAAGATGTGACAGGCCGAGTACCAGAGGCTAGGGGCACTTGCGCTCTCTCGCAGGCCGGCCGACTCGGAGCACTAACTGACCTCTCGGTCCCCCCTCGACCAGCGACGCCTCGCTGCCTCGCGCATTGATTTGAGCAGGTGCGTCGAAGATACCTGATGCAGCCCAGGCAGATGATCAGCCCAGGCAGATAATAGGGGGCGGCATATCCCCAGATGGTAGATGGGCATATCTCCCATGCGCCCATGCAAGCACAGGGACTCGGATGGGTCCCAGGACTTGCCACCTGGCAGTCGCACTTGTATCCATGGTATCCATGGCCTCCCTTGCCCACAAGTGCATCCACGATTCTCCCCCGCACGCAGGCCACCTCACAGTCCGCCTCCACATGACGAGCGCCATGGCGAGTGCTGCGGCAGTGTCCTTCTGGGAGCAGGCTGTGCGTCAGCTGTTGGAAGCGGCTGACGTGGGCGACACGGCAGCGCTAGAACGCCTGCTGATGATCGGCGCCAAGGAGTTGCTCATGGATGCAACAGACAGCAAGGGCACGAGCGCATTGATGCACGCCGCTAAGATAGGGCGGGTGCAGGCGATGCGCGTGCTGCTCGGCCACCCATCTGCGGATGCAGGAGTCATGATGATGCACACAACATTCGATGGTGAATCCGCTCTCATATTGGCTGCTCAGGAGGGCCATGCGGACGCCATGCGCGTACTGCTCGACCACCCGTCGGCCGACCCAGCTGAGATGATGATGCACGCAAAGTCCGATGGTTTTACTGCCCTCATGTGTGCTGCTCAGGAAGGCCATGTGAACGCCATGCGTGTGCTGCTTGACCACCCATGTGCGGATGCAGGAGCCATGATGATGCACACAGCGTCCGATGGTGGTACCTCCCTCACTTCTGCAGCTTTCTCTTGGCACATCGACGTCATGCGCGTGTTGCTTGACCACCCATCTTCCAACCCAGCTGAGATGATGATGCACGCAAAGTCCGATGGTTTTACTGCCCTCATGTGTGCTGCTCACGAAGGCCATGTGAACGCCATGCGTGTGCTGCTTGACCACCCATGTGCGGATGCAGGAGCCATGATGATGCACGCAACGCCCGGTGGTGATACTGCTCTCACTTCTGCTGCTTTCTGTGGGCACCTCGACGCCATGCGCATGCTGCTTGACCACCCGTCGGCCGACGCAGCGGCCATGATGCTGCACGCAACGACCGAAGGTGCTACCGCCCTCATACTGGCTGCCCTGTTTGGCCATGTGGACGCCGTGCGCCTGGTGCTTGACCAACCGACTGCCCCAGCAGCCATGATGGCAGTGCAGAGTTCTGGCGGCACCTCAGCGCTCACGGCAGCTGCACGCTTTGCTGCTGGCGAGCCCGTCCCCGACGATAGTGACCCTCCGCGCTCATGTGCGCCCCTGCTGCTCCTGCTGCGCCGTGAGGCTGCGGAGTCGCAACCATGCGACACGCAGCAGGCACACGTGAGCGAGGCAATGGAGGTGCTGCGCCAGGGCCCGCGTTCAGAGGAGCTGTTTGAGGACGACCAGCCGGACGGCGTTCGTGACGAGTGCGTCCGCTTGCTGCTGGAGCTGGGCGCGCCCTATACAAACAGCGCTTGCGAGTCGCGCATCATTCGCGAGGGTCTCGCGCTCGCACGCGTGCCGCAGCTCATCAACGAGGCCATCGTGGACATGGCGGTCGCACGGGGGCAGCAGAAGCCACGAGACACCGCGTCAGCCTAGCTAGATGGGCTGCAGCTGTGCACCCACCAAGCATTCTGGCACAATGAGTGTGTGTGGCGGGTCCCCTGATGATTATGATGATGATGGATCTTACAGTCGTGTGTGACGCACACCACCTACAGGCAGCGCATTCAACCTTGCTCGGCGTATAGAGCTGGACCTAGACAAGGCACCCGTACAGCGCCCGAGCGCTATAGACCTTGCTCGGCGTACAGGGCTGAACCTAGACAAGGCACTCAGCCCCCAGATCTGACTCCCTAGCTATTCACGAAAATTCCAAGCCCCCTGTGTGCTCCGCTGTGTTGAATTCTGAAACTCATCTGAGTACGTTGCCACAGTGTTGCCGCAGTGTGGGAGCAATAGACAGTGGGGGAAGGTCTGGAAACCAGGAGGGTGCTCGGCAGGGAGCGGGTGTTTGTGTAGCAAATGCATAGCGAGCGCAGCGCAGCGCTGAATTCTGAAACTCACCTGAATATGTTGCCGCAGTGCGGGGGTTATAGACACAGTGGGGGAGGTCTGGAAACCAGGAGGGTGCTCTGCAGGGAGCAGATGTTTTGTGTAGCGAATGCAGAGCGAGCGAGAGTCACTGACCCCACAACATGTCGCCGCCGTCGCTTGCGTCACGCACCGCCAATCTCGTTATCATGCGGCGCCTAGGCCTGGGAGGCAGATTTGACAAACGGTGTGCACGGCGGGCGCCCAGAAGTGCTGCAGCGATACTCCGCTTCGCGCAGAGAGACTTACAGAGTTACAGAGAGAAACCCTGGTAGTCGGCTGGCGCGCTGCGTGGCCTTGCGGGCTTTCCTAGCAGGCTAGTAGAGCCCCCCCAGACGTGTAGCCTAGGCCTTACCTCACACCCCGGGGTCGCGAACGCGAACGTGTAAAACCTGTAAGACCTACAGAGAGGAAGATGCAAGGACGCAGCCTCGGCAGCCTCGGGCGAGGGGCCCCGGGGCGGGGGAGGTGGAGGTTGACTCGGCGTAACAGGGGCCCTACCACAATCCCAACGTCTGATCCGCGCAAATGAATGTGGTCACAATGTCTGAGACGGTCCGGGTTGCGCCTCAGGCGATGGTGGGCGCCTGAGGCGGTCAGGGTGGCGCCTGAGGCGATTGTGCCTCGGTCGGAGCGCCTGAAGCGCCGCCTGATCCGCGCAAGTGAATGGGACGCCTGAGGCGCCGCCGCAGGCGTCGTGAATGTGGTAGGGGGCAGGCGTCGCCATCAACATTTCGTCTAGCTAGCCAGCGCCAGCATCACGACGCCCCGCTAACAGAGGCCTCGGCGCCCTCGTATGTCGAGGGCGAGGACAAGGCCCCGTCCGCCGCCGCCGCGCCGTCGCCGTCGCCGCTCGTTAGCGGCGCCGGGAGCCGCCCCGGGCCGGCGACCTCGGAATCGGCGTCGGCGGCCCTGGCCTGCGCCTGCAGCATGCGGCACAACGCCTCGAGTCGGTCGCGCTGCGCGCGCAGCTTGCGCACGCCGTCCGCCGCGCCCGACCACGCGGCTGCGCGTGCGTGCGTGTGTGTGTGTGTGTGCGTGTGTGTGCCTGTGTGTGTGTGTGCGTGTATGTGTGTGTGTGTGTGTGTGTGTGTGTGTGTGTGTGCGTGTGTGTGTGTGCGTGCGTGTGTGTGTGTCGCGGGTTTAGGTTCCTCATAGCGTTTGAGTGTGGTCGCCAGCTATTGACAGACCTCCGTCCGGAGCGGAATCGCTGTCGTTTGGCTCAACTATTCGGAATGGCAGGGCTTTATGGCGTCCCCTTGTGAGGTTGCATGAGTGGGCTATGGGGTCAAGTGGCGATTGCCAACCCACTTGACCGCCAAGGTGGAGGGGCCGGCGCCCGAGGGGCAGCTGGGCCGTTCGGAATGGAAGGGCTTTATTATGGCGTTCCCTTGTGAGGTTGCATGAGTGGGCTAGGGGGTCAAGTGGCGCTTGCCAACCCACTTGACCGCCAAGGTTGCATGAGTGGGCTAGGGGGTCAAGTGGCGATTGCCAACCCACTTGACCGCCAAGGTGGAGGGGCCGGCGCCCGAGGGGCAGCCGGGCCTTACACAACGGCTCTACACCCACCCCTATTATGCGGCACCTCACACTGGTAGGCTGATGCGCTGCGTGGTCGTGCAGGTTCTCCTAGTAGAGCCCCCCTCCACACTTTTAGTCTAGATCTGATTAACCCACGCCACGGGGTCCTCCGGGTGCGTACATGTAAAAACTGTAAAAACAGAACCTCAAAAACGCAAAACCCGGACAAACACGCGCGACGACTGGCAAACAAAAACGTTATGAATGAAGTTGGCGACTACTGGCAGTGACTTCTGGGAAGGATGCCAGTGGCTAGTTCCTTCCCGGCCTGAGCAACTTTGACCGCTCATACCAGGCACAATGCATAGTGGGTGTTCACGCAACGCATGCCGTTGCACTGCTCCCGGCGAGAGCCTTGCAACGCACCCCTCCACGTCCTCTCCCACCAAGTGCGGTGTGGGGTTCTGGGCCAGGAGAAATCCGGTCCCAAGCGGTACACAGCTTGCGCGGGGATCACTGCTGCCTGGGGCGAAAGCGGTGGCAGAAAGAGCGCAAGCGATCACTTAACCAAAGAGAAGAGTTCTCATCCCCCCCATGGGAAAAATAATAAAACGTCCCTTTTTAACCGCGCAAACACAAGACCTGTAAATCCTGTAACATTGCAACCGTAAAAACAACAACCTGAGACCTGCCTGCAGCCGGAAAAAAACGCGCAAAACCTCCAACCGTTAAGACCGAAAAACACGCACCGCGCTCGCTGCCTCCGCTGCCCCCGGCGGCTTGGCTGACCAGCTCCAGCGCCTGCCGCATGCCGACGTTGTCCTCCAGCTGCGCGACAAGGTTGAGCTCGGCCTGCGTGCGTGTGTGAGTGAGTGTGTGTGTGTGAGTGTGCGTGCGCATAGCACCCTGCCGCATGCCGACGTTGTCCTCCAGCTGCGCGACAAGGTTCAGCTCGGCCTGCGTGTGTGTGTGTGTGTGTGTGTGTTTTACAGCCCGTCGGACGCCTTTGATGGCGCATTAGACCCTGTGCGTGTGCGTGTGTGTGCGTCATGCCCAGTGCGTGAGTGGCACTGCGTGGGTGCCGCATGCCGACATTGTCCTGTAGCTGCGCGGCAAGGTTGAGCTCGGCACGTGCGCGTGTGTGTGTGTATGTGTGTGTGTGTGTACGTGTGTGTGTGTGTGTATGCGTGTGTGTGTGTGTGTGTGTGCAAGTGTGTGTGTGTGTATGCCTGTGTGTGAGTGTGTGTGTGTGTGCGTTTCTCCTGTCTTCCACCCCTCCATCCCCGCTGCACCCCACCCCACCTTGTGCCCCCCGCCCCTCCCTAACCCTCCGATTACCTTCCCGCTGCCTCCCTGCCACTGCCTCCCACTTGCACGACTACCGCTGTTCGGGCACGACTTCGCTCTATGCCGGCGGCGCCATCACCTTCTTCCGGCTCACGCCGGTGACTTTTGCGCCCACTCCGTCACGTTCCACGCCCTCCGCAAACATCCATCTCTTCAACTTCACACGCGACATCCCCGAGCGCCCCGAGTTCGCCGAGCGAGTCACCACCGAGTGGATCATCTTAGCATGATTTCCACAACTGTGGAAGTCTTTCTGCCGACACCTAGTTTAAACTCAGTCGAGGCGGATTGACGAACACAGCCGTCAATGACCCGCCACTGCCCCTTTCCCCCACTGCTTTACGAATGAGGTTGTTCACCCTCTTGCTGGCGCACGGTTGGTCTCCCGCCTTCAAACGGAATCTCCTCAATTGGTGACTAGAAACAGCCTATCTAGGTCTGCCGTGCAGAGTTCTCTGTAACGATATCTCTCTCTCTCTCTCTGTGTGTGTGAGTTGCACTGTGTGAGTGCCGCAAGCCGACATTGTCCTCTAGCTGCGCAACAAAGTTCAGCTCGGCCTGCGTGTGCGTGTGCGTGTGTGTGTTGCGTGTGTGTGTATGTGTGCGTGTGTGTGTGTGTGTGTATGTGTGTGTGCGTGCGCACAGCACCCTGCCGCATACCAACGTTGTCCTCCAGCTGCGTGACAAGGTTCAGCTGGGCCTGCGTGTGTGTGTTGCGCGCGCGTGTGTGTGTGTGTGTGTGCATGTGCGTGTGTGTGTGTGTGTGTGAGCTGCACTGCGTGAGTGCCGCATGCCGACGTTGTCCTCCAGCTGTACGACAAGGTTAAGCCCGGCCTGTGTGTGTGTGTTGCATGTGTGTGTGCCTGTGTGTGTGTGTGCGCGCAGTGCATGCGTGAGTGCCGCATGCCGAGCTGCACGAGAAGGTCCAGCCTGTGTGTGTGTGTGTGTGTACGTGTGTTTGTGCCTTGTGTGTGCGTGCCTGTGTGTGTGTGTGTGCCTGTGTGTGTGTGTGTGTGTGTGTGTGTGCATGCGCAGTGCATGCGTGAGTGCCGCATGCTGAGCTGCGCGATGAGGTCCAGGTTGTGTGTGTGTGTGTGTGTGTGCGTGTGTTGTATGTGTGTGTGGATGCGTGCACAGACTCAACAGTGCCCGTGTGTGTGTGCGTGCGTGCACCGTCAGACCAGCACACACACACACACACACACACATGCATACACGCACGCACACACACACACACCTTGTTGCAGCGTCGGAGCAGCGTCTCCCGCTCCTTTGTCAGGGCCGCCTGGCTCTTTGTGCGCACACACACACACACACACACACACACGCACGCACACACACGCGCACCTTGTTGCAGCGCCTGAGCAGCATCTCCAGCTCCTTGGCAGGGCCGCCCAGCTCTTTGTGTGTGCGCACACACACACACACACGCACACACACACACACACGCACACACACACACACGCACACACACATACACACGTGCACCCCACACACACACACCTTGTTGCACCGCCGGAGCAGCGTCTCCCGCTCCTTTGTCAGCGTCGCTTGGCTCTTTGTGCTCGCGTCGAGGCTGCTGCGTAGCATCGCAAACATCTCGTTCGTCTTGGTCAGCTGAGATCGGGGAACGGCGTGTGTGTGTGTGTGTGTGTGTGCGCGCGTGTGTTGTGTGTGTGTGTTTGTGTGTGTGTGTGCATGTGTGCGCGCTAAGCAGTGACGCGGACATCTCGTTCGTTATGCCTGGCCTTCGAGCCCCCCCCCCCCCCCCCCCCATCTGCCCTGCCCCTCCCCTGCACACAAAAAATGCACTGAGAGCTGCTGTGCAGCCCCTGTCCTGCCCACACACACACACGCACACACCGTGCACACACACACCGTGCCCTGGAATTCATAGAAGCGTGCGTCGCATGCGGAAATCCGCCTGTGCAGGCTACCTACCCTTTCCTGCACACACACACGCACACACACACATGCCCCCCCCCCCGTGCCCCCCCCCCCACAAACACCGTGCCCCGGAACTTTTCAAAGTACGTGCTGTACACAGAACACTCCTTGTGGAGCTAACCTGCCCCGCACGCTTGCCCCCCCACACACACACACACGCACACACACACACACACACGTTGTGCCCTGGAACTTTTCGAAGCGCGCGCTGTAGGTGGATAGCTGCTTGTGCAGGTTACCTGCCCTGCACACTCGTACAAACACACACATACACACACAGAGCCACACACACGCACACACCGTGTGACACACACACACACACACTGTGTGACACACACACACACACGCACACATAACGCTGCTTGTGGAGGTTACCTGCCTCGCACGCTCGCACACACACACGCACACGCTCACACACACACACACACACGCACCGTGCCTAGACCTCGTCAAAGCGCGCGCTGTGGGTGGAGAGCTGCTTGTGGAGTTGCCTGCCCTGTACGCTCACTCGCACACACACACACACATACACACACACACACACACACGCATGTACACACACGTATCCCCCCCACACACACACACACGCACACCGTTCCCTGGAACTCGTCAAAGCGCGCGCTGTGGGTGGACAGCTGCTTGTGGAGTTGCCTATCCCTGCACGCTCGCACAATCATACACACATAGACACACGCTCGCACACACACACACACACACACGCACCGTGCGCGCGCTGTAGGCGGAAATCTGCTTGTGCAGGCGATCTGCCCCGTTCCCACACACACACACACACGCACGCACACACACACACACGCCGTGTGACACACACACACACACACACACCGTACCCTGGACCTCGTCGAAGCGCGCGCTGTAGGTGGAGATCTGCTTGTGCAGGTTTCCTGCCCTGCACGCTCGCACAAACACACACACACACATACACACACACAGATCCACACAAACACGCGCACACACACACACACACACACACAAACACAAACACGCATGCCCACACACACACACGCATGCACACCGTGCCCTGGAACTCGTCAAAGCGCGCGCTGTGGGTGGAGAGCTGCTTGTGCAGGTTTGCGTTTGCGGCCTGTAGTCCCGCGTTTGCCGCCTCGAGCAGGGCATTCTTCTCGAGTGCCTGTGCGTGCGTGTGTGTGTGCGCGAAAGTGCGTGTATGTGTGTGAGTGTGTGTGTGTGTGTGCGTCCGTGTGTGTGTCTTTGCCGCCTCGAGCAGGGCGCTTTTCTCGAGTGCCTGTGCGTGTGTGTGTGTGTGTGTGTCTGCGTGTGTGCGTGCGTGTGTGTGTGCGTGTGTGTGTGTGCACGCGCGTGTGTGTGTGTGTGTGTGTTTTGCCGCCTCGAGCAGTGCGTTCTTCTCGAGCGACTGTGCGTGTGTGTGTGTGTGTGTGTGTGTGCGTGTGTGTCACAGTGCGTGTGTGCGTGCGTGTGTGTGCGAATGTGTGCGTGAGTGCATGTGCGTGAGTGCGTGTGTGTGTGTGTGTGTGCCGCCTCGAGCAGGGCATTCTTATCAAGCGCCTGTGCGTGTGCGTGGGCTCGATTAACGGAGGCGCGTTCTCGTCGCCGAGCCCTGGACCCTGCAATGCGGCGCTGCTGGTGACTAGGATCTCCGTGCCGCTGACGAGCGGGATAAAATACGACTGGCCTGGCTCCTGCTAGACTGTCCCTCGGTGGAAACTACAGGAGCGGCTTGCCCGGCTCTGTCATGGCTTGGCGAGCAGCCGCGGCGCTGCCGCGACCCGTGCTGGGAGACGGCCCTTATCCTCCTCCATGCAGGACGCCATGCGGCACCGATCTCGACGAGTTGATCGACGAGCGGAGGAGCTGGCGCCCGTCAATGCATGCTGGACATCGGTCAAGATGGCTGCTCGTGGGGGCGAGCTACCATCAGGGCTTCAGCGGTGGTGACCGCCGAGGCAACAACAGAGTTTATCCGCTTCACCATCGCAGCGTTTGTCACCGCGCTCACCCTCGGGGGCACTCGTCTGCCGGTGACTGGCGTCGGCATTGGTCTTCAGGCAGCCTGCCATGACGACTCTGTTTGCCCAGGCCCCCTGGAGGGTGGGACCTGGCCATGCATGACGCATGGGGCGCAGGCAGAGCCCCATGCATGGAGTTGGACAAGCATGCACCATGCCAGGCGGGGACTTTTCTGCTTCAGCGCCGCCAGTCGGCACAGCCGGCGTGGTTGGCCTCAAAGGCCAGGAGGAGGACGGTCCTTTCCTATACGCTCCTTGCCAGACATGTCCCTCAGGGACTTGTTTGGGTCTAAACTAGCCGGCGGGAGCGGTAGTCTAGACGGCAGGTAACCGGCTGGTGGCTATCGTCCTTCACAGGGCGGTGGCACTAGGACTAGTGTTGTCTTAGCTGGAATGCCATGTAACTGTAACTGTGCGTGTGCGTGCGTGTGTGTGTGCGTGTGTGTGTGCGCGTGTGTGTGTGTGTGTGTGTGTGTGTGTTTGCCGCCTCGAGCAGGGCGTTCTTCTCGAGTGCCTTTGTGTGCGTGAGCGAGTGTGCGCGTGTGTGCGTGTGTGTGTGTGAGTGAGAGGGTTTGCCGCCTCGAGCAGGACGTTCTTCTCAAGCGACTGAGCTTGTGCGTGTGCGTGCGTGTGCGTGCGTGTGTGTGTGTGTGTGTGCGTGCGTGCGTGTGTGAGGGGCAGTACCGACCAAGTGGCTGCCTGCCGATGCGCCCATTGCATAATAACCTCCGCACGCACACACGCACACACACTCCCACCGTGTGACCCTTGGTGAGCTTAGAGGGAGAGAGAGAGAGAGAGAAAGAGAGAGAGGGAGAGAGAGGGAGAGAAAGAAAGAGAGAGAAAGAGAGAGAGAGAGAGGGAGAGAGAGAGGGAGAGAGAGAGAGATCGTTACAAAGAACTCTGAACGGCAGGACTAGATAGGCTGTTTCTGGTCATCATTCTGTTCCGTTTGAAGGCGGGAGACCAACCGCGCACCAGCAGGAGGGGGAATGACCTCAATGCTCACACATCCTCAAGCTCACACACACGCACGCACACACACACACACACACACACAAACACACATGCACACAGCATACATGTAGGGCTCCAGACTAATATATATTAATATATGATTATATTAATACCGTACGCACGGTTAGCCTTGAGCCTAGTATAAATTGCTGGAAGGCCCCAAACGGCCGCCCCGCAGTCTGTTGTTGTACGGGCATGCTCTGGTGGACATATGCAGGCCTTGGCTTGGCTAATCCAGCACCCCCCATGCACATGAGAAGCACTAGGGGTGTATTCCTATGTCCACACTATACTACCGCCACCACACGAGAAGGAGATCGCAGTTGCACACCACTTGCACCCAATATCAGCCATATGCTACTCGACATGATGTTTTGCGCTCATCAAGAGCTTTCCAATGCTCCAAGTTTCATCTCAATCCAAGAAGGTTGGTTTCACCCCTTTGAGGTGGCACTTGGCAAAACTCCGGCCCAAGGTCACCCTCAGGCATTGCGTCCAGCACACCCTTCAAGGGGAGTCTAATTTCCCATCTCACATTGAGTCCAGCTCACATGGACAACTGGCCCTGCGCAGCTTGTGACCTAGCCACTCCGCATGCTGCCTACCAGCAAGGCCCAGGGTTGGGGAGGGGGGGTGGGGCACCGTGCGTCACATCGCGCGCCACACCGCGCGCCACACCTGCCTGTTTTCTGCTTCTCTGTAATGCAAGCAGTACCGAGTTTTGAAACGTCCCAAAAGCCAGAGTTGCTTAGGAAGGTGTGATGAACACACCCACAAAGTTTCAGGTCCTTACACCCAGCCAGTCAAAATATATTGTCTCTTCACATTAATATATGTAGAAGAGTAGCCTGCTTAGCTGGAAACCCCGTGTTACTGTTACTATATTGATATATATGATAAATACTCCTACTATTAATATATATTATCGTCTAAAAAAGTATATTAGTATAATTTGGAGCCCTACATACATGCACACATGCACACACACACACACACACACATGCACACACACACACGCACACACACACACACACGTACACACACACGAATTGACCAGCTTGGTTCCCTGCTGCTCCCCAGCACACACAAACACAAACACACACATACACATACACACACACGTACACACACACACAACTTGACCAGCTTGGTTCCCTGCTGCTCCCCAGCACACACACACACACACACACACACACACGCACACACACA
>VFSX01000377.1:27500-110000 GCA_016618255.1 Chlamydomonas sp. UWO 241 | reverse complement strand
GAGCAGCGATTTCCTGTTCTGGATTTTTGATTCGTTATTCCACAGCCGGATTTTGCTTTGACCGCGTTGACCGTTGCCCTCCACTTGACCGTTTGTCCTCATACGTAGGTGATTTAAAAGCTGTTGACGCGCTCTGTCTGGCGGGCTTGTCAGACTTACAATCCACGGGATGGGTTGAGCTGTGTTCAAGGTCAAAGTACAGCCGGAATACAGCCAAATGGCTGTGTAGAGCCGAAAAGGAAATTACTGAGCTCGAAAGCGTGCACCTCCACAGCTCTCGCGCAACATCCCGTGTGGGCCAGCGGCACGAGCCAAGCAGTCAATCAAACAAATCAGCACAGCAGCGAGCCGGCAACGGTGAGCCAGCGCCGCTACTTCATAAGAGCGTACGCTGGTAAGCAAACACACGCGTCGCCTCAGCCCCCCCCCCCCTCTCCCCCCACCTTCTCGCTCACACAGCCTCCCCTCCCCTCCCTCGTGCACACGCACACACACACACACCACACGCATGCACGCATACACACACACACACACACACTACACACGCATACACACACACACCTGCAGCCATGTCACACCCTGCCTTTACCAGCTCCCCTGCCCTGCCCCGCATTTGCACACACAAACACACACACACACACACACACACACCTGCAGCTTGTCGCGCCCCGCCATCGCCTTTGCCAGCTCCGCCGTCGCGCTCGCGTGGTCCTTGCACTTGGCCGCGTGGTCGCGCGTGAGCGCAAGGTGGTCGCGCTCCGTCTTGATGAGCTCCGCGTTCTGTGTGTGTGTGTGTGTGCATGCATGTGTGCATGCGCGTGTGTGTGTGTGTGTGTGTGTGTGTGTGTGCATGCATGCGTGCGTGTGTGTGTGTGTGTGTGTGTGTGCGCGCGCGTGAGCGCAAGGTGGTCACGCTCCGTCTTGATGAGCTCCGTGTTCTGTGTGTGTATGTGTGTCATGTGTGTGGGTGTGTGTGGGTGTGTGTGGGGGTGTGTGAGTGAGGGCAAGGTGGTCGCACTCGGTCTTGATGAGCTCCACGTTTGTGTGTGTGTGTGTGTGTGTGTCATGTGTGTGTGCGCGCATGTGTGTGCGTGTGTGTGTTTGTGAGGGCAAGGTGATTGCGCTCGGTCTTGATGAGCTCCGCATTCTGTGTGCGTGTGTGCGTGTGTGTCGTGTGTACATGGGCTGTTGCACACGCCGCTATCTAGATAGCGGCACAGCCCAGGCATAGCCTAGGTGTTGTTGTTGACGTGATTGCGCACATCTACGTGTGTGGGCCTGCCCATGCGACACGCCACTGACTCCGAGCTCGCGCGTGTGCGTGCCGCTCATCCTGGCATGCACATGCATGCAGTGTCAGCATGCATGCATGCATGCTCACCTGAGCAGCATACTTGGCCGCCACGAACGCCATCTTCTCTTCGACGCTGTGATCCTTGTCTACCACGAAGCGCTGCAGCTCCTTCAGCTGTTTCCTCCTCGCCTTGGCTGCATCTTTCTCGGCGGAGCTGCCGCTGCCGCTTTCAGCCTCTAGGGCAGCGATCCGGCTGCTCAGGACAGCCACAAAGTCCGCAGAGTCCTGCACGCAGGCAATGGAGCAGGCTCGTTGTCAGTGCGCGTGGTGTCGAGGGATCGCAGCAAAGGAGAACCTGCCACTTGCCCTGGTTGTCATCGTGTCGTTGTGCTCCTCGACTGACAGCGTATCTGCCTTGGACGATGCAGAACCGACAGGTGGCGGGGGTCACGAGGGTATGGGCAATTGCCAGATTCGAAGTTTAAATCTAGATCGCCCTCCACACAACCCTGGGAGGGTCGCCTCTTCAACTCCCCACCTCCCAGGAGCAGCTAGAGTCAAGTGGAGTCAAGCATCACCACAGACATGCCAGGCACGTTGCCCCTCCCTATCACAGGCTGTTGTGGCGTGGGCTCCGAGGTCCCTGTGGAAGTTTAAGGGGGAGGGGGGGGAGCAGACAAGCAGACTGCACCACCCTCTATGAAATACAAGACTCCCTGCACCGCCACCTGTTCCGGGTCGGGGCCGGGGGCTACGAGTTCGCGTTCCAGGGGCTGCTGCTGGGCCTGAGGCGGGAGCTGGCGTGGGGCGACGCGAACAACCTGTGGGACGCGCTGGTGGGTTCGACGCAGGCGCGCGCACGCACGCGCGCGCGTACATGTTTGCGCACACGCACATGCGCACGCGCACCCGCACGCACGTACTTGCATACACACATGCATCTGCAGTAACAGTAACAGTGACATCGGCGTTCCAGCGAAGACCACCTTCTAGTCCTAGGACCACCGCCTAGACCCAAGTCCAGTTCTGGCCCTAACAATTACTTGTGAGGGGCGGTAGCCACCAGCCAGCTGCCTGCCAACGTGTAGTCCCAGAGCAAAAAGGAGAGCTATTGTGCGACGCCTCCAAAATAGGTCCTAACTGCTTCCAGGGGATAGGGGGTCAAGTGGCGCTTGCCAATCTACTTGACCGCCGAGGTGGAGGGGCCGGCGCCTGAGGGGCAGCCGGACCGTCCAACACGGCTCTCCACCCGACCCTATCCTGAGCACGCACAGACGCCGCGTCCCAAAAGGTCTTCCAATCAGAACGAGTGCCACTAGTTTCGCCTAGCTGCTGGGTCAGTAGCTTAAGAAAATAGTGTCGGGAGGAGGCTGGCGGCCGGCCTTGCTGCCGAGCCACATCCATTGCACACAGATGCGTGTGTCCAAGTAGAAAAGGCGAGACTGTGTACTTCCATGGGTGGCGCGGAACATCGGCAACTTGGGTGGCAGTGTCAGATCGTGCCAGCGTAAGATCGGAACATTCGTCAATGCCCCCTTCGCATCCTGCCTGCTCCTAAAGCCTTAACCCTGAACCCTTCTAAACCCTTTAGAAATCCTCAACCCTAAACCCAGTTTTGTGGCATCTTTTGAGCAATTTACGTCATTTGCGGCATTTGTGGCGCCAGCAGCAGCGCGCTACACCTCCACGCCAGCCGGAGTACAGTACAGCCGCAGCCACTCCATCTCCAGCAGCACACTGGCTCTGACAGCGTCGATGGTGAGCTCGTTGGCAGCACTGTTGTCAGCGAGGTGGTCCAACGCTGCTTCTGCACGCTGGACCATGCCAGCATCAGAGCCAGGCCACAGCACCAGCTGCACCAGTGGAGGGATGGCACCAGCAGCAGCGATGGTGGCCTTGTTGTCAGGATTGAGTGCGAGGATCGACAGCGCTCCTGCTGCATTCTTCTGCACGCCAGCTGTAGAGCCAGGCCCCAGCAGCTGCACCAGTGGAGGGATGGCACCGGCAGCAGCGATGGTGACGGCATTGTCATCATTTTCAGCGAGGCACATCAGCTCGTCTGAGGCACACTCCTGCGCCAGTGATGTAAAGCCAGACCCCAGCAGCTGCACCAGTGGCGGGATGGCACCAGCAGCAGCAATGGCGGCAGCATTCTCGGTGTTTGAAGTGAGTTTTGCCAGCAATTGTGCTGCGCTTGCCTGCACGCCACCTGTAAAGCCAGGCTCCAGCAGTAGCACTAGTGGAGGGATGGCACCGGCAGCAGCGATGGTGGCGGCATCCTCAGTGTTTGAAGTGAGTCGTATCAGCGCTGTTGCTGCCATAGAATGCACGCCAGCTGTAGAGCCAGGCCGCAGCAGTAGCACCAACAAAGGGATGGCACCGGAAGCAGCAATCGTGACCGCATTGTCAGCATTCAGAGCGAGGCTTGCCAGTGCTTCTGCTGACCTGGCCTGCACATCAGCAGATCCAGGCCCAAACAACTGCACCAGTGCAGGAATAGCGCCTGCAGCGGCCATCATGACTTGGATTGTGATCTTGTTATCTGAATTGGAAATGAGGTTCCTCAGCGCTGCTGCCGCCTGGTCCTGCACGTGAGCTGAGGAGCCAGGTCCCAACAACTTTACCAGCGGAGGGATGGCCCCGGCAGCAGCGATGGTGGCGACATTTGCAGCATTGACAGCGAGGTCCATCAGCGCTTGTGCTGCGAATAGGTGCACCATCTCTGGAGAGCCAGGCCCCAGCAGCTGCACCAATGGAGGGATGGGCCGGCAGCGGCGATCGTGACTGCATTCTCAGCAATGCCAGTGAGGCTCGCCAGAGCTCCGGCAGCGCACTGCTGGACTTCAGGTTTAGAGCTCGACCTCAGTAGCAGCACCAGTGGAGGGATGGCCCCGGCAGCAGCGATTGTGACCGCATTGTCATTGTTTTCAATGTCAATGAGTTTCCCCAGAGCCACTGCTGCCATCGCTTGCTCGCCAGCTGTTGAGCCAGGCCCCAGCAAATGCACCAGTGGAGGAATCGCACCAGCTGCAGCTATCGTGACCGCGTTGTCATCATGACCAGCGAGAAACCCCAGTGCCCCTGCTGCACTCGCCTGCACCCCATATGGAGATTCAGCCCCCAGCAACTGCACCAGTGCAGGGATGGCTCCAGCGGCAGCGGCGACGGCATCCGCATTCACTGGACGGATACAGAGATTTCCCAGTGCCTGTGCTGCACCCTCCTTTGCCACAGCCGTAGAGCCAGGCCCCAGCAGCCGCACCAGCGCAGGGACGACCCCAGCGGACGTGAGGGCTGCCAGGTTGCTTGGATCTTTCTCGATACACAGCGACACAATCGTATCCAGAGCTTGGTTCTGGTGGGTCGGGCGAGCGTTCACATCGAGTTTGCGCACCAACTTCATCACTTCCCGGCAAGAGAGAGGTGGCATCGTGTGCAACTGGCTGCGTGTGCATGCGGGTGGAGGGGTATGCGTACTGATGAGTCGCTATTGCTGCATGCGGTGTGCATGGGGCTGTATGCGTGCAGGCGGAGGGGACATGTGATCGATGGTGGGCTGCGAGTGGTGCATGGGGCGGTGCATAGGGCGGTGCGTGGGGTGCGTGTGAATGGGAGTGTGCGCTGTAGGTTTTGGTCGGCCAGTGTGAGTGTAGCATGGCATGGCACGGCTGCATCCAGGCGGGCACTCGCGAGTGCACGAACCGTGCACGGCATGGGGCTGGACTGGGGGTGATCTGGGACATGCACGGGGCATGCAGAGCGCGTTTACGCCGCTCACATCCTCAGGCCTTGTGGACACGCGCAGTTATCACGCGATGGAGACGACGACGACGCTTTGCAAGGGCGATGGTGGTTGCCTGACGTAGAAGAAGAAGACAGGGCGTCGAGGCCAACGCTGCACGGACCAGTAGCACGTTTGGGCGGGCGCTGGCGTGTGGATGGCAGGTGTGTGCTGCAGTCACGACAATCGATTGCGGAAATCTTTCAATTCTGAAACTGGGAAGTGTGATCTACACTTTGTCATGTACCTCTCAAGCTTGGCGGTGACTGTGAGAGGAGATCCCTTGAAATGGAACAAGAGGTTGCTCTACCCCTGGGCCGTTCCTGCTGCTGTGTGAACGCGCGAGATTTTTTAGTCAGCGGTGTGTCCCGTCCTCTCGATCGAGCCCGATTACATCCTCCTCCTCATGTAGGGTTCAACGCTAGTACCGCGCGCGTGCACACTCATACTCTGTGCATCTGCGCCCGCAACGCCGGCCTGCCAGGCCTGCCGTTGGTGCCTGCAACCACCGCCGCCTAGCACTCCTCCGCCTCATGATAGGGTGATCACCCTACCCCCGCGCCAGGCACCACCTGATGCTGGGTCAGGAGCCGCGTGAGGAACGCGCGGACTCCAGCACCGCGTCCCGCACCCTCGTCGTCCTCCTCCTCCCACCCCTCGTCACCCTCGCCATCAGAGTCCCCCTCCTCCGCCTCCTCCTCTTCGCCCGCCTCCGTCCCCTCGTCTTCCTCTCCCTCGTCCCCGTCTCCCTCCTCTCCCTCGTCCTCGCCACCACCATCATCGCCACCACCACCAGTGCCGTGCGGCTCGCCCGTGACGAGCGCGGGGCGGCGCAGCCCCCAGAAGCGCGCCGGCACGAGACCCTGCGGTTGTGGTGGTGGTGGCGTGCGGTCGCTCAGCATGGTCAAGGGGTTACATTGCTCAGGCAGCAGGCAGCGGGCGGCGGGCGGTGGGCGGCAGCAGGCGGCGGGCAGCAGCAGGCAGCAGGCGGCAGGCGGCAGGCGGCAGGCGGCAGGCGGCAGGCGGCAGGCGGCAGGCGGCAGGCGGCAGGCTGCAGGCTGCAGGCAGCAGGCGGCAGGCGGCAGGCGGCAGGCAGCAGGCAGCAGGCAGCAGGCAGCAGGCAGCAGGCAGCAGGCAGTAGGCAGCAGGCAGCAGGCAGCAGGCAGCAGGCAGCAGGCAGCAGGCAGCAGGCAGCAGGCAGCAGGCAGCAGCAGTGATTCCCCCGCAAGCCGTATACCGCTTCGGCCCGGATTTCCCCTTTCCCAGAAAACCACCCCACACTTGGTGGGAGGGGGCGTAGAGGGGTGCGTTGGAAAGGTCTTGCCGAGAGCAGCACAACGGCATGCGTTGCGTGAACACACACTAGGAATTGCGCCTGGTATGAGCGGTCAAAGTTGCTCAAGCCAAGGAAACACTCATTACTGAAATCCTTCCCAGGGGTCACTGGGCAGCAGGCAGCAGGCAGCAGGCAGCTCCCTCAGCGCCACGCTCCGAGGGTGTGCGTACAAACTGTAACCGTAAACCGTCAGCTGTAACATGTTTCCCATCGCTGGCCGGAGGGTTTTGGGCCCACGTGGGTTTTGGGCCCTAAGCCCCTCAAGCCTACACCCCTGTGCAGCAGCGACCGACCACACAGGAGGCCCACCGGCACAGCCGCGTCAAAGCGCCGCCCCAGGGTGATCCCTGACCGCTCCCCTAACATCCCGTATCAACCCCTCAACCCCTCAAACCCTAAACCCTTCCCCACAACTACTCAACCCTAGCACCGAAACCAACGTGCAGCAGCGACCCAACGCACCGGCACAGATGCGTCAAAGCGCCACCCCAGGTGGTCGCGGCACCTGTGTGAGTATTGACGTGGTGGGGAGGGGGAGGTGAGGGTTTACGGTTTAGGGGTTTACGTGGAGGGGAGGGGGTTGGCACGCGTGCACACACACAAACATGCGTGTGTGCGTGCACGCAAGCACGCACATGCAGCACACGCGCACAGCACAGACACGCAGCATGTACACACACACACACACACACACGCAAGCACCCGTACACACAAGCACATGCAGGCAGACCCCCCCCCCCCGCACACGCACACACACACGCACACACACACACACACAAACGAGCACACACACACACGTGCACACACATACGCACACACACATACACGTGCGGCAGTTGGCGACCGTCCACGTACCGACGGACTGTAAAAGCGACCACACACACACACACACACACACACACACACACGTGCGGCAGTTGGCGATTGTCCACGCGTAGCCCGGGAACCACGAGTGCTCCGTCTCGGGGCGGCCCTGGTGCGAGACGCCGCGCACGGCAGAGAACGTGGCCATATCGTGCTGCGAGTGGGTTTGAGGATTTGTGGGCTTGAGGATAGGTGGGGCGGTGGGGCGGCCCTGGTGCGCGACGCCGCGCACGGAAGAGAACGTCGCCATGTCGTGCTGCAGGTGGTGAGGTGGTTGGGCATTTGGAGGCTTGTTTAAGGGTGGAGTGGTTAAAATTTGGAGTTTGGGTGGGGTGGCGGAGCAGGTTGGGGATGTGGTGCGAGGCGCCGCGCACGGCAGCGAACGTCGCAATGTCGTGCTGCAATCAGGGGGGGGTAGGGGGGTGGGATTTGGAGGTTTGGGTGGGGTGGCGGAGCAGTGGTTGGAATTTGGAGGTTTAGGTGTGCTGCGGCCGGTGGGGTGGTTGAGCATTTCGAGGTTTTGGTGGAGTGGTTGGGATTTGGAGGTTTGGGTGGGGTGGCGGGGCGGGGTGGCCCTGATGCGAGATGCCGCGCACGGCAGACAACGTCGCCATGTCGTGCTGTGGTGGTGGTGTGCGTGTGTGTGGGGGGGGGGGGGTTGATAAATCAGGTGGGTAGGGATGTGGTGCGAGACGCCGCGCACGGCAGAGAACGTGGCCATGTCGTGCTGTGGTGGTGGTGGTGTGAGTGTGTGTGTGTGGGGAGGTGGGGTTGAGGGGATAAATCAGGTGGGTAGGGATGTGGTTTAAGACGCCGCGCACGGCAGAGAACGTGGCCATGTCGTGCTGTGGCGGTGGTGGTGTGAGTGTGTGTGTGTGGGGGGGGGGGGGATATATCAGGTGGGTAGGGATGTGGTGCGAGACGCCGCGCACGGCAGAGAACGTCGCCATCTCGTGCTGCGAGTGGGTTTGGGGATTTGGGGGGTTGCGGATACGGCCGTGTGGTTGTGTGGCTGTGTGCAGGTTGTGTGCGTGCTGTGGGACTTGGTGATTTTTTGTGGTGGGGCAGCAAGGGACTCGGTGGGGATTTGCAGCCGTGCGCGTTGACGGACGCGCTCGACATGCCACCTCCCAAACCCTGAACCCTACGCCCCTCAACTCTCAACCCTCAGCCCCTGTCATGACATCAGCATCGTGGTGCGTCCGTACCTTTAGGGGGTGTTGAAATTACACGCGATCCCTGTTGAAATGCTGTTGAAACAACAAGGTGTCGTTTCAACAGCGTTCAACAGGGTGGCTGTGTTGATTCAACAACCCCTAAAGGTACGGACGTGGCCCCGCACGCACTCCTGAGCCTAAAACCTGAGCCCCAAAACCCTCAACCCTGAGCCCCGGTCAACACACCCGCACTGCGGCCGTGCGCGAGCGCCGCCTCCTCGGCACTATTTGTTCTGCCTATGTATGGCCTAGGATTCGACTCCCCAACCCTAGGCCCTGAAACCCTCAACCCCGAGCCCCGGTCAACACATCCCGCGCAGTGGGCCTGCGCCGCCGCCCCGGCACTCCTACATCTGCCCATGGCCTAGGATCCAACTCACCACACGTAGCCGTGCGCGTTGACAAACGCGCTTGACACGCCACCTCTCAAACCCTTAACCCTAGGCCCCGAAACCCTCACCCCCGAGCCCTCAGCCCCGGTCATCACATCCCGCACCGCGGCCGTGCGCGTGCGCCGCCCCCCAGGCACTCTGTTATAGCTGCCCATGGCCTAGGATCCAACTCACCACTTGGCCATGCGCGTAACCATGTCCGTCTTGTCGGACGCGCTCGACGCGCACTCCTAAACCCTCCTAGCCTAAAACCCTAAGCCTCGAAACCCTGAGCTCTGAGCCCCGGTCATCACATCCCGCACCATGGCCGTGCGCGTGCGCCGCCGCCCCGGCACTCTCACATCTGCCCATGGCCTAGGATCCAACTCACCACATAGCCGTGCGCGTTGACAAACGCGCTCGACACGCCCTCCTCTGTCATCGCGAGCGCGTCAGTGGGCAGCGCCAGCTGCAGTGTGTGTGTGTGTGTGTGTGTGACACGCCTTCCTTAGTCATAGCGACTGCTTCGGTGGGCAGCGCCAGCTGCAGTGTGTGTGTGTGTGTGTGCGTGTGACGAACGCGCTCGACACGCCCTCCTCGGTCATTGCGAGCGCGTCAGTGGGCAGCGCCAGCTGCAGTGTGTGTGTGTGCGTGTGTGTGCGCGTGCGTGTGCGTGTGTGTGTGTGTGCGTGTGTGTGCGTGTGACGAACGCGCTCGACACGCCCTCCTCGGTCATTGCGAGCGCGTCGGTGGACAGTGCGAGCTGCAGTGTGTGTGTGTGTGTGTGTGTGTGTGTGTGTGTGTGTGTGCATGGGTGGTGGATGGGTGGGTGGGTGGGTGGGGGCAGTGATTGCGGCGTGCGTGCGTGCGTGCATTGGATGTGCGTGCGTGTGCGTGTGTGCGTGCGTGTGTGCGTGCGTGCGGGCGGACGCCCTCGAGCACAGCTTGGGTGGACGCGAGGGAATGGTGTCAAGAGGCGCTGATACACATCCCCATCCATCCTCTAACCCACGCCCCTCGAGGGTGCGCACTGCAACCTTGTTCACTGTTTATTATGATTATAGGAGCAGCAGCGGGTCCTATGTTCTAATACGAAGTGGTGGGCCTCAGAGTTGTGTATGAGAGGTACGATTTTCCAAGCCCTGCCCCAGCCAGGGGGAGGGGCCGCTCGGGCTGGGACCCAGCGTATGGCTGCCCCATACCATGACCAACTTAAGTCTGGAAGGGGGGGCACGTGCTCGCAGCATGGTGGCTGTGAGAAGCTCTTGCTCAATATTGATAATTTGCCCCATTGATAATTTACCCCCTCTCCTCCTAGTGTTACTGACAACGTAAACCAACAACCGCAAATCAATAACCACGCCATCGATCGACCAACCGCACCTGTCGGCTGGCTGCGCGCGCGCGGCAGCGCACCGCGCGCAGCACCGCGCGCGCGTTGAACTCCAGCCTCAGGCGCGTGGCAAACCGCAAACAGTCAACCGTCAACTGTCAACTGTCAACGCAGGCTGTGAAATCAACAACCACGCCATCAAACGACCAACCGCACCTGCCGGCTGCACGGCACCTCACCGCACCGTGCGCAGCCGTCTCAGCCCTGCGCCCCGAGGGTACGCACTGCAAACTTTGCAACTGGTGGGAGGAGGGGGGGGGGCAAATTGTCTCACTTTGCACTTTGACCCCAAAGATCTCACTCGATATTGGGTTGCTGATAATGATCGAGGCATCTACGGGCAGCAGGTGATAAGGCCTTTCATGTGTTATATTTGGTTCGACCTGAAACGGCCAGGAACTCCTGCAATTTGGATTTGAATACATGGAGCCAAAACGACTCCTAGCTTGTAACTGTCAACTGCCAACAGTCAACTGTCAACTGGTAACTGACAACTGTCAGCCGTCAACTGTCAACCACGCATAAAACCGCGCGGAAGCCGCACCTGCCGGCAGCACGCGCGGCACCGCACGGCGCGCAGCGACGCGAGCGCGTCTAGCTCGAGCCTCAGGCGCGCGGCCGGAGTGGGCGCGGCGAGCAGGCGCAGGCGTGCGCGCGTGCCGAGCGTCAGGTTGGCGGCGAGCCAGTAGCTGTGCGCGCGTGTGTGTGTGTGTGTGTGTATGTGTGTGTGTGTGTGTGTGTGTGTGTGTGAACAGCA
Organism: Chlamydomonas sp. UWO 241; assembly: GCA_016618255.1. NCBI lineage: Eukaryota > Viridiplantae > Chlorophyta > Chlorophyceae > Chlamydomonadales > Chlamydomonadaceae > Chlamydomonas > Chlamydomonas priscui. The sequence goes on along the minus strand of VFSX01000377.1, from coordinate 98,987 downwards.
GGCGCAGTTGCGCGCGCGTGTCGAGCGGCGAGTTGGCGGCAAGCCAGTAGCTGCGTGTGTGTGTGGGGGGGGGGGGCGGGGGGTGAATGTGTGTGTGTGTGTGTGTGAACAGCAGGCGCAGGCGCGCGTGCATGCTGAGTGGCAGATTGGCGGCGAGCAAGTAGCTGCGTGTGTGTGTGTGTGTGTATGTGAGAGAGAGAGAGCAGGCGCAGGCGCGCGCGCGTGCCGAGCGGCAGGTTGGCGGCAAGCCAGTAACTGCGTGTGTGTGTGTGTGTGTGTGTGTGTTTTAAGCCACACACACCACACACACCACACTCACACACACATGCACACTCACACACACACACTCACACACACAAACACGCACCACCACCACCTACGAGAGCTCGGCAGGGCCTCCGCAATGTGTGCCGGCGGCCGGCAGTAGCGCGCCGCACGCTGCGCGCGCACGCGCCGCCAGCCACCCCGCATCAAAGGGGCGCGCCGCCCAGGCCTGCGGGGTTTAAGGGTTTAGGGTTTGGGGTTAAGACCATGGTTTGGGGTTGAAATTAGCTAACCATGCCGCGTCAGAGGGGCGCGCTGCCCAGGCCTGCAGGGTTAAGGGTTTAGGGTTTGGGTTGTCAGATACGTCCATTTTTCGCCTGCGTCATCCATCAATCGGGGTCGAGGGTTAAGGGGGGTTCAAGGCAAGCAGGCACGGCGCCTAAGGGTCAAAACGTCAACTCCAATACATACAGTACACTCCAATAAGACTCCAATACACTCCAACACATCCAATACATACACCACGCGCACCCACCGGCCAGTGCGCGTCGCCGGACGCGAGGTGGCGAGGCAGGCGATCGTGCTCGGCCTCTGGGAGCACGCGCACGCGCATGCGAAAGCCAGTGTCCTGCGCGCACGCGCGTGGTGGTCGATTTTACAGTCATAGTCGCACCCGTGTGACTCCGTGGAGTAACGTGGAGATATACTGGCGCATCACGCGTGTCACACGCACATGCTGTGGTATTCGATTTCACAGTCAGTCGGACGGAGCATGGTGGAGTTATAATGGCGCATCACGCGTGGTGCAACACACATGCTGTTATACCCCCCCCCCCTCGTCAGAGAGCGCGCACCAGGCAGGCAGGCAGGGCAGGGTAAGGCAGGCGGGGCGGGGCGGGGCGGGGCGGGCGGGGCGGGGCGGGGCGGGGCGGGGCGGGGCGGGCAGGCAGGCAGGCAGGCGGACAGGCAGACGGGCAGGCAGGCACACAGCCCGACGCCTGCCCAGCAATGTTGTGGCTTCTTGCCCCAGCGCTGGGCACGTGTCGACAGCAGTGCAAGCTTGCATCACGCACTCCACGGCACCACTGCCGCCCAGTCACCACTGGCGCCCTTCCCCAACCGTGCCACCTTCTTGCGCCCCTGTCCCACCCTGTCCAGCTACCCTATCCAGCCCCCCCCCTGTCACACCAGTCCAGACACCCTGCCATGCCACCCTGCCCTCCCCCCCCCCGTGTCCCACCCTGTCCAGACAGGTCCGGACAAGAGGGGCTGTCCAGGCCACCCTGGCAAGACAGGGGGGGGGGGGACCTGTCATAGGGTGATTGGGCCCAATCACCGGCGCCCTCCCCCAGCCACCCTCTGGCGCCCCCGCTTCAGCCCCTAAAACCCCTAACCCTCAACCTTGAACCCTCAAACCAAACCCTGCCCCACCCCACCCCCAAAACGAAAACCACCCATGCACTCCACGGCACCGCTGCCGCCCTCTCGCCGCCGCCCTCCCCCAGCCGCGCCACCCGCTGGCTCCCGCCTCGACCCTACAACCTGAACCCTCGGCCCCAAACCACAAACCCTAAACCCAGAACCCCGACCCGTAAACCCCTTCACCCCAACCCTCAAACCCACCCACGCACGCCACGGCACCACTGCCGCCCTCTCGCCGCCGCCCTCCCCCAGCCGCGCCACGGGTCCGCTGGCGCCCACCTCGCCACTTAACCCTGAACCCCGAACCCCAAACTCTTCAACCCCTTCACCCAAGCCCCCAAACCCTCAAACCCACCCACGCACGCCACGGCACCACTGCCGCCCAGTCACCACTGGCGCCCTCCCCCAGCCGCGCCACTTGCTGGCCCCCGCCTCCCCTCTTAAACCTGAACCCCAAACCCCAAACTCTTCAACCCCTTCACCCAAGCCCTGAACACTAAGCCTTTAGGAAAGCACGCGCACTCCAAACCCTCAACCCCAACCCTGCCCCAACCCCCCCCCAAATAAAACCCACCCACGCACTCCACGGCACGACTGCCGCCCAGTCGCTGCAGCCCTCCCCGAGCCGCGCCACCCTCTGATGCCAGCCTCGACCCTTAACCCTGAACCATCAGCCCTAAACCCTTGAAACCCCAAACCCAAACCCTGCCCCAACCCCCCAAAACGAAACCCACCCACGCACTCCACGGCACCGCTGCCGCCCTCCCCCAGCCGCGCCACCCTCCGGCGCCAGCCTAACCCTCAACCCTGCCCCAACCCTGCCCCCCCCCCCAAAAAAAAAACAGAACCCACCCACGCCCTCCACGGCACTGCCGCCCAGTCGCTGGCGCCCTCCTCCAGCCGCGTCACCCTCTGGCGCCAGCCTCAACCCTACACCCTGGACACTAAGCCCTAAACCCCGAACCCTCAACCACAACCCTTCAGCCAAACCGCCAAACCCACCCACGCACGCCACGGCACCACTGCTGCCCTCTCGCCGGCGCCCTCCTCCAGCCGCGCCACCCGCTGCCGCCCGATCGCGACGACATACGCGCTGCCGTCTGCCTGTCGTCGCAGCTGCCGGATCTCGGCGGTGCATGCAAAGCCGTCCTCTAGCAGGCCGCCCGCCGCGTAGCGGCGCTGGTGCACCTTTGGATCAGATGGGGAGGGGTGGGGTGGGGGTCAGTGTGTGCACGCGCGTGTTTGTGTGTGTGTGTGTGCGTGTGTGTGTGTGTGTGTGTGCATACGCATGCGCCTGTGTGTGAATGGGATGCACGAGAGAGAGGGGTGTGTGCCACACACTGTGTTGAGGGGGGTAAAATGTGTGCGCGCTTGGCATTGGCGAGCTGCCAGATCACCCTAAAACCCTAAACCCTAAACCCTAAACCCTAAACCCTAAACTCCAAAAGCCCAAAACTATAGAACCCCAAACCCCACCCACCACCACAAGCCTCTTCCTCGTGGCAGGGAGCTGACCAACGGCCTCATCCCAAACCCAAGCCCCTCAGTTAGGGTTTAGGATAAAGGGTTTAGAAACCCTAAAACCTAAACCCTTATCTTTTGCCAATCACCCTAAAACCCCAAAACCCCACCCACCACGACGACACGCCTCCGCATGGCAGGGGCTGGCCGAAGGCCTCATCCCAAACCCAAACCCTAAACCCTTGCCCGTTTCCAGTTACCCTTAACCCCCAAACCCCCACCCACCACGACCACACGCCACCTCCGCGTGGCAGGAGGCTGGCCGAAGGCCCCTTCCCAAACCCAAACCCAAACCCAAACCCAAACCCAAAAACCTTAACCCTGAACCCAAACCCTTTACCTTCGCCATCTACCCTACAACCCTACAACCCCACCCACCACGACCATGAGCCTCCGCGTGGCAGGGGGCTGGCCGAGCGCCTCATCCAGCACGCGCAGCTCCACAACGTGCACTAGCTTCAGAGGCAGGGTAGAACCGGGCATCAGGACGACATCTACAATGGAGGGGGGGGGGCAGCGCGTGCGTGTCTGTGCGCATGTGTGTGTGTGGGAGGGGGGGCGTGTGTGTGTGTGTGTGTGCGCGCGTGTGAGCATGCACGCGCAGCTCCACAGCGTGCACGAGCTTCAGAGGCAGGGTAGAATCGGGCATCTGGACAACATCTACATGGGGGGGGGGGGCAGCGTGTGCATGCGCGTGTGCCCCATCAAAGCTTGTTTTGGATGAGGCGCGGCTTCGCAGCGTGCACTAGCTTCCGAGGCAGAGTAGAACCGGGCATCAGGACGACATCTACAATGGGGAGGGGCAGCACGCGTGTGCGTGTGCGTGTGCGTGTGCGTGTGCGTGTGCGTGTGCGTGTGCGTGTGCGTGTGCGTGTGCGTGTGCGTGTGCGTGTGCGTGTGCGTGTGCGTGTGCGTGTGCGTGTGCGTGTGCGTGTGCGTGTGCGTGTGCGTGTGCGTGTGCGTGTGCGTGTGCGTGTGCGTGTGCGTGTGCGTGTGCGTGTGCGTGTGCGTGTGCGTGTGCGTGTGCGTGTGCGTGTGCGTGTGCGTGTGCGTGTGCATGTGCATGTGCGTGTGCGTACGTGCGTCCATAAGATGCGGCACCTGGGAGCGGCAGCGCCGGCAGAGTGTACACGCCGCCCTCCTCGAGCAGGGTGCAGCCGCCGGGCAGCTCCTCAAAGTCGCCGAGATACTCGTGGCGCGCGGCGACCGCGGGGTCGAAGGCCCGCTGCTGCGGCGGCTGCTGCTGCGGCTGTTGCTGCTGCGGTTGCTGCTGCTGTGGCTGCTGCTGCTGCGGCGGCGCCAGCTGCGGCGGCAGCTGCGGGAGCGGCTGCTGCTGCGGCGGCTGCGGCGCCATCCTGGTTGCTTCACCGCCGACGCCGCCGAGGTGCTCGCGGCGCGCGGGGAAGATCATCCCACTGCTGCGTGGCCGGAGAAACGCTCGCTGTTGCGGCTGCAGCTGCTGCAGTGCCGCCGTGCCGGCTGCTCCGCCGCCGGCGCGTGCTTCGCCCCCGCTAGGCTCGGGCCCTCCTCCACCCTCGGCCCGCTCGTCGCCGCTCTGCCCTTCTCCGCCGTCCTCGCTGCCCATACGCTCCCAGCCGGGCGGCGGCCCAGCGAGCAGCAGCGGCCCCGACTCCTCCTCCTCAGACTCCCTCTCTGGCTGCGCCTCCGCCATCACATCGACGCCGTGCCGCGCAGGCTCCTCCCCCGGCCCTCCCCACGCGTCATCTGAGCCTGTGCAGGCGGGGCCAGCGGGGTGTGTGTGGGTGTCGGACATGCGTGTGCTCATGCATGTTGCGTACGCGTTCAGTGCACGCCCATGCCAGCCTGAGCAGCGGCGCGAGCGGCATGGAGAAGCCCCATGAACCGCCCATGCATGCAACTCCCAGGATGCATGCATGGGAGTTAGCTTCGTTGCCCCTTGAACTACTGCATCGGTCTCACCGAAGAGGTCGCCTGCGCCCTCGCCAAGCAACTCCTCGTCGGTTCCCAACTGCCGAGTCCCGGCATCAGATCTCATCGTGACGTCAGACGCCCTCTCCGGCAACGGTCGTCCCCACCGTGTGACGATGTGGCGATGATGGCTGTGCGCCTGGGGAACCGCTATGCGCTAAGTGGAGGGGACGTGCTGTGAGTGTGGGGGTGTGGAGCAGAAGTCTGGGGGCTACAAGCGCGTGCATCCTTTCATCTGGTCATGGTGGACGAAAGCAGCCAGCATATGTAGATGTAACAAACAACGGGGTGACAGAGTGCACGTCTCGTCCAGGCGAGCGCAATTGCGCGCTGCAGGTGCGTGCCCGGTGCGTGCCACGGCACACCACCACGGCACAGCATCATGGTGGTACTGCTGATAGGGACTAAAGATCTACCTGCCTCCCCCTGCATCATCACAACAGCCTGTTGGAGGGAGACAGTAGGTTCCGAGCACTTCCCTCGCACAAAGCTGTGCCACCCCTATGCTCCGGTCGTCATCATTCGTCGCCACTCGCCTCACCCCCATCCTCGCCCTCGAGCTGGCCGTCGTCCTCCTCAACAACAAGTGTTATTGGCCTCGCACGTCGCATGGCATGCACAACGTCCCGGTCCAGAACAGACACACAGCCTTTGATGTTAAGCTCCGTGAGGTTGGTCAGGCCGCACAGGGGTGCGAGGCGAGAGACAGAAGAGCAGTCACACAAGGGCAGCAACGTGAGGCTTGTGCAAGGCGCCAGGGAGGCCAGGTCGACGACAGACTTGCATCCGTCCATTGTAAGACGCTCCAGCATGACGCACGCACTGATCTGGTTGAGATCGACGAGAGACGAGCATTCATCCAGGTGCACAACGGTCAGCGCGGTGCCAAGCAGAGGCAGCCGAGTCAGAGATCCACATCCCCGCAGCTCCAGACTCTGGAGCTGAAGGCCGCATGCACTGAGTGGGCGACAGTCTGACAAAGCTGGGCAATGCCACAGAGTCACGTTTTGCAGTTGCACGAGAGAGCTCAGTGCCGTGATGTCCTCCAAGTGCAAGAAGTACATTAAACAGAGATCTTTCAGTCGGAGAAGAGATGAGAGGGAGGTAAGGTCGTGCTGGTCTCCGTCTGCCAGCTGGAGCTCTTCCAGGAGGGTGCAACCGCTGAGCAGCGCCAGATCGGGAACCACAGTACCCCAGGTGCCCAAGCCTGACAGGTTGGTGAAGGCTGGCAATGTGCTGGCCACTTCTTCCACGTCGGAGTTTGTCGGGACGCGCAGCAACGTCAGCTTTCGTAATGCAGACAGGGGATTAAAACAAATCACAAATTGACAGTTCTCCATTCCTAGAGAGAGCAGATTGGTCAGCGCTCGGAGTGGTGCCAGGTCGGATACCGAGGTCGCGTAGATGTCCAGGTGCTGCAGGAGCGAGCACGCACTCAGGGCAGCCAGGCTCGCCACCGAAGAGCACTGTGACAGAGACACCGTCTCGAGGAGCGAGCACGCACTGAGCGGTCCCAGCTCTACCAAAGATGTGCTGTAGCAAATGTGCAGCTCGCGCACCTGGCTGCAATCAGAGACAGAGTGAATGCTCTTCAAGCCCGCGCAGTAATCAAAATGTAGGCACTTCAGGCTTCCTGCGGCGGGCTGCCGGATGGCTGGCAGGTGCTGCATGGTGACGATGCCTGCCTGCGCAGCAACAGTTGGTGCATGGCAAGGTGAGCGGGTGCTTGTGTGACTAATTCGGCTGGCAGTGCTAGATGCACGAGCGTATGCCACTTACCGCGGTACTCGACAGCGTCAGCCTCTTGAGCCCGTTGGGTGCGTTGGAGCAGGCCGCCTGCGCCATGCACTTGGAGCTTGACACCGAGAGCTCGGTGATCCGTGTCCAGCGAGAGAGCAGGCAGCCCAGCTCGCCCGCAGCTGCCGCATCGCTCCGATCCGAATCCAGCTCGGAGATCTCGCCGTCACAGCACAGCTGGCACAGCTGCCTGCACGACAGGCGTGCGCTGGCTTTGCTGGGCCCGTCGCGGCACACCCAAATGCGGCTCCAGAGGTGCGCAGAGAAGAAGACGGCCGACGCCTCGAGCGACAAGGGACCTGCGACCATGTCGGCCAGGCCTAGGCTGCGTCCACCAACAGGCTGGAAGTGACTGGGAGCACGATGGCTGCGCTGCACTGGCAGCTATGGCTCTGCTCGTGAGAAGCCAAACTGTCTCACGACGTACTGAACTCAGATCACGTGCTGGCGCGTTTGCACACACCTGCGGCCGCGCGTTGCATGCGCGCATGGTTGTCACACATGCATGGCGACCCCACGCACTCGCCACTCCACAGCAGGGCGCATGTCGGCATGCAGGCTCTGAACCTGGTCCACCTTAAGCATGCATGCACGCGTGCCATTCGCTAGCTATGGCTCCCTTGCTGGGCATGCCTCATGGCTCATGCAGCGGCCACCCTCACCCTGTGGGGCCAGAGCAGACCGCCTTCCTCGCTGGCCGCCGCATCTCGGACAACATCTGCCTGACTCAGATGCTGCCTGGCTTGTTGGCCGCCAATTCGGCCGAGGGCGTGGGGCCGACGGGCGCGGCGCTGGCGCTCCTCGATTTCCGCAAGGCGTACGACACCATCGACCGTGGCTTCCTCCTCGCCGTCATGGAGGCGGCAGGCGTTGGGGGCGGCGTGCTCGCTTGGACCCGCACCATCCTCACGCACAAGTACGCGTTGGCCGAGGTCAATGGGTTCATCTCTGCGCCGCGCCAGTACGCGGCGGGTGTGCGCCAGGGCTGCCCCGCGGCGCCTGCCCTCTTCCTGGTCCTCGGGCACGCGCTGGCGTGTTTCCTGCGTAACTGCCCGGCGGTTGAGGTCGAGGTTGTGCCTGGCTGCAGAGTGACCTGCCCCCAGTACGCCGACGACTGCATGCCCCTCCTCCGATCGTGTGCGCCGGCTGACGTCGCTGCACTCGTGGAGGCAATGGCGGTGTTTGGCCGAGCGACCGGCCTCGTCCTCAACCTTGGCAAGTGCGGCGTCTTGCCCCTCGGGTCGGCGGGGGCAGGCCTGCTGGCGGGCGCTCAGGTGGCTGCGCTGCGCGTGTTGGACGCGGGCGTGTCGCTGGGGGTGCCGGTCTCGGCCGGCCTGCCGCCTCCGGAGGGCGTCACTGGTGTGTGCCGCAAGAGGCTGGTGGCTGCGTACACCAAGCTCGCGCGTTTCCCCATGTCGACATTTGGCAGGGGGCACGCGGCGGCGACCTACGGGGTCTCCCGCATCCTGTTCCGGGCGATGCACTGTGGCATGACCCCAGAGGCGGAGAGGCTGCTCTCCCGGTGGACGGCTGCACTGGTGGACAGGAGCGTTGGGCCGGACCCGCCTGCCGAGCTGCCGCGCTGGGCCTCCTCGGTGCCAGGTGCGCCCGCTGAGCTGCTCATGGGGCGGCCGGCGCACGGTGGGTTTGGGGCGCCGGCGTGGCGGGAGATCGTGCATGGGCAGTGGGCAGTCCACCTCGCGTGCCTTTTCGGGGCGTGGGCGGCTGACGCCTCCGGGCTCCTGATGCCGGCCCCAAAGGCTGGCGACGGCGGCGGGGCTGGCGGCGGCAGCGGCGGCAGAGGCGGCGGGGCTGGTGGCGGCGGCGGCGGCAGCGGCGGCGGGGGTGCTGGGGGTGCTGGGGGTGGCGGTGGCGGTGGCCGGCCGGCCGAGCAGCCCGCGCCCCCGGCACGACCGGCTTGGGAGCCGCTCATGGTGGAGGTGGTGCGCCGCCTGTGCCCGGAGGCCCACCCGAGCCTTTTTGTGCTCATGGCTGGCCTCGCGCCGCGGCCCGGCACTCTCCCAGGAGGCATCGTTGGTGAGTGCATGGGCCCGGCTGTGACCGCGGCGCTGATGCCTGGGCCGCTGCAGCGCATGCTAGACGGGGTGCAGGCCCTGGGGCCGGTGGCGCGCATCCCGGGGCGCGTGCTAACTGCTGAGCTGTGGGGGGCGGAGGCGCCGCTCTGGGCCAACCCCCTCCTGCAGCTGGAGCCGCCTGCCGCGCAGCGGACGGTTGACTGGAGGAAGCCCCCTGGTGAGGTGGCTGGGCACGCGCTTTTCAGTGCCGGCGATGCTACCCGCTGGCGTGAGGAGGGCCTCGCGCGCATGCGCAGCGCGCTCCCTGGCATGCGCACGGTTGCGGACGTGTGTGCGCTGTGGGCGTGGCTCGCTGCTGTCGACATGGTGCGCAGCACACGCACGGTCGACCATGCCTGCCTGGTGGCGTACGCCTCCGCGGCTCCGGCGCGCGCGCTGCATGTGCTGGGGCAGCTTTGTGCGGCGCTGGCGTGCGGTGCGTACGAGGGGGGCGGTGCCTGGAGGGGGGTCCTGTGCCGCGCCCTCTTCACAGGTGCGCCACCGCCAGTGACGTGGGGTGAGCCAGACCTGCTGTGTGTGCGGTGCACGGTCGACCCCCTCTACACCGCAGTGGCGGTCGTGCTCGCGGCGCTGCCCACTGCCTGGGTCGAGGCGGCGGCTGGTGGTGCTGCCCTCACGGTGCTCCGCCCGCTCCGCCAGTGCAGCCCCCTCCCCCAGGAGGGCGAGCGCGCTGCTGTGGTGGAGATCCTCCGCCTGGTCGGCTGGCAGCTGCCGGGTATCATCACGCCGGCTGGCTGGCGGCGTGGGCGGCCTGGCCTGCGCTCCACAGCTGCCCGACCTGCTCCCCAACCTGCAGCTGCGGGGGGCGGCGCCGCGGGTGAGCCTCGGTGGGTGGGGTTTGCGCATGGCCCGGGCGTGGTGGGGAAGCTGACGTGCAAGCTGGCGGTGGCGCTTCAGTTGCGGGCGGTGGTGGACGAGCGGCGGGTGCGGCGGGCGGCCACAGTGGAGGCGGCTCTGGCGCTGGACCACGGGCCGCACGGGGGCCCCCGCGCGTTTGACGAGCAGGTCTACGCGGGGCTGCGCGGCCTGGAGGCGGCGGTGCCGACGCTGTGGCGGGTGCCGCTCCTCAATGCCCGCAAGGAGCCCATCTGGCGGCTGTGGGTGAGCGGTTTCCACAAGCAGGCTGCGCTGGGTGTGCCCGAGTGCCCGTACGGGTGGCGGTGCCGTGAGGAGGACGGGCCGCCGGCGACGGCGTGGCGTGCGCACTGCTTCTGGGGGTGCCCGGTGGCGGAAGCGGTGGTGGTGGCGGTTGCTGCTGCCTTTCCTGCCCCTACCCCGGTTGTCACATGCTGCCAGGTGTGGCTGCTACAGCCACCCCCTGGGGTGCGGCCAGGTGTGTGGGCGGTGGTGGCCGCGCTCGTGGTGGACGCAATGGAACGCGGCCGCTGCCACCTGTGGCGCATCACTCGCCCGCGTGATGGTGTGGTGCCCCCTGCTCGCTCGGTGGCGGTTGGGCGGGCGGGGGCGCTAGCGACGATTGATCTGTGGGACGCGCTGGCGTCTTTTGCTGCGGGCGGCGTGGTGCCGCGAGGATGGGCGGGTGTGTGGTGGGCCCGACCCACCCCTTCGTTGGAGTGGTGGACGGCGGGCTCACTCTGAACAAGACATCCTAGGCCCCTGGGGGGGGCTGTGAGGGGAGGTGACGTCATACGCGTGCGCTGGCGGGTGTGTTGTGGTCGCTGAGTTGAGTGTTGCGGCAGGTGTGCTACCAGCCCCGCTTCCACTGGTTTGGGGGAGGGCTTTCTGGTCCCTTCATGGTTTTATACCCTGGGCCTGTCCTCCGGCTACTGGAGAGGTTGGGTGTGGAGCCTGCACCGTGATGCTGCTTGCTTGGTGCCCGCCACGCCGTGGTTTGGCGCTACCGTGGGCTACCTTTGTAGCTTTACCTTTCTTTGGTGGGCCTCGTGCCTGCTCTCTTAAGTCCTGCAGGAGCTTTGGAACCGAACGTGTGACCGCCGGCAGTGGATTGTAAAACTCTCATCATCACCCTGATATATAGCTGTAATCGGGACAAATATCGACGGAGGCGCGATCCAAGAGGGCTGCGTCGGACAGAGACGGAGGAGACGGAGGAGACGGAGGAGACGGAGGAGACGGAGGAGACGGAGGAGATCGGGCTGCCGGTAAAAGAGCGAGGCTTTCGTTCAGTCGGTCTGGAGGCGTCGCCTGCTAGCGGGGCGTAATTTCGTGTCGTGACACGCGTTCTTTCGGTCGTTTACAGGCTAGATGTGGTGAATTATGCGCGCGAGTTATTGTGTGGAGGGGTGAACGAGAAGTTCTCGGGTCGAAGCGTTTTCTTGTGTCTTCTGTTTCTTTCTACTCAGGGTCTAGGCGCTCCCGTTGTGTTAAGCTCTCGACGACGACGATGAAGCGTTGTCCTGGGAGAGTTCGCTGCTACACACACACACACACACACACGCCATGTCGGACGACTGCCTGGGCGTGGAGAGGGACGCCACCACGGTGGTGATCCGGCGCGCGTACAAGACGGCTGTGTCCAAGTGGCACCCCGACCGCCCAGGCGGGGACGCCAGCCGCTTCCATGCAGCGCACCGTGCGTTTCAGGTGCTGACAGACACCGAGCGCCGCCGCGCGTACGACGCCAGCGGGTGGGTGGACGCCACGCCGCATGAGGAGTGGCTGTCGCAGTGTGGGGGCGGCGTGTTTAGCCAGCAGCAGCAGCAGCAGGGGCAGGGACAGGAGCAGGGGCAGCAGCAGCAGCAGCAGCAGCGCGATGGTGCATCGTCGGTGCATGACCGGCTGCAGGTGCTCGGCACGGGCGCCAAGCCGGCTGCCGGAAGCCACTCAGCCGACTTTGATTCGTGGCTGCGCGTGTGACGCACTATGCTTTACTGTACAACCACAAAAAACTGACTGAACTAAGAGATGACTGGTGTTCCTTTTGCACTCACTCTGGGCACTCACGCTTGGCACTCACGCTGAGCAGCCGCGCGTGGTGCTCGCGCCGTCGTCGTCTCCGCGTCCTCCGTGCCTCGAGTGGGGCAGCATCGCGGTGGGCGTGCTCCTGGCGCCCATCAACCCTGCGGTGGGTGGGCAAGGCAAAAAAACCCTTAAACCCCTAACCCTTAGCCCTTCACCCTAGACCCTGAACCCTGAACCGGCCGGCCGACCTCCTCTCAACTTTACAGAGTGAGTGAACCCTGAACCCTAAAACCTAAAACCTAAACCCGTACCCCTAAGCCCTTCACCCTAAACCCTACAACGTGAACCAGCCGGCCGACCTCCTCTCGCTAAACTTCACAGAGTGGGTGAACCCTGAGCCCTGCACCCTACTATACCCTACACCCTACACCCTACACCCTACACCCTACACCCTACACCCTACACCCTACACCCTACACCCTACACCCTACACCCTACACCCTACACCCTACACCCTACACCCTGCACCCTTGAACCGTAGCCCTAAAACCTTCACCTTTTTATCCTCAACCCTGTGTCTCCTTGGCTCTCAACCCTACCAGTACGGCATCGCCACCGCACCCCACATCCCCGCCGTCACCTCGTCGCCTACCATACCACGTGCATGGCTGCGTGGCCTTGCTGGCTCTCTTAGTAGAGCTCCCCTAGACGAGTAGTCTGGGCCTTAACTCACGCCCCAGGGTCGTCCGGGCGCGTATTTGTTTTTCTTTTTTTTGCATTTGTTTTTCCATTTGCATGGTCGCATCCTCACCGGGGGGGGGGGGACCCCCAACCCACAAAGCCACGCGTGTACATACTCACGCTGTTTACGGCTTACAGTTTACCAGCTCACAGTATGCACCCTCGGGCCGTGGGATTGAGGGAGCCGTCTAGTGAGGGCTGGCTACCGACATGGTAGCTAGCCTCGTTAGGCAGCTCCCTCAATCCCACGCCCCGAGGGTGCGTACTGTTAACTGTAAACTGTAAACTGGCTACCGAGGGCTGGCTATCATTCCAAACCAAGCGGGCTGGCTACCCTCCCAACCCATGCATGCACGCACTCGCGCTGCAGGTACGACCAGTCGACCGAGTTTGAGGAGGCGATGGACAGCGGCAAGAGCACCAAGGTGGGGTGTGGGGTTGGACGATGGGAGGTGGGGAGGTGGGGAGGTGGGGAGGTGGAAGTGGGGAGGTGGGGAGGTGGGGAGGGGAGGTGGGGAGGTGGGAGGTGGGGAGGTGGGGAGTGGGGAGTGGGGAGGTGGGTGGGGAGGTGGGGAGAGAAGGAGGCACTGGAGCACGCGATGGACAGTGGCAAGAGCACGAAGGTGTGTGTGGTGATGGGAATGTGGGAGGTGAGGAGGCGGGGAGGTGGGGAGGTGGGGGTGGGAGGTGGGAGGTGGGGAGGTGGGGAGGTGGAGAGGTGGGCAGGTGGAGGAGTGGGGAGGTGGTGGGGCAAGTTGCTCACCCCACCCTCACCCTCACCCTCACCCACCCCACCACCAAGCACCACCCGCCTCCTCCCTAAAGCTAGTGCGTCACACCTAGTGCGCTCGCTAGGCCGTCCACCTAAGCAAGCGTTTCCCAATTCCCCTCGTCTGCTCCACGACGCACCCCACACCCCAGCACCCACCACTGCCATCCGATCGCGCCACACCTAGTGCGCTCGCTAGGCCGTCTGCCTAAGTGCCCCCCACCTCGCCTCGTTTGCACCACGCCCGCCCCCCACACACCCCACCACCCCACCCCACCCCCCAGCACCCACCCAGCCACCACCCACACCTCTTCCCTAGCACATATACCCTAGCTAGTGCCCCACACCTAGGAGCCACTCCAAGCGCGCTCGCTAGGCTGCCCACCCACGTGTTCACCTCGGCCCACCTCCCCTCGTCTGCACCATGACCCACCCACCCACGGCCACCACCAGCACACACGCACCCAGCCACCACCCACCCTTCCTTGGCTAGTGCGCCACAGCGCTTGCCAGGCCGTCTGCCTAAGCAAGCGTTCCCCACCTCCCCTCGTCTACTCCACGACCCACCCCAGACACCCCATCACCCACTGCCATCCGACTGCGCCACACCTAGTGCGCTCGCTAGGCCGTCTGCCTAAGTGCCCCCCACCTCGCCTCGTTTGCATCACGACCCACCCCCACCCCCACCTCAAGACACCCCAAAACCCACCCAGCCACCACCCACACCTCTTCCCTAGCACATTTCCCTTAGCTAGTGCGCCACACCTAGAGCGCTGGGAGGCACATTTCCCCCAGCTAGACTGCCCATCCACGTATTCGTCTCCGCCCACCTCCCCTCGTCTGCGCCATGCCCCCCCCCCCCCCACACGCCCCACCGCCACCCACCCCGACAGGTCCTGCTGAGGGGCACGCAGCAGCGCAGTGTCGGCGCAGCAGGCGACACGGCTGCGCGCTAGGCAGGACGCTGCCATGTGCCAGCATCTAACAGTAGCGAGCACGGGGACCTCGGCGTGGATGTTCCCCGTCTGTTCTCAGGGAGTGCGTACACTCTTGACCCGCCTCGCCATGTGGTGCCAGCCCTTCGTCGCTAGAAACGCCCCCTCCGAGGGGTTTCATAGGGAACTAGGAGTGTACTTGTACTTGGTGTGACTGCAGCAGAAAACGAAAAGGTGTGACCATCCCGAGTCACTTCATTCCTGAAGAACTTTTAAACTGCCCGCCCTTCAGCCTCCCCCTCCCCTTCCACTGATGCGGCCGGAGGTGGTGGTCCTGCATCAGGCCCCACCCACCCTTGGTACTAGGCAGGCCGCGGTTCGTGCTGCCATCCAGTAGCGAGCACGGACGTGTTGTTGTCGCGTGTAGCTCTAGGGGTGACGCCCCGGAGCGCGAGGTCTTCCATTTGTCCCGTTGCAGTGTTGTGGAGTGGGACCTCACTGCAAACACCTGTGATGACGGATGGTGCCCTCAGGCCTATGACGTCCCTCACCTGGGGATTCACGCCATCCCCACCCTGCCTCACACGCTATTCCACCCTGCCTGTGTGAAGGGTGTGTATGGGGGTGCTCTGATGCTGGACGGAGGCGCCCTGGCAGTTGCTGCCACCACCAGCAAAATAAAAATCAGATCACGCCAGGGGTTGAACCTGGAACCTCCGGTACCGTAGACCGACGCTCTATCCATTGAGCTACGCAACCTTTCCTTCGAAAGGCGGAGAATTCTTAGGCAACTCATGTGGAATCCATGAGCCTGTTGATGTGTCGTGCAATGATGTATTGCACGATCTTCATGTTGTATATATACCCGGAGTCAAGTAAAAGGCGTCGGAAATCCTAAAAACGGCTGAGGCATATACAAAAACACAAAAACAATTGACAATTGACAAGCGCATGCCATTGAGCGTGCCCCCGGAAGTGAGACCCCTGAGCCTGCGGCGCACCCCTTCGCCTTCCCTTTTCCCATCCCCTTCCTGTTTCCCTACACATACAGTGAGCCCGCGTCCCCTCGGGGGCGTGGGGAGTACCACCGGCCCGTGTAACAATCTCTCTCTCTCTCCGAGGCAATTCTCTCTCGGAAGAAAACAACTCTCGTGGCTGAGTTGCAAACACTGATGAAAAGGCAAGTGAAAAGGCACAAGGTAAAGAAGAGAGGAGCAGGGCGGTAAGCCGCCCGTGCAAACGTCTACATTGTACCGTTGACGGCGTACGCAGCGGTGTCACACACAGGCGTGGCGTGAAGGTGGCGGCGTGCCGTGCAGGTGGCGGCTGGCGGCGTTTGAGTCCTCTTGAAACGCACCAGGTGAGGCACGCACGACATCCACAAGACAGCCACGAGAATGAGAATTGGTTACACGTGCCGGTGGTACTTCCCAAACACCCCCGAGGGGACGCCGGGCTCGTTGTATGTGCGGGGAGACGGGGAAGGGATGGAAAAAGGAAAGGCGAAGGGGTGCGCCGCAGGCTCAGGGGTCTCACTTCCGGGGGCACGCTCAATGGCATGCGCTTGTCAACTGTTAATTGTTTTTGTGTTTTTGTATTTTATGGGCGCGCATGCTCTAGCAGAGCATCAACCGTCCGGCGTAGCCCATCCCGTGGAGCAGGCCACCCGCAAACTCGGCAAATCAGTATCAAAACCCAAGCCACAGAATGGCCGGGGCGGGCGGGGGGCTCCGGGGGGCGGGCGGGGTAGCACGCTGATCACTCGGCGCAGAGCGCCAGTGAGGTTCCTTCCTTGAGCGCAATGTGCGCCATCTGTGGGCCGCCATGCAATCAGCGCGCCGCCGTCGCCCACCCGCGGGGGGGGGCGCCCTGGTCAGTAGTCGTCCCGTAAAGGGCAGCTTCGTACAAGCGGGGTCGTTGCTGGCGGTCGCAGCCGCATGCGCCTCCCTCAGCTCGGCAGCGCGAGCCTCGGGGCTGTGGGCGACCAGCGCCACAGCTCAGCCACGAGAGTTGTTTTCTTCCGAGAGAGAATTGCCTCGGCCGTTTTTAGGATTTCCGACGCCTTTTACTTGACTCCGGGTATATATACAACATGAAGATCGTGCAGTACATCATTGCACGACACATCAACAGGCTCATGGATCCCACATGAGTTGCCTAAGAATTCTCCGCCTTTCGAAGGAAAGGTTGCGTAGCTCAATGGATAGAGCGTCGGTCTACGGTACCGGAGGTTCCAGGTTCAACCCCTGGCGTGATCGGATTTTTATTTTGCTGGTGGTGGCAGCAACTGCCAGGGCGCCTCCGTCCAGCATCAGAGCACCCCCATACACACCCTTCACACAGGCAGGGTGGAATAGCGTGTGAGGCAGGGTGGGGATGGCGTGAATCCCCAGGTGAGGGACGTCATAGGCCTGAGGGCACCATCCGTCATCACAGGTGTTTGCAGTGAGGTCCCACTCCACAACACTGCAACGGGACAAATGGAAGACCTCGCGCTCCGGGGCGTCACCCCTAGAGCTACACGCGACAACAACACGTCCGTGCTCGCTACTGGATGGCAGCACGAACCGCGGCCTGCCTAGTACCAAGGGTGGGTGGGGCCTGATGCAGGACCACCACCTCCGGCCGCATCAGTGGAAGGGGAGGGGGAGGCTGAAGGGCGGGCAGTTTAAAAGTTCTTCAGGAATGAAGTGACTCGGGATGGTCTGCAGCAGAAAACGGAAAGGTGTCACACCAAGTACAAGTTCACTCCTAGTTCCCTATGAAACTCCCCGGAAGGGGCGTTTCTAGCGACGAAGGGCTGGCACCACGTGGTGCACACGGCGAGGCGGGTCAAGAGTGTACGCACTCCCTGAGAACAGACGGGGAACATCTACGCCGAGGCCGTGCCCGCTACTGCCAGATGCTGGCACATGGCAGCGGCCTGCCTAGCGCGTCGTCGTGTCGCCTGCTGCGCCAACGCCGCGCTGCTGCGTGCCCCTCAGCAGGATCTGTAGTAGGGGGATGGATGGCGGTGGGGCGTGTGTGTGGGGGGGGGGGCGTGGCGCAGATGAGGGGAGGTGGGCCGAGGCGAATTCTCGGGTGGGCAGCCTAGCGAGCGACCCGCACTTCAAGGTTGCTGTGCATGAGGCCCTAAACCCTTTACTGCTGATCCACAGCCCGATGGGTGGCGCCTATAAGAGGTGCTCTTGCCTTAGTGCTCTTGCCTTATTGCTCTCGCCTAAGTGCCTCTTGCCACTGTCCTTCGCCTCCCCACCTCCCCATCTTCCCACCCCACGCACCCCATCTTAGTGCTCTTGCCGCTTTCCATCGCCTCGCCGCCTCCGCACCTCCCACCTCCCCACCTCCCCATCTTCCCTCACCACACACACCTCAGTGCTCTTGCCACGTTCCATCGCATGCTCTACCTCTCCATCTCCCCACCTCCCCATCTCCCCACCTCCCCACCTCCCCATCACCACGCACACCTTGGTGCTCTTGCCGCTGTCCATCGCGTGCTCCAGCGCCTCCTCAAACTCGGTCGACAGGTCGTACCTGCAGCGTGAGTGCGTGCACGATGCTACTGTTACTAAGTGCACGCATGATTTTGTATGGTAGCCAGGGAGCTGTTGGGCTGCCAGCTGCGCACATACACTAGGCTAGTATTCGCTTGCACACCAGGCACATGTCTACCACTACCAACTAGGGTTTAGGGTTTAGGGCTTAAGGTTTAGGGCTTGGGGTGCAGGTTAAAGGGTTCAGGGTTCAAAACTTAAGAGTTCAATCACTCTGTGAAGTTGAGCGGAAGGAGGTAGGCCGGCCGGTTCAGGGTTCAGGGTTCAGGGTTCAGGGTTTAGGGTTTGGGGTACAGGGTTAAGGTTTCAAAACGTAAGGGTCCACCCTCTCTGTGAAGTTGAGAGAGAGAGCAGGTCGGCCGGCCGGTTCAGCGTTCAGGGTCAAGGCCGGTTCATCGTTCCGGGCTTAGGGTTCACCCACTCATGAAGTTGAGCGAGAGGAGGTCGGCCAGCCGGTCCAGGGTTTAAGGTTGACGGTTCAAAAAGCAAGGGTTCACCCACTCTGTGAAGTTGAGCGAGAGGAGGTCGGCCGGCTGGTTCATGGTGTAGGGTTTAGGGTTTAGGGTTTCTAAAGGGTTTAGGGTGAAAGGCTCCAGGTTTAAGGTAAATGTTTTAGGGTTGAGGGTTCACCCACTCTGTGAAGTTGAGTGAGAGGAGGTCGGCCGCTAGGGTCTACGGGTTAGGGTGAAGGGTGAAAGGAGTTGAGAGTTGAGGGTAGAGGGTTTTAAGGGTTGATAAGGGTTTAGGGTTAAGGTATTAGGGTTCAGGGTTCACTCACTCTGTGAAGTTGAGCGAGAAAAGGTCGGCCGCGACAAGCTTGCCCACGCTGCGCAGGATGCCCACGACCTTGGCGGCCGCGGCGGCGGATGCCTGGTGCATTGCATGCATGTATGCACATGTGTGTGTGTGTGTGTGTGCACCATCCCGATACTGCCCCGCCCCCCTCAGTGTGCAACCAGCAAACATATGTGTGTGTGTGTGTGTGTGAGAGAGAAAGCGTGTGTGTGTGTGTGTGCGCATGTGCACGTGCACATGCATGCATCGTCCCTACGTTGCTCGCAAGCATGTTTGTGTGTGTGTGTGTGTGTGTGCATGTGTGTGTGTGTGTGCGGTTGTGTGTGTGTGTGTGCGTACGTGTGTGTGCACGTGCATGCATCGTCCCCACCTTGCTCGTGAGTGTTTGTGTGTGTGTGTTTGTGTGTGTGTGTGTGAGTGTGTGTGTGTGTGAGTGTGTGTGTGTGCGCATGTACCCGTGCACATGCATGCATCGTCCCTACCTTGCTCGCCAGCTCAATGCCGCCGCTGCTGCTGCTGCCACCTGCGCAGGGAGGAGGGGAAGAGGGGGGGAGGGGGGGGGGATTCCCCAGCTCAACCATGATGCTGCCGCCGCTGCTGCTGCTGCTACCACCTGCGCAGGGAGGAGGGGAAGAGGGGGGGAGGGGAAAATTCCCCAGCTCAACCATTTCTAATCCTCAATAGCATGCAACCTCAAGCTGCATATCGATGCTGCTGCTGCTGCTGCCACCTGCGTAGGGGGGAGTGGGCAGAGGGGGGAGGGGGGGGGGGGTTTCCCCAGCTCAACCACGATGCCGCCGCTGCTGCCGCTGCTGCTGCTGCCACCTGTGCAGGGAGTGGGCAGAGGGGGGAGGGTCTCCAAATACCAACAAATACCGACAAACCACGACCATAATCATTGTCATGTGACCCCAAGCCACAACCGTCCGACTCGAATCTCCGGATTCATACTCGTCGGGGGGAGGAGAGACAGATGCAGGGCAGCACCTCGCACACACACGCGCACGCACACATGCATACACATGCATACATACACACACACACACACACACACACACACACACACCGCACCTGCGTCACCGCTGCCCGCCCACTTGTTGAGGTTGAAGCCAGAGACCTTCATCCCGCGGAACACAAACGACTGCCACAAAAGCGGCGGCGGCTTGCCGCTCATGCAGCCGTAGATCACGAGCTCACCACCCTGTCAGCATGGTGGATACCGCAGTGCCGAGGCGTCAGCACAAACCCCCAAACTCTAATAAGGCAACTGAGTGGAGAGGCGGGGAGCAGCAGCGGCGGCGGCTTGCTGCTCATGCACCCGTAGATCACGAGCTCGCCGCCCTTCGACGCAGCATGGTGGACACGCACTGCAAGTGCTGAACCCTCAACCCTGGAATCTCGAATCTCAACACCCCAAACCCCAGGCAAGGCGTGAGTGGGGAGGCGGCGGCGGCTTGCCGCTCATGCACCCGTACATCACGAGCTCGCCGCCTTGCAGCATGGCGAAAAACGCAGGGCAAGGTGTTAGCACAACCCCCCACACCCTGAACCCTGAAGTTGACCCCAAACTTCAAACCCGTATAAGGAAACTGGGTGGACAAGTGGAGAGCAGCGGCGGCGGCTTGCCGCTCATGCAGCCATAAATCACGAGCTCGCAGCCCTTGCAGCATCGTGGAAAACGCAGTGCAAGGTGTCAGCACAAACCCCAAACCCTGGACTCGTTGCCCTAAACCTTACACTTCAAACCCTAATCAGGAAAGTGAATGGAGAGGCGGGGAGCAGGGGCGGCTTGCCGCTCATGCAGATGTAGATCCCGAGCTTGCCGCCCTGCCAGCATGGTGGACAACGCAGTGCAAGTGCTGAACCCTTAACCCTGGAACCTGGCATCTCAAAACCCCAAACCCCAAGGCACGGCGTGAGAGGGGAGGCCTCGGCGGCTTGCCGCTCATGCACCCGAAGATCATGAGCTCACCGCCCTGCGGCGCAGCATGTTGGACACGCACTGCAAGTGCTGAACCCTCAACCCTGGAATCTCGAATCTCAAAACCCCAAACCTCAGGCAAGGCGTGAGTGGGGAGGCGGCGGCGGCTTGCCGCTCATGCACCCGCAGATCACGAGCTCACCGCCCTGCGGCGCAGCATGGTGGACACATGGTGCAAGGCTGAACCCTCAACCGTGAACCCTAAACCCTGAACCCTGAACCCTGAACCCTGAACCCTGAACCCTGAACCCTGAACCCTGAACCCTGAACCCTGAACCCTGAACCCTGAACCCTGACCCCAAGCCCCCAACCCTTAACCCCAAACAGTAATAACATGGCGTGAGTGGAGAGGCGTGGAGCAGGAGCCCTGCGGTGCATCATGTGGATACGCACTGCAAGTGCTGAGCCCTCAACACTCACCTCCAAACCCTTTTCTGTCTCAGACTTTCAGTAGTGTTCGTTAAATTACAGTCACGCGTGACCACGGAGGTCACGGCTCGGGGTAGAGCCAGACCTCCACCGGCCGCAGATGGTGACCCACCGTAAGGCATGGCAGTCACCACCCACGACCAATGTCAAGCGGCCGGACTCTGCAGCTAAGCACCACTCTCCCTAACTCGCTCCAGCTTAAAAGTCAGTGGGTCACCACGATTCAACAGGGTGGGTGGGTGGTTTCCAAAAGGCTGAAAGGAATGGGAAGCCGCAAAAGGGAGCGGTGCTAGCGACCCAAGAAGACGGATAGGAAACTTGGGGCGCTAGCACCTTAAGTAATCTCACTTCACACTCGGAAAGTCCCTTCAACAGAAACTCCAGTTTTCTATCCACCCAGCGTTTCAATGGAAAACCACCAAATTAGGCATTTAAGTGAAGAGGCAGGGAGCAACAGCGGCTGCGGCTTGCCGCTCATGCACCCGTAGATCACGAGCTCACCGCCCTGCAGCGCAGCATGGTGGACACGCAGTGCAAGTGTTGAACCCTGAACCCTCAACCCTCAACCCTCAACCCTGAACCCTGAACCCTCAACCCTCAATTGTCAACCCTCAACCCTCAACCCTCAACCCTCAACCCTCAACCCTCAACCCTCAACCCTCAACCCTCAACCCTCAACCCTCAACCCTCAACCCTCAACCCTCAACCTTATACCCTGAACCTTATGCCCTGAACCCTGATCCCTGAACCCTGAACCCTCAACCCTCAACCCTCAACCCTCAACCCTCAACCCTGAACCCTCAACCCTCAACCCTCAACCCTCAACCCTGAACCCTCAACCCTGAACCCTGAACCCTGAACCCTCAATTGTCAACCCTGAACCCTGAACCCTGAACCCTGAACCCTCAACCCTCAACCCTCAACCCTCAACCCTCAACCCTCAACCCTCAACCCTCAACCCTCAACCCTCAACCCTCAACCCTCAACCTTATACCCTGAACCTTATGCCCTGAACCCTGATCCCTGAACCCTGAACCCTGAACCCTGAACCCTGAACCCTGAACCCTGAACCCTGAACTCTGAACCCTGAACCCTAAACCCTTAGGCAAGGCATTAGAGGAGAGTGACGGGGACCAGGAGGGACGAGGGGGCAGAGGAGGGCACAACGAGCAGCAGTGCGGCTGGCATGCGTATACTTGGGACGAGCATGCAGGGTGGAAGGGGGAGTGCAGGGGGGTTGGCAGGAGCTTTCCTTGCCCCCCCCCATTCTTTCTCCAGCCCTCTCTCCAATTCTCCCTCCCTCCCTCCCTCCCTCCCTCCCTCCCTCCCTCTCCCTCCCTCCTCCCTCCCTCCCTCCCTCCCTCCCTCCCTCCCTCCCTCCTCACATCTGCAAGAGCGTCCGCCAGCCGCACGCCGCTCTCCGCGCCAACCTGGGCGGGTGGTCGAGGCGATGAGGAAGAAGAGAGAAGGTCAGTTAGGGGGTAACGCGTGAAGACACACACACTCTCAGGAGCACACTGATATGCTGTGGGGAAGCTGAAGGGACGGCCAAAGTACTGCAGAGTAGTGTGGACTGTGTGGCCCCCACCGTGTGGGAGACGTGGTCTGAGGAGTGTAAGACAGTGCATGTGAAAACTCCTGGAGCGGCGGAGAGCTCGTTCCTGACACACACCCATGCGCACGTGCACACGCACACACGCACGTGCACGCAACCCCCGCACGCACCCCCCGCATGCACGTTCAGGGGTGGAGGGGTCAGGGCTTGAACACATGCACGTACATCACGTGCGCTGCACCACCACCCCACCAACTCCCTCCCCTGCCCCCCCCCCACCCCACACACACACACGTCCACACCCACCCACCCACCCACACACACACCGCGTCGAGCGCGAGCTTGGGCCGCGCGAAGAAGCGCAGCTTGGACAGCTCTGCCTTGAGTGAACCTGTGTCGCGCAGCACCTCAGTCGCGCCGATCGACCTGGGTGTGTGTGATGATGGCGGTGGTGATGATGGTAGATGTCACAGTCATGCATGAAGGCGAATGGGACTATGCCCTGCCTTGATCGACCTGGTTGTGTGTGTGACGGTGATGACGTAAATGGCCCCACGTTGCGCGCCCCCAGCCTACCCACGTGCCCACGCCCCCGCTCCATTAAAAAATGCACACTACGGCATTACGCGTGCAGAGGACAGTCTCCTCCACCACTGATTTCGTGGCGTCCATCTGGAGTCAGCTCCCTCACCCCGACGTCCCGAGGGTGCTGTTCATTTGATTTGCCCGCAAAATCAAAATCCAAGCGCCAATGTAGCAGCCAGGATTCAGATTTGAACAATCCAAGACCATCAGCAGATAGTCTGCACTGTAGGCTGTCCGGCGAGTCACCCCGCGTCCCAATTGCCCAACCACAGCGCCATCCCGTGCCATCAGTCAGCAGATTGGGTGTTCGCTGTATTACATTTTAATACATCAATGTAGGTATTAGCAATTAGCAATTAGCAATCTAAGGTCGCGTGGCTAACATGGAAGTAATTCAGTGGCAACAACAACGGCGTGCAGAACTACTACGTAGACTGCGGTGACCGCGTGGTCGCCACCAATTTGTTTCATTCATTATCCCCGTGACCTAAGATTGCTAATTGCTGATTGCGAAATTGCTAATTGCTCATTGTTAAATTGCTTATTGCTAATTGCTAGCTGTAAACTGTCCCCGACTGTACAGTCCACAACCATCACCTGAGGAACGCGTCCATGCGCTGCCAAGGGGTGGTGCCGCCGGCGGCGCCGGCCGGCGCGGGCTCGGCGAGCTGCTGGCCGCCGCTCGCAGCGTCTCCCTGCGGTGCCTTGGAGGTGTCCCTCGCGACCGCGACGACACGCAGCCTCAGCAGGCGGCACAGCTGCAGCACAGCCTGGCCGACGGTCGAGTTGGCGGCGTTGAGGATGACGCCTGGGTGCATGGGTGGGTGGATGGGTGGGTGAGGGAGAAAGTCAAAGAGGTGGTCCGGTGGTTTACTCACATCCGCCCGGCCGCAGCTGTTAGGGAGTGGGCAACCATCACAGCAAGCAGAGAAGGCAAATACCTCATTGGGGCCAGACCTGGGTCAAGCCCATCCATGTTGTTGCTATACGCTTATGCACTTCTCATATTCTCCCGGCTGAAGCCTTTAGGAATTGTGCAAGCACCACAGCAAGCAGGGAGGACCTCATGGGGGCCAGACCCGGTGTCCCCCTGTTGTTGCTATAAAAGCTTATAATCCTCACAGTCGCCCGGCCGCAGCCTGCTGCCGTGCTGCTCCAGCAGCGCGTACGCGAGGCACAGCTCCTTGCCGACAGCGAGGTACTCGTGCGGCAGGCATGCAGCAACTGCATGGGTGTGTGTGTGGGAGGGGGGGGGAGTGTGTCTGTTTGCATGTGTGTGTGTAGGTGTGTGCGCGTGTGTAGTGTGTGTGTGTGTGTGTGTGTGTGTGTGGCACAGCTCCTTGCCGACAGGCACAGCTCCTTGCCGACAGCGAGGTTCTCGTGTGGCAGGCACGCAGCGACTGCATGTGTGTGTGTGTGTGTGTGTGTGCATGTTTAGGGTGTGAATATGTGGGAGGGGGGGGCATGTGTGTGTGTTTGTGTGTGAGTGTATTTGTGTGAAAATGTGTCTGTGTTTGCGTGTGCGTGTGTGCTGGCATGGGTGTGTGCTAGTGTGCGTGCGTGCGTGCGTGAGTACGTGCGTGCATGCATGCAGCCGCTGCCACTGCCGCTGCGTGCGTGCATGCATGCGTCCTTGAGGCCGCTGCCACTACCATTGCACGCCCCCCCAACCGTCATCGCGGCACCGGGGGGGGGGGGGGGCACGAGCATGGTTCACGCGCAAAATCTCACAGGCAGACACTGGGGCAAACCTCTTCGGAAGTGGTCCAGACCCCCCACAGTGCAGTGCCCCCCCCCCCCCCCGTGCACGGCACTGTACCGTCGGCGGCACCTTGGCCACATTGTGCGCCTGCCAGACCCCCCACAGTGCAGTGCCCCCCCCCCCCCCGTGCACGGCACCGTACCGTCGGCCGGCACCTTGGCCACGTCGTGCGCCTGCCACAGCGCGGCCGTCGTCCACGTGCCCATGAACGGCGCCTTGGATGCCGTGGGACATCAGCAGGGGGGGGGGGCGGGGAGGGGCGAGGTTGGGGTGGTGGTGGTGGCGGGGGCGGGGGCGCGGAGTGTGTGGTGTGTGTTGCCACAGCGCGGCCGTCGTCCACGTGCCCATGAACGATGCCTTTGTGTGTCGTGGGCCGCCAGCAGGGGGGGGGGGGGAGGGGGGAGGTTGGGGCAGTGGCGGGGGCGCGATGTGTGTGTGTGGGGTGGCGGTGCATGTGCCAGTGACTGGTGGGGGGTCGTCCACGTGCCCATGAATGGCGCCTTGGGTGTCGTGGGCCGCCAGCCGGGGGGGGGCAAGGGGCGACGTTGGGGGGGACGGGGGTGGCGGGGGCGGTGTGTGTGTGGGGGGGGGCGGGTGTGTGGGGGGGCGGTGGCAGCGGTTGGTGTGTGTGTGGAGGGGGGGGGGCGCTGGTGGTGGCGGTGGTGGCAGAGGCAGAGGGGGCAGTGGCTACTCCACTCTGCTAACAGACCTCAATCACAGGGGAAATCCCGGGATTGCAGCTGGGACTGTCCCGGGATAGCCGAGCATGCAATCCTGGGGCAGTCCCAGGATTCCTATGTTTCAAACGAGTGAACAGTCCCAGAAATTTGCAGTCCCGAGTCAGTCCTGGGATAGTCCTTGTAAGCAGAGACTCGGCGCCCCTTACACAAGTGCATACGCCTTAGGTAAACCTTAGGCGTAAGAGGTATCCTCCTTGGCGTATCCTCCTAGGAATGCAGTTGTATTAGGCGCCCAATCTCTCCTAAAAATGGCTCGGGGCAGACACAGGCAGGGCACGTACCATCGGCAGCACGACGTCGCCCTCCTGCAGGGTTGACACGCCGGGGCCAACCTGCAGGGAGGGGTGCTGGGTGGGTCTTGGTTGTAGTGATGGGCGTCAGGCAAGTGAGGATCAGATGAGCAAGGGGAGTGGTTGCGGACAATCCCTAGTATTTGTCCACGCTGCTGAGCCAGGGCCGACCTGCAGGGAGGGGTGTGGGTGGGTGTTGTGGTGAGGGGCGTCAGGCGCATGGGGACAGGATGAGCATAGGGGCAATGGATGTGGTTGCGGAGAACCCCTAGTACGTGTCCCAAGCTGTTGAGACAGGGCCGGCCTGCAGAGAGGGTTGTGGGTGGTCTTGTTAAAGTTAGGAGGATCAGGCATGTGGGCGTCAGACGCGTGCGTATCAGATGAGCAAGGGGCAGTGGTTGCGGAGAACCCCTAGTACGTGTCCACGCTGCTGAGCCAGGGCCGACCTATAGGGAGGGGTGAGGGTGGGTCTTGCTGTAGTTAGGTGCACCAGGCACGCGGGGGATCGACATGTGTGCATCAGATGAGCAAAGGGGCAGTGGACGTGGTTGCGGAGAACCTGTAGTAGAACCCGTAGTTTCCAAGCTGCTGAGCCAGGGCCGACCTGCAGGGAGGGGTGTTGGGTGGGTCTTGTTGAAGTTAGGAGGATCAGGCACGTGCGGCCGTCAGACGCGTGGGGATCAGATGAGCAAGGGGCAGTGGTTGCGAAGAACCCCTGGTATTTGCACACGCTGCTGAGCCAGGGCCGACCTAAAGGGAGGGGTGTTGGGTGGGTCGTGGTCGTAGTGAGGGGCGTCAGGTTGGGGATCAGACCCCAAACTACTGCAAGGGGCAGTTGACGTGGTTGCGGAGAGCCCGTAGTATGTGTCCAAGCTGCTGAGCCAATGCCGACCTGCAGGAAGGGTTGTGGGTGGGCCTTGCTGTGGTTAGGTGCACCAGGCACGCGGCGGCGTCGGACGCGTGGGGATCAGATGAGCAAGGGGCATGATTGCGGAGAACCCCTCGTACTTGTCCACGCTGCTGAGCCAGGGCCGATGTGTAGAAGGGTTCCTAGGGAGGGTTTTGGGTGGGGATTGTTCTAGTAAGGGGCGCCAGGCACTTGAGGGTGTCAAACATGTGGGGATCAGAGTAGCAAAGTGGCAGTGGACGCAGTTGCGGAGAACCTGCATCACCTGTCCACGCTGCTGAGCCAGGACTGGCGCGCATTTGAGTTGATCCAGCACATGAGAGAGAGCCAACTGTCAAGTGGCTTGACCAAGGACAGTGCCCAGTGCCCAGTGCCCAGTGCCCAGTGCCCGGCGCCGGCGCCCAGCGCCCAGCGTGCAGCACCCAGCGCGCAGGTCCCGGCGCCCGACGCCCGGCGCCCGGCGCCCGGCGCCCGACGCCCAGCGCCCAGTGCCCAGTGCCCAGTGCTCGGGCGTCTCTGGTGTGGGAGCGCACCTTGGTGACAACGCCCACGCCCTCGTGGCCGGCTGTGTAGGGCACGTCAACAGAGGCGTCGCCGTAGATGCCGCCAAGGCGCACCGAGTACAGGTCCTGCGGTGATGTCGTTTTGGGGGGTAGTGGGTGAGAGGACAGAAGCAGAAAGGAGTCAATTAAGTTGTCAAGGAGTCAATAGCGGTGCAATTGGGGAGCCAGGAGGGAGGGTTAAGGGGGGAGCTGGGAGGGAGGGTTACGGGGGGAGTTGGGAGGGAGGGTTAAGGGGGGAGATGGGAGGGGGGAGATGGGAGTTTGGGGGGAGGTTTAAGGGGGGAGTTGGCAGGAGGGAGTTGGGAGTCGGGAGGGAGGGTTAAGGGGGGATTTGGGAGGGAGAGACAAGTGGGGAGTTGGTCGGGCAGGCAAGTGTCAGAAGCGAGGGGAAGAGCAACAGCCGGGGCGGGCAGCAGAGTTGGCAGGGGTGCCGAAAGAGGGTTGGTATACGTTTCCTCCTACGTAGGAGCGTGTCTGCAGCATGGTGGCTGCGGGAAGCTCCTGCATCCTGCAAGGTTGTAGAATTTCCCCACTCTATAATTTTACCCCCGTTCCTCCTAGGGGTGCGGGGTGGGCGGGAGATGGCGGAGGCTGGCAGGCTGCATCAGAAGCGAGGGTGGACAGCACACGTAAGAGCAACAGCCAGGGCACAGCAGGGCAGGGCACAGCCTCCGTTGCCCACCCACCCACCGCAGGGTTGATGGGCGCCAGGAGCACGCCCACCGCGACGCTGCCCCACTCGAGGCATGGTGGAAGCGGAGACGACGACGGCGCGAGCACCGCGCGCGGCTGCCCGGCGGCGGAGCACACCACCTGAGTGGCGAGTGCAAAAGGAACACCAGGCATCTCTTAGCTCAGTCCGAACCTCTGGGTTGACTGTAGTTGCTTGTTGACACGAAGCATTGCAAAGGAGCAACCGCGTACCTCGGCGATGTCGCCCTGAGGCAGCGGCACCGGCACGAACGACCCCTCAGCGACGCCAAACACGCGCGCCACGGACTCGGCGGTGACCACGACACCGCTGGCGTCACCCGCGCGGCCGCGCAGCCACGCGTCGAATCCGGCTGAATGGCTTCCGGCAGCAGGTTTGGCGCCCGTGCCCAGCACCTGCAGCTGGTCCTGCACCGACGACGCACCATCGCGCTGCTGCTTCACCTGCTCCTGTCCCTGCCCCTGCTGCTGCTGCTGCTGCTGGCTGAACACGCCGCCCCCAAACTGCGACAGCCACTCCTCATGCGGCGTGGCGTCCACCCGCCCGCTAGCGTCGTACGCACGGCGGCGCTCGGTGTCTGACAGCACCTGAAACGCGCGGTGCGCTGCATGGAAGCGGCTGGCGTCCCCGCCTGGGCGGTCGGGGTGCCACTTGGACACGGCCGTCTTGTATGCGCGCCGGATCACCACCGTGGTGGCGTCCCTCTCCACGCCCAGGCAGGTGTACAGCTCGTCCGACATGGTGTGCGCGGAGCAGCGAAGTCACCCTGGTGAGCGTGTAGCGAAGCGAACTGTCCCAGGACAAAGGAAAGCTTCGGTCGACCCGAGAACTTCTCGTCCACCCCTCCACACAACAATTCGTGTGCATGGACACCACATCGAGCCTGTAAACGACCCTAAGAACTCGCGCCGCGACATGAAAATACGCCCCGCCAGCAGGCGACGCCCCCAGACCGACTGAACGAAAGCCTCGCTCTTTTGCCGGCAGCCCGATCTCCACCGTCTCTGCCCGACGCAGCCCCCCTGCGTCGCGCCCTCCGTGGATATTTATGCCTATTACAGCTTTATATCAGGGTGAGCGCGGCCGCTACATGAGCCATGAGGCATGCCCAGTGAGGGAATGCTGGCACGCGTGCATGCATGTTAAGCAGATCAGGTGGACAAGGTAAGCCTGCATGCAGACATGCGCCCTGCTGTGGAGCGGCGAGTGCATGGGGTCGCCTGGTCTGACAAACCATGCATGCATGACAACCATGCGCGCATGCAACGCGCGGCCGCAGGTGTGTGCAAACGCGCCAGCACGTGATCTGAGTTCAGAACGTCGTGAGACAGTTTGGCTTCTCACGAGCAGAGCCATAGCTGCCAGTGCAGCGCAGCCATCGTGCTCCCAGTCACTTCCAGCCTGTTGGTGGACGCAGCCTAGGCCTGGCCGACATGGTCTGGAGCCGCATTTGGGTGTGCCGCGACGGGCCCAGCAAAGCCAGCGCACGCCTGTCGTGCAGGCAGCTGTGCCAGCTGTGCTGTGACGGCGAGATCTCCGAGCTGGATTCGGATCGGAGCGATGCGGCAGCTGCGGGCGAGCTGGGCTGCCTGCTCTCTCGCTGGACACGGATCACCGAGCTCTCGGTGTCAAGCTCCAAGTGCATGGCGCAGGCGGCCTGCTCCAACGCACCCAACGGGCTCAAGAGGCTGACGCTGTCGAGTACCGCGGTAAGTGGCATACGCTCGTGCATCTAGCACTGCCAGCCGAATTAGTCACACAAGCACCCGCTCACCTTGCCATGCACCAACTGTTGCTGCGCAGGCAGGCATCGTCACCATGCAGCACCTGCCAGCCATCCGGCAGCCCGCCGCAGGAAGCCTGAAGTGCCTACATTTTGATTACTGCGCGGGCTTGAAGAGCATTCACTCTGTCTCTGATTGCAGCCAGGTGCGCGAGCTGCACATTTGCTACAGCACATCTTTGGTAGAGCTGGGACCGCTCAGTGCGTGCTCGCTCCTCGAGACGGTGTCTCTGTCACAGTGCTCTTCGGTGGCGAGCCTGGCTGCCCTGAGTGCGTGCTCGCTCCTGCAGCACCTGGACATCTACGCGACCTCGGTATCCGACCTGGCACCACTCCGAGCGCTGACCAATCTGCTCTCTCTAGGAATGGAGAACTGTCAATTTGTGATTTGTTTTAATCCCCTGTCTGCATTACGAAAGCTGACGTTGCTGCGCGTCCCGACAAACTCCGACGTGGAAGAAGTGGCCAGCACATTGCCAGCCTTCACCAACCTGTCAGGCTTGGGCACCTGGGGTACTGTGGTTCCCGATCTGGCGCTGCTCAGCGGTTGCACCCTCCTGGAAGAGCTCCAGCTGGCAGACGGAGACCAGCACGACCTTACCTCCCTCTCATCTCTTCTCCGACTGAAAGATCTCAGCGCGATGTACTTCTTGCACTTGGATAACATCACGGCACTGAGCTCTCTCGTTCAACTGCAGGAAGTGCATCTGCGCTTTTGCCCAGCTTTGTCAGACGGTTGCCCGCTCACTGCATGCGGCCCCCATCTCAAGAGTCTGGACCTGTGGGGATGTCAATCTCTAACGCGACTACCTCTGCTTGGCACAGCGCTGACCTACCTGAACCTGAATTTATGCTCATCTCTCGTTGAGCTGAACCCGATCAGTGCGTGCGTCATGCTGGGGCGTCTTACAATGGACGGATGCAAGTCTGTGGTCGACCTGACCCCCCTGGCACATTGCGCAAGCCTCACGTGGCTGCGTTTGCGCGGCTGCTCTTTTGTCTCTCGCCTTGCACCCCTGTGTGGCCTGACCAACCTCACGGAGATTGACATCAGAGGCTGTGTGTCTGTTACGGACAGGGACGTTGTGGATGCCATGCGGCGTTCGAAGCCAACAACACTTGTTGTTGAGGATGACGGCGAGGGCGAGGATGAGGGCGCGTTTGAGAATGAGAGCGAGAGCGAGGATGATGACGAGGGCGAGGATGAGGGCGAGGATGAGGGCGAGTTTGAGGATGAGGGCGAGGCGAGTAGCGACGAATGATGACGGGCGGAGAAGTGCGGAGGGTGGCACGGCTGGCGTGAGGGAAGGGCGTCACGTTCAGTGCCTCTGACAGGCTGTTACAGTTACAGTTACAGTTACATCGGCTTTCCAGCAAAGACTACCTCTAGTCCTAGTACCACCGCCTAGACCCAAGTCCAGTTCTGGCCCTAACAATTACTTGTGAGGGGCGGTAGCCACCAGCCGGCTGCCTGCCAACGTGTAGTCCCAGAGCAAAAAGGAGAGCTATTGTGCGACGCCTCCAAAATAGGTCCTAACTGCTTCTAGGGGATAGGGGGTCAAGTGGCGCTTGCCAATCTACTTGACCGCCGTGGTGGAGGGGCCGGCGCCTGAGGGGCAGCCGGACCGTACACCACGGCTCTCCACCCGACCCTATCCTGAGCACGCTCAAACGCCGTGTCCGAAAAAGTCTTCCAATCAGAACGAGTGCCACTAGTTTCGCCTAGCTGCTGAATCAGTAGCTTAAGAAAATAGTGTCGGGAGGAGGCTGGAGGCCGGCCTTGCTGCCGAGCCACATCCATTGTGCAGTCAAAAGTCGTACGAGGAAAACGAGAAGCCGGCATGCGCATCACATGGCCTAGCCACTGCATTGATCGCTTTGCCACAAGGCTCTCAATTGGCTCAGTGTCGCACGCCTGCCGAATATAAGTTAATCTGTGCCGGTCGACCAGGCGCACACCCAGAATGTGACGAAGGCAGTTAGAGTGGGCAACCTCCAATCGAGTCAGTTGTGTTTTAGTAGGGGCCCATGTTTCGCAGCCGTACAGAAAGTGGGGCAGCACGAAAGTGTTTGTAAACCCGCATCTTAGACTGCACTTGCATCTTCTTGCTGGCCCAAATCTTATCAAAAGACGCAAACACGCCCAGCGCGCGACCGACACGCACACCGATCTCCTTTTCCACACCACCACTCTGGGTTATCCAACTCCCTAGACACTTAAATGCAGAGACGGTCTTCACTTCACCACCAGTCAGCGCAAACGTGGGCAGATCCGCGTCAAAATCTGCTGGCAAAATCATCACTTCTGTCTTGGCGGCGTTGATTTGCATGCCAAAGCTAGAGGACACTTTGTCAAGGATTTTCAGCATAAGCGCCAACTGAGCTGGGTCATGCGAGAACAAACATAAATCGTCGGCATACATCAGCATTACTATGCGCTCAACCGACGACGACAACAGAGCCGCCGGCTCGGGTCACGACTGACACGCCAGCCCCCTCTGGCATCATGTCTAGCGCCTTTTTCACTATGTGGTCAATAAAAACATTGAACAACACAGGAGCAATGACGCACCCTGTCGCACACCAGACGACACGGGGAATTCGTGCCCGATTTTCCCAGCCAGCCGCACGGCAGCTGCGGTGTTGGTGTGAAGATCCTCCAACAGATCAATAATGTGCGGATGAACACTATATAATCTAAGGACTCTCCACAGTGCCGCACGGTTTATGCAATCGTAAGCTTTAGAATAGTCGACAAATGCCACAGCCATGCATTGTTTGTACTCGGCATTGTTTGTTGTGACAGGCTGTTGCGATGTTTTTACAGGTTTTACATGTACGCGCCCGGAGGACCCCAGGGCGTGAGTTAAGGCCTAGACTACACGTCTAGGGGAGCTCTACTGGTAGAGCCCGCGAGGCCACGCAGCGCGCCAGCTTACCAGTACTGCTGCTGCGATGATGGAGGGGCGGCGGGGGGGGGGGCAGTTCACAGTTTAACACTGCGCACCCTCGGGGCGTGGGATTGAGAGAAGGAGCTGCCTCGTGAGGTGGGCTTCCAGATGGGGAGGGGGGAGGGGGTTCGGGGCAGGTAGCCAGTGCGCCACCGCACCGCCACCACACACACGAGCTGCTCTGCCGTGAGATGATGAGCTTACAATCCACATATGGCGGGCACACGAGCGGGTCCAAAGCTCCAGCAGCCCTGCCAATAAGAAATGTAGGGGGAAACGGTTAAACCACCGGTTGCCTGGGAGGCTTCTTGTAATTGCCTATTGGGTCGAGACGGGCACTCTGCCTAGTAAGCCCTGCACCAAGGGAGGGGGGGGGAGCAATGCCTCGGGTCACGTTAAGAGGTTGATGGGAGTGGACCCTCCCCACCCTACCAGATTCTCGAGAGGCATTGCTGGTGGAGTGTGTGGGTCTGCGGGTGTCAGGCCCTGGTACCGGCCTTTGACCCCCCCTATGAGGGGACGGTACTACCGCAATGCATGTGTGCCAGCTGTATCCGAGGTGTGCGTGTGCACTGCTTACTCAATGGTTGGTACTATGGCTTGCGTGCGCATTGAGGGGGCAATGCATGTGGTTTTTACAGGTTTTACACGTTCGCGCCCGGAGGACCCTGGGGCGTGAGTTAAGGCCTAGACTACACGTCTAGGGGAGCTCTACTAAGAGAGCCCGCAAGGCCACGCAGCGCGCCAGCCTACCAGGGAAACAAACAGAAACAAGGAAGTTGCCCTCCTCCCCCCCCCGCACCCCACCCCCCGCCACTACACAGGCGCCAGCTAGCTATGGATCAGGGGGGGGCTCGGGGTCTCGGTCGTGGTTTTGTGTCGGCTGGCTCAAGCTGTCTTCGTGTGCCTATGATGCTGTGGAGCTGGTTGATCGCTGTTGTGTGCAGTTTCTGGCAGCAGGCCCTAGCCTGGTCGTGTGTTGCCCCCAGCCTGGTTAGTGCTTGGAGTGTGTGTTCTGTGTAGATGGTGCCGGTGACGCCCACCAGGATTGGTACAGTCGTCACCGTATGGTTGTGGCTTATCAGCATGTTGGCGAGGTCAGTGTGTTATGTGCGCGCGTGTTCAAGTTGGTCGGTGTGGCGCGTGTCTATGCAGGTCTTGATCTCCACGATGTAGACTTGGGCGGGTCCCTCTGGGGTTGCCGTGTTATTTGGACAGGCCAGGAGCACGTCTGGTTTCAGCTTCCGGAGCTGGGCGGTGTGGGCTGCCTCTGTCACACCAGGCGGTCGCGGCAGCAGCCATTCTGGCACATGGTTACATGCAGTCCACTGTACCCTATCTGTGTCGCAGAGTTCTTGCCTTCCCACGTCTGCCGATACAATGCAGCCTCCCTTGCTGCCCTTCTGAATGCACTTCAGCGCCTGTCTCTCCAGAGCGTTGTGTCGTGCTGTGCAACCCCGTTGAGCTGGCTGTAGTGGTGGTAGTAGATGGAGCTGGTGTTGGACTCGCCCAGGTGGTGCACTGTGTGCATGTGCTGGCGGATCGCGTCTGACGTGTTGTGCAGCGGTCGGCTGTGTGTGTCGCCCTCCGGCGGCGTGGCTGCGGCTCCTGGGGCCATCGGATCTGCCTGTGTGTCGGTCGTGGTGGTGGTGTTCCCCTGTTGCTGCCCCTGTTGCGCCTGTTGCGCACGTGTTGTTGCGAAGGGCCAGTGTGTCTTGTCGTACCATGGCACGTCGCCATGCGTCAGCGTAACGTCGACTAGATCAATCCCTCTTGCTGCCTCCTTTGCAGCTAGGTCGGCCATCTCGTTCCCGGCGCACCCACTGTGCGCCCGGACCTTGATGAGCTCGAGCGGGGCCATGTTGTGTGCCGCCCTCTTGTGGAGCTCCGCGATTCTCCCCAGTATCTCCGCATGGCGATGCATGCGGATCAGCGCCGGGTGGTGCACGGCCTTGCGTATATGGCAAATCGATGCCAGACTGTAGGAAGCAATAACGCCCCCAGTCGGGGGCGATGCCCGAATGGCCTCGAGGAGCGCGGCCAGCTCCGCGTGGTTGACGGTGTCTCCGCCTGCCGCATGCCCTTGGTCTATCAGCGTCACCAGTGGTGGTCCGTGACGCTGCATCTGCCAGTTTGAGGCACCTGACTGCATCACCGTGGGCTCGTCTGGTGAAGCCCCAGGGGCGCTGACACGCATGCGCGATGCGTCCGTGAAGGTGATGGTTTCCCATGCGTGCCTGAGCTGAGGGGTGTGTGTGGGCTGCGTAGTGCGAGGGGCTTGAGTGCGTGCCGCATGGTGTCGCATGGTGTGTGCATGCGGCGGCTCGCGAGGGGTCTGCCTGAACCGCTTGGTTGCCTCCCATGCAGGGTGGCCCGTGGCGCCTCCAGTTGGTGGGGGGTGGGTTGGATGTTTCGCAGCGGCTGGTGTGCCTGGCGTGACCTTGCCTGTGAACGCTCCTCGCAGGGCTGTTACCAGGGCGACATGTTTCTCGGGGCTCAATCCCAGCTGCAGGTGGGCAGCCTCGTTCCATACCAGCAGCAGGTCAGTATGGTGAATGTGTGGTGTCGCCTTATGGGTCTCGCGCGCCCACAGCACGTCGCTCTCTGCGTGTGGGTCTGCACCCGAGAGCGTCGCAATGTGTGTGATGACGTGTGGTGCTGTGCGTGCCCATTGCATGTACTCAGGTGTTGCTCCCTTGTCTGCGCTTGTGTATGTCAGCAGGAGGACTGTGCAGGTCGGTACGGTCTCATTGCCCTTGCATTGGGCTGACATCGCGGCCCAGCGCACGGCGCGTCGGTGTTCCACAATCTCGGGCGGCAGCATCGCATGAGAGTGGCCTGTCCATTGGTGTGAGCGAGCTGCGCCTGCTGCACTGAAGGCCCGGTCGCGTGGGTGCTCGCTGTCGTACCCGTGCTCAGGTGAGTGAACAGTCAGGGGGCTGCTGTATCTCTCTTTGGTACATCCCAGGTGTTCTTTCAGCACTTCGACGATGTCGGGGTGTGCGGCTCGCGGGGGAGCGCATGTGCCCGCCTTCTGCTTGTGAGTGTGGCGTTCATGCTG
The DNA here is from genome assembly GCA_016618255.1 of Chlamydomonas sp. UWO 241. Classification (NCBI taxonomy): domain Eukaryota; kingdom Viridiplantae; phylum Chlorophyta; class Chlorophyceae; order Chlamydomonadales; family Chlamydomonadaceae; genus Chlamydomonas; species Chlamydomonas priscui. The sequence goes on along the minus strand of VFSX01000377.1, from coordinate 62,941 downwards.
CAGGTTGTAAATCAGTGCCGCTGTGAATTCCTGCTCGTTGGGCTCGCCCTGCTCGTCTATTGTCGTGTGTGCGCCCTCATTGTGGTCGTACATGGCGTGGAGCTTGGCGAGTCGCTGTTCTGTAAGGACCCCCTCGCATGTGCCGTCGCTGCTGTACACGCAGGCTGCGCGCCTCGTCTCTGTTGGTGGGGCGGCCCGTATGTCTGCAGCTGCGGGGTGTGGTGGTGGCGCCCAAAGTTCGACGTCACGTACCACGACGCAGCATGTACCTAGCGCCTTCATGTCGAGGCCCGGGTGGGTTTCTGACGTATTGAACTTGATTGTGTTTCGGAAGGCTGTGCCCACCGTGCTCTCCCATTGCTGCGGGTCTGTGGCGTACGTCCCCTGACGTTGCATATTTGTGAGGCCACGGTCTCTCGCGTGTTTCGTCATGCGTGCAGGTGGGTTGTGTTTGTTGTCGTCGTTCCATTTGTCAATCATTTCCGCGACTCCCTCATTTTCGCGCAAGCCCTCCTCTGGTTCCCAGGTGGGGCGCCAGTGGACTTCCACAATCACCGATGGTTTTGCGTGTTCAGGGTGGTCCTTAAGGTCATGGCAGGCCGGGCACTCCCATTCTTCATCTTCGTCTCCAGTGGGCGGCGTGTATCCATCACACCCGGCTATGCATGCTGTGTGGTAGGTCTTTTGGCATGTGTTCCACACCGGCATGTCGTCGTGGTTGGACGTGCCTGGGTTGGCGATGCTGTCTGCGTTCCAACACACCTCGCATGTGCACTCATCGTGTTCCAGCTTGTGTTGGCCACACTCACGGGGTGGGTGTGAGGGGTCGGGGTCGTATCCTATTTCGGCGAATGCTGGCAGCGCCCAGGCGTCCACTCGAGTGTGGTTCCATTGTACCAGGTACTGGAGCTGGATCTCTCTTTTCTTGCCCCCTCCCCTGTCGCGTTTCTGCCCGGTGCCCTTGCCTGCGTCTCTAGTCACCACCATGCGCCATCCGAGGATTTCCTCCACGCGGTCAGCCTGGCCATATGCCTCCAATAGGACAGTCGCGGTTGCTTGTACCTGTTCTGCTTTTGTGCCCTTGACCCCCTTGAGTCGCCGTTTAACTCCCTGCTCTTTGTGGTTGTGTCGCAGGCACGCTAGGTTTGGTGTCTTCCGTCGGCGCGGCTCGGGCATTGTCACCCGTGCTGCGGTCTTGCGTATTTTGTCCCTGTGAAAGGTGGGCTCGCGGCCGGGGGGTCGCGTTGTGCTGTCTGGTCGGGTCGGCTGTGGTGGGGATGAGGGCCAGGTGTTGGCGCGGTCTGCGTTTTGGTCTGCGTGGGGTGTGGGGGCTCCCCTGTAAGGTGGGGCCGGACGGTGGTGCTCAGGTATCTGCTTATGAGGGCCTGGTCTGGGTGTGCGACCTCACGGGTGGGCGTTGGCGCCAGCCCTGGGGCTGTTGCGACCGTTATGGCTATGTGTGTCTCATGTACTGTGCGTTGTTCTTTGCTCAGGTGCAAGTTTGCAGCCACATCCTTTGGGAACTCTCTGATGTCAAAGTCTTTGCCTGGTCCTCCGCTCAGGATCGCCGCGAGCGTGTTCAATGCTGTGATCTGGGGGCGGCCGGCTCGCCTCCCCCACAGCAGGCGGAGCGCTGCGCCCGTCATAACGCGTCGTCCGTTGGGCTCCATAACATCCACCAGGTGGGTGATACCCATTTCCAAGAGGGGTGTCATGAATTTCAGAACTACCACACGCGCGTCGTTGGCGCCCCAAGGCTCGACCCGCTCAATTGTTTTCAGCACCGTTGCCAGGTCGTCGTGTTGGATTTGCTGGTTTAATTTAATGCACAGGCCAGCGGCTCGTGTGATCGTGTGCTGGCGCACGCGCATGCGGTGTCGTGCATGCCACGGGTCCGCTGCTAGTTTGCCTCCTCCTCCTCCTAAGGCGAGCAGTTGTTGCTTCATCAGGGCCTGTGTGACGATCCCCAGCCTCCCCTTGTCCTGTAGGGACTCGAGGAGCAGCGTGGTGCTGCGTGTGGCGTACTCAACAGCGAGGGAAGGCACGCCTAAACCCCAGTTGTCGGTGTCCTCGTGTGTGAACGCCGTCCCGGCGCTGGTTGGTATGCCATACGCACGTTTGATTGCTGCGGTAATTGCTCCGTCCATCATCTTAATGTCTGTGCGTGTGCATGGGGTGACCCCTAGGGCGTACGTGATGGCAGGGATAATGCTGCTACGCACCAGATCCTTGACCTGGGTCGGTGTCGCACATGACCCGCGCAAGCATCATAATTTTTTGCATAGTTTCTCGGCAATTGTGCGGAGCTGTGGGCGCCAGTCTAGTGTCATAGTCAGCACCACCCCCAGGTAGGTGAAGGGCTCCCTGGGGTCTTGGTATGTGACGGGTTGACCTTGAACCTTGATGCGGCCGGTTAGCTGCCGTGCCACCTGGCTGTATGCTGCCTTTTGTGTCGTGCCAGGCATGTGTGCAGTACCCCTGACACGATTGTTTTGCCTACGTTGACTTGCATTGCGCCCCAGTCGGAGTAGCTGCTCAGTTTGTGTGCCTGGACGTGTAGGTCCAACAGAGAGTTTGTGAGGATGCCTACATCGTCGGCATATGCTGCGCCGCTGACGGCGTGTTTCAACCTCTCGTCCAGCTCGCTCTCAGCAAGGCATCCGTGCATGTAGCCCCTGCCCCCTACGTGCAGCCAGCGCAGGAGCGGCTCTATGTAGATGAGAAAGAGGAACGGTGAGAGCGAGTCGCCTTGTATGCTGCCTCGGTCTACCGGGATCGCTTCGGTACAGTCTGGGCCCCATTTTACCTTGGTCGTCGCGTTCGTGTAGAGGTCGCACACGACATCAATGGCGTCTGTCGGGAAGCCTAGATCCCACATTACTGCGAGAAGTTTATCATGGTCTATCATATTGAACGCATTACTGAAGTCTACTTGAAGCATGTAGATGTCCTGGGCCGTGTCTCGTGCGTCCTCTAGCGCCATGATGAGCGTTTGCACTTGTGACATGGTGGAGGCATACTTTCTGAATCCCTTTTGAGTGGAGCTGAGAACACTGTGTTTCTCAGCGTAGCCGTAAAGTGCCATGGTAACTGTGCGCGTGTACAGTTTGTAGATGGTGTTGAGCAGGTTGACTGGCCTGTACTGTGTGATGTCGGTTGGCTCTCCCTTGTTTTTGTATTGAAGGCATGTGTGGCTCTCCTTCCAGTTGTGCGGAGTGATGCCTGTGGCCCACATAAGTGTGAACATCATGTGGATGCACTCGTGCAGTTTGGGGGGTAGCATCTTGATGATCTCGTTTGGTATGTCGTCTGGCCCCGGGCTTTTGCCGTTGCGCTCACGTTCACGTCGTATGCAGCCTTGTCCATGATTGTGTTGTGAAGCCAGGGTCGCTGTCTGAGCTAACTGGCTTGTGTCTCCAGGTGTAAGTTGTCTTCTGCCCCAGGTTTTTCCCATGGGTAGTCCCGTGGGGCGTCCATCGGTGTGTATGCCCCGTGTTTTTCGCCCGAGGGGGCTTTGCCTAGGTCGCGGTAGTGCGTGTCGATGATGCCTAGCATCTGCGTTGCATCGTCAGTGATGACACGTGTCACGGGGTGTTAGAGCGCCCGGTAGGTAGTTTGCCTTGTTGCCCCGCCAAAGTTGGATCGGTTTGCTTGTTTACGTTTGGTGTTGATGAGGTGGCGTGTGTGTTTTATGGCTTTCTCGGCCCGATCGACCTGCCAGTCTGTATCATGCTTCCGGACCTCGGCTTTGGTTGTGCGGATTGAGTCTACTAGGAGGGCATTAGTGTCTCTCTCTTGACCTGTGCGTTCCCTCTCTGCCCGGTCGCGCGTGTCTCGCAGAGTTTCAGCCGCAGCCTGGTGGTGCGGATCGTCATCTTGGAACAACGTGTCGGCGTCGATTGGCCAGCCTTCGCGCCTATCGTGATTGTGCGACTTAATGCAGGCGTCCTTGAGCACCTGCAGCTTCTTTGTGAGTCTCGCACGTTCGCGTGCATCGCTCCTGTTCTGATATGCTATTTTATCTGGGTTGTTGCTGGTGGTGGTGCATGTGTTCATGGCTGTTGTGTGTGCTGCCGACAGGATGTTCTGAAGCTGAGCGGCTGCTCCCGCGATCACAATCGTGGCTGGCGCTCCATCTATTTCAGTGAGTCTAGCAGAGGTCTTTCCGTCTTTCCCTTCAAGCGCATCTAGGTATGGTAACGCGTGCTTGCTCTGCAGGTCGAGGAGGTGTTCATGTAGTGCGTCTATTTGTGGGGCGGGGCCCTCCTCGGGGCTCATGAGCCGGTTGGTGAACGCCTTGGTGTCGGCGGCGCTGGTCGGGAGCACTAGCCGGGTGGTTGGTTTTGCCTTTCTGGGCTTCGTCTGGGTTGGGATATACAGGCCTGTCGACTGTGTTTGGATAGTCGCTAGTAGCGGCGCGTGGTCAGAGGTAGTGACCTCCTTGAGGGCCTCAACCTTTGCCTTGCGTGGTTTTATGCTTATCAGGATATCATCGATACGGCTGCTCACGGTCTTGGCTGTGCCGCCCGCGATCAGCAGTAGGTATGTGTGTGCCCGTGGGCTTTCCTCGGTATCCATGTACACGAGTTCTTGCAAGCGTACAAACTCTGCGTGTATGGTGTCATGTGTCAGGGTGGCATTGCCTCTGCGATCCCCCTCGCAGAGCCCAGCGTTCCAATCACCCGCGAGGAGGTTGACAGTGGAGTTCCCCATCTGCTCCCTGTCTTTCTTTGCGAGCTCAGCAAGGTGGGTGTAGAGTTGGCCTCGCTCTTCCATCGCTTCTTGTGTTGTGTCGGCGGGTGCGTATACACCGCTGATAGCTAGTGGTGCTGAGTGGGGGAGTTTGAGGGTCACGTGTACGAGGCGCCCATCAGGGGTGTGGGTCGTGTGGCTTGTTGCCCTGCCTAGAATAGCGAGGTGTTCTTTGATTGCGACGATCACTCCTCGGCTGGCGCGGGCCACGGATGTGTAGCAGGCTGCCAATGCCGTGTATCCTCTAAGCGTCTCTCTATACCAGCCCTTCTTCTTGTCTTGTGCACGCAGGTGTGTTTCCGTGAGCACCAGCACGTCTGGGTGGTGCAGCCCAATGGGAGCGGTGACATCCCGGGAGTGCGCGTTGAGCCCTCGTACGTTGTAGGTCAGTACTGTGAGCGTGTTTGTGGGGAGGTCGGGCGGGGGTATGGCTGGCGCGGTGTGCTGGGTTGGGCCTTCCTCAGTGTGTGGTGGGGCAGGGTCGCGGGCTGGTGGGTCTCCTTGGGTGGCGGTGTCCCTTTGGATCAAGAATGTGGTGATGTGAGTTTGGATGCGTTTTTTGGCTGTGTTGGTCGCCGGTCGTTTAGCGGTCTGGGTGCTCGTGGCGCTGGTCTGTGCTGCTGCTCGCTTCTTTGCGCCGCTATGTTTTTGTGGGCCTTGTGGGTTTGCGGTTTTATGTTTTTCTTGTGCCGGGTTCCGCTCACGTGGTGGCTGCGGTGCGCGCTGTCTCAGCGCAACGTCTGGTTCAGGTGGAGGTGGGTGTTGGGCTGGGGCAGCTTGGCGGCAGGTCGGGTTGAGAGTGGGGTTGTGGCCCGTAGCTCCGGTGTTGCGTGTGTTGGCGGCGAGATTTTGCTGGTGTTTCGCGCGTTTCTGCTGGGCTTTAATTGTGTGTCGTGCCGTGTCGGCTTGCTGTGCCCATTCCATGAGTTTGGTTGTGTCGGGTGACCCTCCTTGCCAGAGGCGTTCCGCCTCGTCCCAGTCGAAGCCGCGTGCATTGGCCGGCGCTCCTCCTTGCTTGTCTACAATCAGTTGGGCAGCTCTGAATCGTCTGTCTGTATTTCTGAGGCGCTCCCAGCCTGCGGCGCCCTGCCATTTGCGGGGGTAGTCCTCTGAGTCTACCCACCACCATTCACCCTTGTGTTGCACCACCGCAGCTGCGTGCCCGTAGTGCGCGCCGAGCCCGTTGACTTTGTCGTAGTGTATTTGCACCCCTTGCGTGCCTTGCGGAAGACTCGCGAGTGCGGTTTCCCAGCTTCCCCATGTGTCAAGGGATCCGTGCATGTGCAGGTGGAAGCCTGCTCCGTGGTTTTCGAGCGCCTTGTTGTAAGCCATCAGAGTAAAATTGACAAGTCTTTTAACGAAAAAATGATCGAGGGAGGCTATTTCGCCGTATGCCTGAGTATGCACCGCGCTAAGCCCCTCCACGTACCGCAGGGTCTCCTCTGGGTCTGCTAGCTGCCGCCCGAGTACGGCGTGCGTCGCGTGGGCCATGCAAAACAGCTTCTTCTGCTTCTCGTGGTAAGGCATGGTCGCCGCGTGTGTGGCGGCTGCGTGTGTGGCGGTGGTGTCTGTCGGCTGCGTGGGCGTCCCGCCTACTCTGTGGTGTGTGCATTGTATGTGCGTGCCGGCGGCGTGCACTACCGTGCGGGCTCTTGGCTGACCCGATCTGTTGGTTTTGTTAGACGCGCAGATTTTCTGCGAGCAAGTGGCGTGCAATGTCGCGATGCACGGTGGGCTCCGAGGAGGCGTGCGTGTGGCGGGGGCGTGCGAGGCGTGGTGATCGCAGATTCCGCGAACGTGGGGCGGCAGCGTGCGTTGAGCTGCTTGTCTAGATAAAATATCTTGCTGCATGCGAGAGGCGGCACAGCAGCGTGTCTGCGTGAGTGAGAGTTGCTGTTTCCGGTTTCGTGTGAGCTTGAGCCTCCAGTTCGACTCCTCGTTGCTTATCACCCATGCCTGTTTTATCATCGTGTATGAACGGCTGTTTTGACGTTGCGTTTGTTGGCGCAGAGTCTGTCTACGTGCTTCGTATGCAAGCCGTTTACGCCGTTTCTGTAAGTGCGTGTTGGTGGCGCGTGTCGACGGTGCTCGCCTGTCTGTGGCAGCGTGAGGGACCGCGCTGGCTGGTGGCTGCTCGGTGTGGCTTGCTGTGTTTGGTGTTTGTTGGGTTCGGATGCGTGCGAGCAGGCATAAGCTCAGCATGGCCAGCGCTATGGCGAGGATGTGGTGCGTGCGGGCGCAGAATACGACGGGCTGTGCATGCGTGCAAACGCAAGGATTATAGTCGCAGGGATCACAGTTAGGGACGGTATCCATGATCAGGATGTTGGCTGCCGGCGCCAGGTGGTGGATTGTCTCTGTGCCTGCGGCGCTGGCGGGTATGAGCTCATCAGACTGGTGCGCTCTTGCGGCGAGCTGTGCGAGTCCTTGCGCATGGGACGTGGGAAGACGTGGGGGGGACGTGGGAAGCCGCCCTGGGGTGTGTGTTGGTTGTGTGCTGGCTGCTGCTGACGCGTGCACCTCGAACAGTGTGGTGGGGGGTGCTGGAAGGGTGCTGCGGGGACTGCGAGCTGGTTGGCACATGTAAAGGCCTAGGGCATGCCCTAGGGCATTGGCACAGAGCATGGGCCGCATGGGCGTTGCAGTCCGCTGTAGCGACGAGCTGCTCATGGTCGCTGGGGTGCATGCGGATCGTGGTCCAGGGCGGGCTGTGGTGGTACGCCGGCTGTGCCGGCTGTGCGTGTGCAGTGCTCGTGCAATGGTTGGTACCATGGCTTGCGTGCGCATTGAGGGGGCTGTGCGGGGGCAGTGCATGTGTGCCAGCTGTAAACAAGCTGTGCGTGTGCAGTGCTTGTGCAATGGTTGGTACCATGGCTTGTGTGCGCATCGAGGGGGCTGTGCGGGGGCAGTGCGTGTGTCTGATGGCATGCCTGCATGCCGAACCAGTTTACAGTTTAGGTCATGTGTGCACGGGCCCATGGGCCTCACTTCTGCCCACCTGACTTTGACACCCCGAAAACGCGCACTGTACCATAACAATATTGTCACAGTGGAGAAAGTGTGAAGGGAACAGAAATGGGAAAACCTGGATTGGGATCATGGCCAGATCATGGCCCTCCGAAAAACAGAGTTTTGGGGTTGTTTTAACACTGATCAAATTGGTTCAAAAGTGAGGCAGCTGTGAGGTGACAGGTGGTGATATGGTTTCTCTTTAATTTCTCTCTTCTTTATTAAGAGGTAGTGTCAGCAAAGTAGTTCCCAAAATTGTTCATCATAGGGTGAAAAGGTGGTCGAGCATTGTTAAGGTTCACAGGGAGGATGTGGCTCTCTAGAAGACCAGTACGAGTGCGCCGCACAGGTTCAGCTGCTGGTCTGGCTGTGAGTCGCCCTACACCTCGGCTTGGAAGAGGTTGGACGCAAGCGCCAGCAGGGCTGCGCCGGCGCCGGCGCTGGTGCTCTGGTGGTGTGTGAGAGGGGAGAGCGGGGGGGGGGGGGAGAGGGGTGAGTGATACTTCGTGTGTGTGCGTGCGGGGGAGGGGCAAGGGGAGGGGGGGGGGGGGCATGCAGAGATGGGGTTAACGCGTAGCGCGCGCACGGTGCGTGTGTGTGCACGTATGTCGCTGGGGCGCACAAGCTCAATTGGCACGCAAAGCCATCGGCGCACCTTGGCAACGTTGGCGGCCGCCTTGGCGCGCGAGGCCATCCCGTGGGTCGCGGAGCTGCGTGGGCATGGGTGGGAGCGCATGCACGTTGCACACGCTCTGTTGGCTGTTGGAGGCACCATGCAGAGAATATGTACGGCGTGTGCGCGGCACGTCACGCGTGCGCGCATGAACTCATGAGTACACCTTGGAAGCATTGACAGCTGCTTGTGCGTGCGTGGCCAGGGGATGGGGAGCTGCGTGGGCAGGGGTGGGAGCGCGCATGCACGTTACTGGGCGCGCCATGCAGGCAGTCCCCCCTCGCTCCATGCTCGCTGCTCAGCCCAGGCCCATCACCACGTGCATGGTTCGGTGTGCCACCCACGCACCGTTCTCCATGCGATGTAGGATCTGGCCGGCGTAACTTGGCATGTGAAGTTGCATGCCTTCTCGTGATCAGCTGCATGCCTTCTCTGGTGTCCGTCTCCTGACCAGCGTGTGTCCATGCCCGTTGTCCGGCCACATCGCGGATGGCCGCGGAGCATGTAAGAGCGTCGCGTTGGGCGAACGCGGCGTAACGCATGCCACCGCCCCCGATCGTCGCGGTCCGCGAACCTCGCCGCCCTCGACGCGGAGCATTGGCAACATGTTTAGTACATGCGCGGGGCTCGCGTAGTGATAGCCTCGAGTCAACGGGCGTGGCGGCTGCAGGCCCACACCATACAAATACGAAAATACAGTGGTCTTCACCAGTCTGCTGTTGTAGGGTGGAGACTGCAGTGGGCGTTGCAGGGTAGGCACCCACGTAAAGATCTCCCAGAGTGAGAGCCAGGGCAAGGGCTGCGCATCTGCAGTACTCTCCCGCGTGCACTGCACACACATAGCATCCGCAGTGCTCCAGCACAGCCCGCATGGGCGCGCATCCCAAACTGTGCAGATGAGGACGCAATGCTGGGGCAGTTCAAGGGCTGCACATGTGCAGTGTTCCCCCGCGTGCACTGCACACGCGTAGCGTACGCAGTGCTCTAGCACAGCTTCTCGGGCACGCAATCCGAGCCATGCGTGTGCAATGCATGTGAGGAGGCAATGCTGGGGCAGTTGAAGGGCTGTGCATGTGCAGTGCTCCCCCGCGTGCACTGCACACGCGTAGCGTACGCAGTGCTCCAGCACAGCTTGCCGGGCACGCAATCCGAGCCGTGCGTGTGCAATGCATATGAGGAGGCAATGCTGAGGCAGTTGAAGGGCTGCGCGTGTGCAGTGCTCCCCCACGTGCACTGCACACGCGTAGCATACGCAGTGCTCCAGCACAGCTTGCCAGGCACGCAATCCGAGCCATGTGTGTGCAATGCATGTGAGGAGACAATGCTGGGGCAGTTGAAGGGCTGCACGTGTGCAGTGCTCCTCTGCGAGCACTGCACACGCGTAGCACACGCAGTGCTCTAGAACAGCTTGCCGGGCACGCCATCTGAGCCGTGGATGTGCAATGCAAGTGAGGAGGCAATGCTGAGGCAGTTCAAGGGCTGCGCGTGTGCAGTGCTCCCCTGCGAGCACTGCACACGCGTAGCACACGCAGTGCTCCAGCACAGCCTGCACGGATACGCAGCACAAGCTGTGCATGAGACGGGGCAATGCAGGGGCAGTGCTAGGGCTGCGCGTGTGCAATGATCCCCTGCATGAACTGCACACGCAGCGCCTATGCAACGCTTACACACAGCCTGGCGGGGTGCGATGCTGGGGCAATGCCCCTTCTAGCATTGCACAAACATTGCGCCCGCATTGCATGCACAGAGCGTGGTGGCGAGCACAGCCCCTACCCTGACCCTGCAACTCCCCAGCAATGCCTCTCAGGAATCTGGTAGGGCCAGCTATCAATGTGTGACACATGCTTCGGGTTCACCGTGGGGTTCACCCTCCCAGCGCAGCGGACACTACTAGGTAGGCAGTCAGTTTCAGTCGGTTGTCGGGCCTCGACACACGTCTAAACGAGGGGGACCCCAGCCGCATCAGTGGGCGTGGAGGGGGAGGGTGAAGGGCGGGCAGTTTCATAGTTTTTTAAGTGAACTCCCAACATCGTACCGGAGGGCACCGCGATCAATCATCCAACAACACTCCACTTCACTGGCGGGGGCTGGAAGTCCTCGGGGCGCCTGCCCGAGGCTTCCCCCCCACACCTCTTCATACACAACACACGCGATGCGGAATCACGCAGTCGATGAACTCTGCCTCCACGCGCTTCCCCTCGGCATCCACGACACCCCGCTTCAGGTCCGCGCTCGTTACGCCGTCCCGTGGTGGGCAGCAATGGTGCAGACCGCGCGGCTCGGCCTAGCAAAAGCAGCCGCCGCCACTTACAACCGCATCAGTGGGAGGGGAGAGGAGGCAGTGGGGGTATGCTGCTACGAGCTGCGGGCCCGCGTAGCAAGCCAGAGAGCGACAGCGAGGAAAGTGACTCTGCCTGGTGGCATTCAGGGCAAGCATCTCGGCAGCGGAGTGCAACGCAGATGGCAGCGAGCCAGCCCGCGTCAGCTGAGTCAGTAGCGGGATTGCACTAGAGGCAGCGATGGCGACCGCGGGCCGCCCGTAGTGGCGGCACACGCAGAAGAGAGTACTAGTGGAGGGCGCTGGGTTGCGCTGCACTCGTGTGCACCACTGTCCCGTGTGTGCACACACGGGACAGTGGGGCAGGAGAAGTGGCTCGCTGTGTTGTGAGGAAATCCCCTCTCGATAGCTTTGTTCCTTCATGCCCCCCCTTCCGTGCGCACCGGCCATTTCCCCCCAGCACGCTGCACAACACCAACAACACAACCACAACTGCGTGGATGTGACGAGTGAGCAACACCTTCAGCCGCACAGCTTGGACGAAGTGAACAACACCACTTGACTTACAAAAGAAATGGCAAAACTCACCCGTCTTCACCCGTCACCCCCCCCCCCGACTCCTCCCTAGCAAGCGGGCAATCCAACCTGGAGGCAAATACAAGCCAGTGTGAGGTGCCGCTCCGGGAGCTGCGTCACGAGGGTGACACCAGCTCAAACTCGACCACGAGGCAGAACAGCTCCTGCCTCTGCGCGCCGCGCCCCTCGAGGCGCATGCCGTACGTGCCCTGCGCGCATCATGGTGCCGTGTGCATGCGCGTGTGCGTGGGATGCTGCTTGTCGCTGGCGGATGGCTCTGCGTCGTTGGAGCGTATCCATAACCAGAACGTGCAGGTTGACTCGCTTGGCGTGTCCGCTCTGTGTGGTTTGCACACGCACCCCGCGCTCCGACGTGCCCTCCCAGGCCACTCAGATATCCAACCGCAGGCGCCCCCACCCACCGGGGGCGCAATCGGCGGCAGGGCCTCAACGAGCGTGATGGACACGGGGCCGGGCGCGAGCGGGCACGCTGCCTTGGCGCACAGGTCCTCAGACATGCTCCAGATGTCGACGCCGTAAAAAGAGATGGTCATGTCGACGGTGCCGGATGACACGGCAGGTCCGGCTGTATTGCATGCATGGCAGGGGGCGGGGACGCGCGCGCGCGTGTGTGTGTAGTCCATGCAGCGCCAGCTGCATGGCGTCGCATGGCTATCATGCATGGTTCCACGGTGCCCCTACCAGAGTTGGCAGAGATGGAGAACGTCGCAGGCGTGCCAATGACGGGCGGGTCAGGCGTCAGCGTAACCATGGACGGGACAACGGGACCGTCGCGCCCCTCGCACGCGCGCCAGCTCATCGCACCAACCACAGGCGTGCAACACTGTGCCCACAAGCAGACCACCCCCAGTAGGAGCGACGTCAGAGAGCACATGGAAACGCGTGCGGCCGCCATGTTTGCTGCTCAACAGTGAGTGACGACAGTGAGTTTTAGGGTTCTTTAGAAAATAGTGTGAGCGAATTGGAAAAGGTGTGGGCTCCAGGAGTGTGAGCGAATTGGGAGAGACATGATGATGAGAGTTTTACAATCCACTTCTGGCGGTCACACGTACGGTTCCAAAGCTCCAGTGGGACTTAGAGAATCAAGGCTCAAGGCCCACAAAAGGTCAAGCTACAAGTAGCCCACGGTAACGCCATCCACACTTGGTGGCGGGCGCCAAGCAAGCAGCACCACTGTGCAGGCTGCACACCCAGCCCCTCAAATGGCCAGAGGGCGGACCCAAGGTATAAAACCATGAAGGGACCAAAAAGCCCTCCCCCAGACCACCGGAAGCGGGGCTAGTAGCACACCCGCCGCAGCACTCTACTCAGCGACCACACCGCACCCGCCACCGCACGCGTGTGGCGCCACCTCCCCTTCAAAAACACCCCCAGAGGGAATGCCATCTAGCAAGCAGGTGCAGGCACCCGCTCGCCGTCAACGACGAGGCGCGCGCGGTGGAACTGCGCCCGCTTCCCCGCAGCCTTGGCGGCGAGGAAAGCGGGCCACAGCGCCCGGTACTGCGCCTCCTCGCGGTCACTGAGGACGTCGAAGACAGCAGCCGACGAGACAGGAGGAGTGAGGCAGCACCCATCTACCTGCCTGCTGGTACACAGTGTTGGCTGATGCGCCGCTGGCGGCAGAGGGGGGGTGCATTTAACACATTTAAGTGCCCACTAAAACAAACAATCGCTAGTAAATACTAGCTTGGCCGTTCGTAGGCTCTGCTACTCATCAACTTCCAGCCACTGCATGCTATTTCAGTCCAGCGGCATAACACTGACTACAGGTCAACGTCCACAGCAAGTGTTAAGCGTGTCCTACAATTTTAAAGCTTAAAAGGAAATGTACATGTCTTAGCTATGAGCTAGAGTAGAGCACCGTGCGCGCGTCACGCGCTCCAGCTGCGCACGGGGCAGCACCGCTCGCCGCCGTCGTCTTGCGAGTCGAAGACCGCGTACGTGCACGCCGGCCCGCTGCACAATGTGCCGAGCGTGGGGCACGCACCGTCAGCATGCAGTGCGAGGCACAGCCGCGTGCCGGCCGCCCCCCCGGGCGGCGCGCGGACACCGCTGACCTTCAGCGCAGTGTACGGCAGCCGTGTGTACGCCGGCGCCTGGCGCCGCCCGTCAACGGTCACGTACGCCACGCTCTCACCGCACACGCGATCCACCTGGAATTCGACCTTCTCGACGCCCTGGCCGCAGCACCCGCCGCCGGCCGCGCACCCGCCGCTCTCCACCTTGAAGCAGTACAGGTTGGTGGCGCCTTCATCTGCCACCGACGCGACCGGTGCGCTGAGGCGCACGTCGCTCGCCCCCGCGTCCTTTGCGCACTCGCACGCCGGCCACGCGTACGCGTCTGCCGCGCCGCCTTCGCCCTCCCCTCCCTCGAGCGGCAGGCTGGCCACGCCGCCGAGGCCCAACGAGCCTGGCAGCCGGAGCAGCGGAGGCGGCGGCGGAGCAGGCGGTGGCGCGCACGGCACCTGGTGCAGCACGGGCGGCGCGCACGTCGACACGAGCCCCACGAGGTCGCCGCACTGCAGCCCGTACGAGTCGGCGAGCTCGGCCGCCGCAGCCGCCTCGGACAGCGCCGCTAACGTGACCAGCGCCTCCCTCGCGTTGACCTCCGCAGTCGCGTTTGCGCGGGTGCCGTTGGAGCGCTGCGTGTCGCACGAGAGCGCGCTGCCGCCGTCGCTGCCCAGCCCGAGCATCGACGATGCATCGGATGCAAACGCATCGCACAGAGAGCCGCCGAGGCCGCCGAGCCGCCGCGCGACAAAGACCCACACCTATGGTGTGTGGGAAAGGATTTTTGTCGTTGCTGGATTGGTCAGTTGGTCAAAAAGGTTGTTAGTTAGTTGGGGTTCCCCTGTGCTATGTGATGGGGATTGCGCAACAAAGACCTACACCTGTGGTGTGTGGGTGTGATTTTGTTGTTGTTGTTGCTGGATTGGTTCGTTGGTCAACAAGGTTGTTAGTTAGATGGGGTTCCCTTGTGCTGTGTGGAGGTGGGATTGCGCGACAAAGACCCACACCTGTGGTGTGTGGGTGTGGACTTTGTTGTTGCTGGATTGGTTAGTTGGTCAACAAGGTTGTTAGTTAGTTGGGGTTCCGCTGTGCTGGCCATGTGATGCGCATGCCGGCTTCTCGTCTTCCTCGTACGACTTTTGACTGCACAATGGATGTGGCTCGGCAGCAAGGCCGGCCTCCAGCCTCCTCCCGACACTATTTTCTTAAGCTACTGATTCAGCAGCTAGGCGAAACTAGTGGCACTCGTTCTGATTGGAAGACTTTTTCGGACACGGCGTTTGAGCGTGCTCAGGATAGGGTCGGGTGGAGAGCCGTGGTGTACGGTCCGGCTGCCCCTCAGGCGCCGGCCCCTCCACCACGGCGGTCAAGTAGATTGGCAAGCGCCACTTGACCCCCTATCCCCTAGAAGCAGTTAGGACCTATTTTGGAGGCGTCGCACAATAGCTCTCCTTTTTGCTCTGGGACTACACGTTGGCAGGCAGCCGGCTGGTGGCTACCGCCCCTCACAAGTAATTGTTAGGGCCAGAACTGGACTTGGGTCTAGGCGGTGGTACTAGGACTAGAGGTAGTCTTTGCTGGAAAGCCGATGTAACTGTAACTGTAACCGCTGTGCTGCAGGGCAGTGGGATTGCTGCCGCGGCAATAAACAGCGTGTGTGGTGCCGTGGATCTATTTTAGAGGCGTCACATAGCAGCTCTCCTTTATTTTTGCTCTAGGACGACACGCTGGCAGGCAGCCGGCTGGTGGCTACCGCCCCTTGCAAGTTTATTGTGAGGGCCAGAACTGGACTTGGGTCTAAGCGGTGGTACAAGGACTAGAAGGAAGTCTTCGCTGGAAAGCCGATGTTACTGTTACTGAGCTGTGCCAAAACAACGGGCGTGCACGAGCAGACACGCACGTGCGCGCACGCGCACCCGCACACACACGCTCGCATGCACGTAAGGACACAAGCGCACACACACACAGACAAAATCACAGAAAACCACCTTGCACAGGGGCGGTGGAGGAGGTGGAGGCGGGGAGGCAGGTGGTGGGGGCAAGGGCGGTGGAGACTGCGGCGGCCCGCACGGGACTTGAAACACGATCGTCGGGAAGCAGTTTGAGGCTAGGCCGAGCACGTCGCCGCACTGGAGGTCGAATGCGGCGTACGCCGACGAGGCCGCGGCGTCGCCCGGACGCGCGAACGCCTCGTACATGGCGGCCGCGACCCGCGGGCTCGCGAGTGTCGACGCATTGGTCGACGTGCCGTCGTACGCATCGCACTCGAACGGCGCCGCGTCCCCGTCGGGCCCGTCGGCGGTGCGGTAGCGCGCGGTCGCCCGGCGCGCGTGCTCGCTGCACTCGCGCTCGGTGATGCCCCCGACCGGGCGGATGATGAAGACCCACACGCGACACATGGCGGTCGGTGGTCGGGGGCTTGGCGGAGGGCTCGGCGGGGGCGGAGACGGCGGCGGGGGCGGCGGGGGAGCGGCGGCGGGGGCGGCGGGCTGGGCGGAGGCTCGCACACCGGCGTGTGGGCGGCCGACGGGTGGCACGGGCTGTCGAACGACAGCACGTCGCCGCAGGTCATGTTGAACTCGGCAAACGCGGCCGCGGCCAGGAAGGAGGACTGGAAGAGGTCGAACACGGCGAGCGTTGACGAGGGCATGCCGTACGATGACGCGTTGGCGGCATTGCGCGAGTAGCCGTCGCAGAAGAAGGGGGTCATGCCTGGGAGTGGGAGAAGAGTGTGTTGTAGAGTGGGTGTGTTGCTGTGCTTCACCCTGCACCCCCCCCCACTCAGTTGTCGTCATCGACAGCATAATAAACACAATGGGAGCGCCTAGAACCCTGGGCAAAAACACAAGGCATGAACCCCCCTCCCCACAGCCAGCAAGGCAGACTCAGCCCCCAGCACAGCCCCCCGTTGGGTGGGGCGAACTGCCAAGAAATAAGACCCACATGGTCTGAGAGCCAAATGCATGCATGCAAGCCTACAACGATCAGAGGGCAATCACGCTCGCAACTCATCTCCACCGCATCTTCTCCATCGTCCTTAGGCACCCCACTCAGCCCCCCCGCTCACCCCCCCCACACACACGCCCCCCCCCCCACGCATGCTCACCCCCCCCACGCCCCCACACACACGCTCACTCCCCCCCACACGCGCCCCCCCCCCCCCCCCCCCCCCACACACACGCTCACTCCCCCCCACACACGCCCCCCCACACACACACACCTGGGACTCCATACAGTGCGCCCACGCCAGCCGAGAATGCCACGCACTCGGTGCCACCGACGCACGCCACACATTTGTAGCGCGCAGAGATGAAGACCTGGGGGTGGGGTGAGGCGGGTGAGGCGGGTGGCTGGGGTGGGTGGGTGGGGCACCGGGGGGAGAGAGAGAGCTGAAGTCGAAGCACCATTGAGGCAGAACCCCCAGCGTACTTGACGCTCGCAGAGATGAAGACCTGGGTGTGGGGTGTGTGGGGTGAGGCGGGTGGGGGTTGGGTGGTTGCACCAGGGAGGGGAGAGAGGAGGGAGAGAGAGAGAGAGGAGGGAGAGGGAGGGGGAGAGAGAAGGAGGGAGAAAGGGAGAGAAAAAAATACGGACAGAGAGGGAGGCACGAGGGCTACACCAGCCACGCACCCCACATCCCTACCTGACAGATGGGTGGCGGCGGCGGGGACGGCTGGGGCGGCGGCGGGGGAGGAGGCACCGGGGGCAGGGGCAGCTGGGGCGCCGGCGGCCGCGGTGGCGGGGGTGGCGGTGGCGTCGGCGGGGACGGAGGCGGCGTCGGCGACGGCGGCAGCGGGGACGGCGGTGGTGCCGGGGGCGCGTTGGGCGATGGCGGCGGCGGGAGGCACGGCACAGGGAACCTGCGCCAGTTTTTTTTGGGGGGGGGGTTAGAGAGACGGCAGGTTGCCACGGAGTGGTGTTGTTGGGGCGGGGTCGGCGGCGGGGTCGGCGGTGGCGTCGGCGGTGGCGGGGCGCGTCGGGCGATGGCGGCGGTGGGAGGCACGGCACGGGGAACCTGCATTGGTGATTTTATTGGGGGGGGTAGAGAGACAGCGGGTTGCCGTGACGTGGTGGTGTTGGGGCGCGGTCGGCAACGGTGTCGGCGGTGGCGACGGTGGTGGCGGGGGCACGTCCGGCGATGGCGGCGTTGGGAGGCACGGCACGGGGAACCAGCACCGGAGGTTTTGTTTGGGGAAATATAGAGACGGCGGGTTGCCGCGACGTGGCGGTGTTGTGGTGGGGGCTGGTTTAGGGCCGGATCACAGTCATTGAGTGACTTCTTTTTCAGGATTTTGAATGAATTCTCCCACAGCCGGACTTTGCTTTGACTGCGTTGACCGTTAGCCTCCCGTCGACCGTTTGTCCTCACACACAGGTAATTTGAAAGCTGTTGACGTGCTCCGTCTGGCGGGCTTGTCAGACTAAGAATCCACTGGATGGTTTGAGCTGTGTGCAAGGTCAGAGTACAGCCGGCATACAGTCAAATGGCTGTGTAGAGCCGAAAAGGAAACCACTGGCTGTGCACAAGGAGTGGGGCAAGCGTTGGGCGACGGCTGCCATGCCGCGCCAGGACTCCTCCGCCCACACGCAAACACAGACACACCTCCTGCACTGCCCCTACGCACATGCAGGGGACATGCGCCAGCCACCCACCCGCAGTGATTTCCGTTTCGGCTCTACACAGCCATTTGACTGTATGCCGGCTGTAATTTGACCTCAAGCACAGCTCAACCCATCCAGGGATTGTTGGCCTGACAAGCCCATCAGAAAAAGCTCGTAAGCAAATGGCCTGTGTATGAGGAGAAACGGTCAACGGGAGGTCACCAGTCAATGAGGTTAACGCAAATTCTGGCTGTGGAAGGATTCATAAAAAAAACTGAAAAGAAATTCACTGCCCGTCCGCCACCCCAGCCTACAGCAAGCACCCTTGGGGAGTGGGGTTGAGGGAGCCTGCCTTGCGAGGCAGGCTCAAGCCACCAGACCCCCCCGACCCCGCGCTGTTGCTGCTGCCGATGATGCTGGTCATGTTGTGGCTGCAGCTCTGAGAGGCGGTGATCCCCCGCAAGCCGTATACCGCTCGGAGCCGGATGTCCGATTTCCCAGGCAACCACCTCACAGTTGGTGGAAGAGGGCATGGAGGGGTGCGTTGGAAAGCTCTGGTTGAGAGCAGCACAGCGGCATGTGTTGCGTGAACACACACTGTGAATTGCGCCTGGTATGGGCGGTCAAAGTTGCTCGAGCCGGGGAAAACTAATTACTCAAATCCTTCCCAGGGGTGACTGCTGAGAGGGAGATGCAGCTCTGAGGGAGATGCAGGTCTGAGATTAAGGGGGGGGGGGAGGGGTCGAGCCACACTGCCACTCACCAGACTGTCGGGAAGCAGTTGGATGCGATGCCGAGCACGTCGCCGCACCGCAGCCACGGCGACCACCACGCCGCCCCCGACGCTGCGGCCGCGCCGAACGTGCCGGGGTCCATGAACCGCGTGAACACGTCGAGCGCGTAGCCCGAGTCGCCCGAGCTGCTTGCGTTGACGGCGCCCCCGCACGCGAACGCCGTCGTCGCCATGCCGCCCTGCTGCTGCCGCACGGACGGCGCCGGCGCGTACTCTGCGGTCGCGGCGGCGGCGAGCGCGCCGCACGCGGCGCCGTCGAACGCCGCCGCCGCCGGGCCGGGCGGCCGGACGACGAAGAGCTCGATCGTGCACACTATCACGCCGGGCGGCTGCAGCGCGGCCGGCGGTGCGGGCGGTGGGCTCAGCGGCAGCGGTGGGCTCGGCAGAGGCGGCAGGGGCAGGGGGCTTGGCGGGGGGGAGCAGGGTGGCGTGAACGATGCGGACGGGTGGCACGGGCTGCGAGCATGTGTGTGTGTGTGTGTGAGAAGGAGAGCAAGAAAAGAGGGAGAAAGAGGGAGGAAGAGAGAGAGAGAGGGAGAAAGGGAGAGGGAGAGAGATGCGGACGCATGACATGGGCTGTGAGTGTGTGTGTGTGTGTGAGAGAGAGAGAGAGAGAGAAGGAGAGAGAAGGAGGGAGAGAAGGAGAGAGAGGCAGGAACATCAGGGTACAACCGCACAGGCTGTCCACACAAGCCAACCCACACAGACCAGCTTCCACAGATCACACACGCACCTCGAGAACGAAAGCACGTCGCCACAGCTCATGTTGTACTCGGCGAACGCGGCATCCGCCTAAGAATGGGTACACACAATGGGGTGATGGTGAGTTTGCAGCCCACTTCTGGCGGTCACACGCACACATCCAGAGCTCCAGCAGGGGACTACAGGGAGACAGCGGTCCTGGAGACGTGCCAATACAAAAAAATGCCCCACTCACGGCCCCACTGTAATGTTTTTTGTTATTTCTTGGCACGTCTGTTTGAACAGACGTGCCAATAAATAAAAGTGAGCCCCGGTGTAATGTTACAGAAAGGGGTTCGTGGGGAGGTGTTACACCCCACCCCCCCACTACAACAGCCACCGTTACGCATGGCACGTGATGATGATGGATGTTGCAGTGAAGGACACCTCTAAAGGTGTATAAGACCGTGTTCGGCGCGTATGGCCCGAGCAAGTATGGATACAGAACGAGCGGTGCAATATGTCAGAACCAGTCAGAGGCCCGACACCTCAAGGGCCGCCCCTTTCAGTCCCCCTCTGGTACGAGGGTAGTAGGGCGGGCCCCACGAGAACCTGCCCTGCTTCCGTCTCTGCTTCATCGCCTTTGACCAGTGATTTCCTTTTCGGCTCTCCACAGCCTTTTGGCTGTATTTTGGCTGTACATTGACCTTGAACACAGCTCAACACATTCAGTGGATTGGAAGTCTGCCAAGCCTGCCAGACAGAGCTTGTCTACAGCTTTCAAGTGACATATATACGAGGACAAACGGTCAACGGCAGATCAACGGTCAACGCGGTCAAAGTAAAATCCGGCTGTGGAAGAATTAATTAAAATTCCTGAATAAAAACGCTGCCTTTGACTTGGCCCCGTCGGCGCCGTCCCCCCCGCCTTCGCCACCCAACCACCCACACGTGCGCACCCGCCCACCCACACGCAGCTCCCTCTTCATCTTGTTCCTCCGCATCAGTGACCATAGTTCCTTACATGTTGCAGGCCAGCCCTACCAAAATCGCAACGTCTGAGGCGCGCAAGTGAAGGCAGTCATAACGGCTGAGACGGTCGGGGGGTGCGCCTCAGGCAGTGGTGGGCGCCTGAGGCGGTCGGGGTGATGCCTCGGGCGCTCCGACTGCCTGAGGCATCACCTGAGGCGCCGCCTGATCCGCGCAAGTGGAGGCGCCGCCTGAGGCGTTGGGAATGTGGCAGGGCAGCCACACACGCACCTTGTAGGGGTCAAGGAACAGGCCGTAGGTCGCGAGCTATGCTGTCGTCTCCGCCTCGGTGACTCAAGTTCCTAACATGATACAGGCCAAGCCAGGCCAGCAGCGATTTCCTTTTCGGCTTTTCACAGCCCATTGGCTGTAAGCCGGCTATACTTTGACCTTGCACACAGCTCAACCCATCCAGTGGATTTTTAGTTAGACAAGCCCGCCAGAAAGAGCACGTCTAGAGCTTTCAAATGACCTAAGTATGAGGACAAATGGTCAACGGGAGGTCAACGGCCAACGCGGTCAAAGGATAATCCGGCTGTGGAATGATTGATTGAAAATCCTGAAAATGAAATCACTGCAGGCCAGTGACACGCACGCACCTTGTAGGGGTCCAGGAACAGGCCATAGGTCGCCACGCGCACGCACACGCACACGCAGCTATGCTTACAGTTACAGTTACAGTTATATGCTTACAGTTACAGTTACAGTTACAGTTACAGTTACAGTTATATGCTTACAGTTACAGTTACAGTTACCATGTTAAGTTCATAAGCTCTTCGCCAGGGGCTCCCGCCCTGGCGCCGCTCGATGGCGGACAACCGGGACAACTGCGCTTGGTACTGGGCGGCTGAAAATCTGGAAATTTACCCTGAGCGGCTGTGACGCACAGCGCTACTGATGAACTGGTCCTGATGGGGCGAGGCTATGTGGCAGATGGGGCAGCGGTACGATGGAGAGCACGATGCACGATGGCGAGAATTGCGGCGAGCATGCACCCCCTCTCACAACGATCGAACTCAAGCAGATTGCGGCTCCTAATGGTTTACTGTGCCTGGATGGAAGAGAGAGACGGATGGCGAGAAATTGAGAAACATGGGAAGCGAGGCACATGCGGCTAGGCTTTGTGAGGAGGTTGTGGCGCAGGGGTTCCCTGCCCAAGGCGCAGATTATAGATGGCGCAGCAATCAATACACTAGCCGTGCGGCATGGGCGAGGCGAGGCCCCACCAGCGGGCGGGCACCATAATGGAGATGGCGGCTAAGAACGAGGAATGCGGCTACCGGGGATGAGGCTACGGGTTATGCATGCCAGGGGACGGCGGACAAGGGTTATGCGTCATGGCGCATGGGTAAAGAACGGGGAATGAGGCTACGGGAGCTGGCGGGCGCGGCGCACGCATGGCGCGCGCGGCGCATGGGGGTTGCATGGCGGCGCTCTGCGCGTGCATGCATGGAGGAGATTGCTGGCGGGCATGGAGGAGATTGCTCGCGGGCGTGGAGGAGATTGCAGGCGGCAGCATGGATGCGGATGGCGAGAAATTGAGAAACATGGGAAGCGAGGCACATGCGGCTAGGCTTTGTGAGGAGGTTGTGGCGCAGGGGTTCCCTGCCCCAAGGCGCAGATTATAGATGGCGCAGCAATCAATACACTAGCCGTGCGGCATGGGGCGAGGCGAGGCCCCACCAGCGGGCGGGCACCATAATGGAGATGGTGGTTAAGAACGGGGAATGAGGCTACAGGGAGAGGATACGGGTTACAGATGCCAAAGGGGACGGCGGAACAAGGATCAGCCATAGGTGTCACGGGGAATGGCTAAAGAACGGGAATGAGGCGGGTGGTACGGGTGCTGGCGCGCATGGAGCGCGGCGCGGCGCATGGAGATCGCATGGCGGCGCCCATGCATGGACGAGATTGCTGGCGGGCATACAGGAGATTGCTGGCGGGCATGGAGGAGATTGCTGGCGGGCATACAGGAGATTGCTGGCGGGCGTGGAGGAGATTGCTGGCGGGCATGGAGGAGATTGCTGGCGGGCATGGAGGAGATTGCTGGAGCCAATGGCGGCGGCGGGACTAGTAGTAGAACACAGGCGCACACCAACAATGCGTTGCTGTTACTACCTGGGTGGTATAGGGTGGATCTGGGGGCCCAGTGTCCTGTCTAGGTCCAGTGCGTGCGCGCGTGTGGGGGTTTACCCTCACCCCTACCAGGTAGCCAGCCAGTTTCCCACTGAAACTGAGTTTAAGGTGTCGGGCGCTAGCGCCGACACCGGTCTTATACATCATTACTGGTGTCACACAGACTGTAAGATCCATCATCATCATGCTCCAGTCTCCGCTTCAGTGACTCAAGTTTTTAACATGCTACATGTTGAGCGAGGCCAGTGACACATACACACCAAGGGTTTCCTTCCCGATCGGGAAACCGTTTAGGCGTGCCCGGAGGGCGCGCTCCGGATGGTTTTGAAGAGGGTGCGTTCGGGAAAAACGACGTGAGGCGCCCACCACCGCGAAGGCGCCTACCACCACGCAGGCGATTTTTTCGCGGAAAACTGTGAAAACGTAGATTTTCGCACTTTTAGAAGCCATTCTCCGGGCTGCAGCCCGAAATCCCGACGAAATCGGGAAGCCCTCTTCGGTAAAAAAGCCCGAAAGGATTGCCAACCTCAAGGAAACCCCTGATACGCACCTTGTAGGGGTCCAGGAACAGGCCGTAGGTCGCGAGCGTCGCGGGCGGGAGGCCGTACGCCGACGAGTTGGCGGTGCTGCGATCGTGGGTTGGGTTGGGTTTGAGAACAGGGGGCGTGTTTTACAGTTTTTACATGTGCGCGCCCGGAGGACCCCAAGGCGTGAGTTGGGCCTAGACTACACGTGAAGGGAAGCGCTACTAGTAGAGCCCGCAAGGCCACGCAGCGCGCCAGCCTACCAGTACAAGGGGGCGTAAGCTGGGCTTGGGTCGAGGAGGTGTTCCTACCCAGCCACTAGGGTCCCCTAGCTAGAAGATGCAGATGCTCTCCCTGATGGAGGGCAAGGTTACCCTGTTGCTGACCTGCGGCTGCACTACCAGTGATCCCCCCGCAAGCCGTGCACCGCTCGGGGCCGGATCCCCCATTTCCCAGGAAGCCATCCCACACTTGGTGGGAGAGGGCGTGGAGAGGTGGGTCAGAAAGCTCTCGGTGAGAGCAGCACAATGGCATGCGTTGCGTGGACACACGCTATGTATTGCGCCTGGTGCGGGCAGTCAAAGTTGCTTAAGCTGGGAAAACAACAGTTACCAACATCCTTCCCAGGGGTCACTGGCTGCACTACCCTTAGCTAGAAGATGTCTCTGCTGGAGAGCCTATGCATCACACTTCAACGCAGCTCCTATTGTGCGCTTAACCAACAAACAGGCAATTTGGGGATACTGTTCCTAGTTCGCATGCGGCAGCACAAACACTAGGGCACGTCCCTGCTCGAAAGCCGATGCTACTGCTACCGACCAACCTGCGGTTGAAAGAGTCGCAGTAAAAGGGTGAGAGCCCGGGCGTGCCGCCGTAAATCGCCTCCATGCCCTTGCTGAAGTCGAAGCACGACGCGCCGTCGACGCAGCCCCCCCCGCACTTGAACTCGGCGGCGATGAAGATCTGGGGGTGGGGTGGGTGGGGTGAGGTGTGTGGGGGTTGGGTGGTTGCGCCAGGGAGGGAGAGAGAAAGAGAGAGGAGAGAGAGAGAGAAAATATCTGGGGGTGGGGTGGATGGGGGCTTGTGTGGTTGCACCAGGGCGAGAGAGATGGTTGCATGAGGCAGAGAGAGAGAGAGAGAGAGAGAGGGGGAGAGGGAGAGAGAGGGAGAGAGAGGGAGAGAGGGAGAGAGAGAGAGGGAGAGGAGAGAGAGGGGAGGGAGAGAGGGAGGGAGGGAGAGAGGGAGGGGAGGAGAGGGAGAGAGGGAGAGAGGGAGAGAAGGAGAGAGGGAGAGAGGGAGGGAGAGGGAGAGAGGGAGAGGAGGGAGAGGGAGAGAGGGAGAGAGGGAGAGAGGGAGAGAGGGAGAGAGGGAGATGGAGAGAGAGGGAGAGAGAGAGGGAGAGGGAGAGAGAGCGAGACGAGGGGCAGGAGGGCTACAACAGCCGCGCACCCCACCCCCGTCACCCTTCCCCCCCCCTCACCTGGCAGATCGGCGGCGGGGGCGGGGCGGGCGGCGACGGCGGAGGAGGCGGCGGTGGCGGCGATGGCGGCGGGGGCGCGCACGGCGGCGCGGCGAGCGCGAACGGTGCGCAGCTCGACTCGTACGTCAGCGCGTTGGTGCACGCGAGTCCCCAGCGCGCCATGAATGCGGCGGTCGTGCTGCAGGGGTGGGCGTGGGTGGCAGGCAGTGGCAGTGGCTGCAGTGAGGCGACAGCAGTAGTGCTGCTGCAGAGGTGGGCGTAGGCAGCAGGCAGTTTGAACAGGCAGCAGGCAGCGGGCGTGCAAGGGGCAGGCAGCGGGCGGGCAGGGGGCAGACAGCCGACAGCGGACAGCAGGCAGCTGGCAGGCAGGGGCATGCAGCAGGCATAGGCAGTAGGCAGTTTCCAGTAGTGAGGTAGTAGTAGCGGCAGTGAGGCAGCAGCAGGCAGCCTCGGGGACATCAGCGAGGCAGCAGCGGGCAGCAG
Source organism: Chlamydomonas sp. UWO 241 (assembly GCA_016618255.1). Lineage (NCBI taxonomy): Eukaryota > Viridiplantae > Chlorophyta > Chlorophyceae > Chlamydomonadales > Chlamydomonadaceae > Chlamydomonas > Chlamydomonas priscui. The sequence goes on along the minus strand of VFSX01000377.1, from coordinate 37,894 downwards.
CGGTGATGGGGCAGCAGACAGTGGCAGCAGGCTGCCCGGGGGCGGGCGCGGGCGGCAGGCAGTGGTAGACAGGAGTGGTGCCAGTGAGGCGACAGCGGCAGCGGCAGTGGCAGCAGCAGTGGCAATTGCAGCAGTGAGGCGTCTGCAGGCGGCAGGCGGCAGCAGCAGGCAGGCTCTCATAAGCCCCCGGTTCGCGATCTCAACCCCTCCTAACACACACACAAACACACACACACACACACAACTCACCGCATGCACCCTCCCCCCTCTTCCACTACACACATGTGTGCTTTGACCCCCCCACGCACACACCGTCACACACACCGTCACACACACACACTCCGTCACACCGTCACACACACACCTCTCATTGGTGAACCCAATGTACACGTCGGCTGAGCCACGCGCGTCGCCGGTCGCGGCCGCGGCGCACGAGCCCCCCGCCGGAGGTGACGCCACGGCGGAAAAGTTGCTGAGCCCGGGCGCGTTGTCGCCGCCGTATGTGGCCTACGCATTAGACACGGCAGTGGGGTCAGGGGCGCCAGGGTGTAGGGGGGGGAGGGGCGGAATATGCGTCATGCCGTATTCTACGGAAAAGTCGCCGAGCCCGGGGGCGCGTTGTCGCCGCCATACGTAGCCTACATGCCACGCACGGCCAGGGTGTACAGGGAGGGTGCGGAATATACGTCATGCCGTATTCTAGGGATAAGTTGCTAAGCCCGGGCGTGCTTTGCACCGCCGTACGTGGCCTGCACACCGGGCACGGCATGTATGACATGGCGCGTGCAGTATATATGCCACACATTATTCTCCAGTAAGATTGCTGAGCCCGGGCACGCTCTGCACCACCGCATGTGGCCTGCGGGCAAGTCAAGGTTTGCCAGGTTCAGTGTTTTCCTTTTCGGCTCTACGCAGCCATTTGGCTGTATGCCGGCTGTACTTTGACCTTGCACACAGCTCAACCCATCCAGTGGATTGTGAGTCGGACAAGCCCGACAGACAGAGCACGTCAACAGCTTTCAAATAACCTATGTATGAGGACAAACGGTCAACGGGAGAGAGGGCGGTCAACGCGGTCAAACCAAAATACGGCTGTGGAACAATTAATTAAAAATCCTGAGAAGGAAATCACTGACCCGGTTGGTGGTTTGGCTGCCGCCCCTGCCACGTGGTTGACAGGGCCAGAACTTGGACTGGGCGCATGTCTAGGCGGTGGTACTAGTAGTACTAGCTAGAAGGTCTCCCTGCTGGGAAGCTGATGTTGCTGTAACTGCACATCTGCAGGCAGGGCGCGCGCGAAAGTGTTGCATGCCCCTCCCCCCCCCCCCCCCCCCTCCCAACTGATGTGGGGGGGGCCAGGGCAGACAGGGGTCCATGGGTGTACATAACTTGTTGTGATGTACACCTCTTCGTCCTCTCCGGCAGACGATCCCGAGTCACTTTGTTCCACGGGAACGGTACACGGCATACGGCCAAGTGCCCCCTCGTGTGGATACGGTGTAAGAGGAGTATACAGGGCAGGTCGTTACACTTGCTCATGGATTTTACAGTCTGTGTGACACCAGCAACGACGTATGAGACAAGTGTGGCGTTAGTGCCCGATGCCTAATCTCAGTTTCAGGCTGAAACTGGCTGGCTACCTGGTTGGGGTGAGGGGTAGGTCTCCACCCCCAGTTCGCACTTGTACTGCCGCGACCCACCTGCACATCTGCCGTGAACTCCGCGCACGCTGCGCCTGTGAGCGGCGGCCGCGCGCGCGACACAGCGACCGACAGGGCGCATGCTGGCGGTGGCGGTGGTGACGGCGGCACTGGCGGGGGCCGGCACGGTGGGCTGTGCGTGTATGTGTGTGCGAGAGTGTCTGCATGTGTGAGTGTCCTCATCGTGCGGACCTTTGGAACACTATTGCCATTGCGCATTTAGTTCAACGGGCAACGGAATGTGAGTGTGATTGTGAGAGTGTTTGAGAGAGGGAGAGGCAGGGAGGGAGGGAGAGAGATAGAGAGGGAGGGAGGGAGGGAGAGAGGAGAGAGAGAAAGAGAGAGAGGAAGAGAGAGAGAGGGAGAGATGGAGAGGCAGAGAGCACAAGCAGGGCACAAGTAGGGAACAAACAGTCGGAGCTTAAAAAAAGAGCCAGCTGTCACAAGCCTTACCCTGAGCCAACATGATGATTCCTACATGATGATTCCTTCATGATGATTCCTAAACCCTTAAACCCTTGATCCTGAAAGCTCTAAAGGATGATTCCAAACCCTTGATCCTGAGAGGATGACTCCTTAAACCTTGAAACCGTAACCCTGATTGTATCAATTCCACCGCCTTCCCGAGAGCCAGCAACAAACCTGACAGCTGTTACACCACAGCCCAACGCAGGTGCACACCAATGTTTCCATTAGCCAGCCCGCAACCCGACTAAGTGCACTTTCTGGTTGAAATTGGCCGATTCGGTCTGGCGCGTCGGGTTGAGATTGAACAAATCTCGACCTGAACCGTGTGAACAATGGAGTCTTCACATTTTTCGGGAAAATCGCCTCGGGTCGGGTTGATATTGGCTAAATGAGCGTGAAGCCCGGGTTGAGCCATCATTTCCCCAAGATCCGTAACGGAGCAGTGATCCTTGGGAAGGATTTAGCGATTAATTATTATTCCACTTTTTCCCAGTTTTTTTTCCCGGCAAAAGTATTTCCCCCCGCTTTTTCCCGGCACAATTGATTTTTCCCCCTAGCTGAAAAGCGGAATAGCCTACCAAGCAATTAATAGAAATTCCGCTCAGATTCCGCTCCGAGCGGTATACTGCCATAGCAAGGATCACTGTAACGGAGCCACTGGTGCACGCCTGATCTCGATGTCTAGGTAGCACGGCGCGGAGAACCTCAGCAAGTCCTTGCACGCGAGCCCGTACTCTTGGATCGTTGCCGCCACGTTGGCCGGCAGCGCAAACGCGTCGTACGCGGCAGCCGCCTTTTGGGGGGGGGGGGGAGGTAAGTACGGACATCACCATGCATCGTACGTGGCAGCCGCCTTTTAGGGGGGGGGGGCAGGTACGGATATCACCACGCGTAGGTGTGCACAACGTATGCGTGCACACACAGCGCGCCCCTCCCTCCCGTGCGTGCCCCCCCTCCCCTGTGCCACGCGCCCCACGCAGGCGCCGCCTCGTCTCTCATCGAGACCGCGAGCTGACGCCTGAACAACCTTCAACTGCCACGCAGGCATCCTAACCGACACACGGACAGACGTGCGCCCACCTGGCCCACGCAGGAGCGCCTTGTCTCCCATTGTGATCTGTGTCTTGAAAGAACTCAACTGCCACGCAGGCGTCCTAACCGACACACGGACAGACGTGCGCCCACCCGGCCCACGCAGGACCGCCTTGTCTCCCATTGTGACTTGTGTCTTGAAAAAAAAACCAACTGCCACGCAGGCATCCTAACCGACACATGGACAAACGCCCGCCCACCTGGCCCACGCAGGAGCGTCTTGTCTCTCATTGTGACCTGTGCCTTGAAAAAAACTCAACTGCCATGCAGGCATCCTAACCGACACACGGACAGACGTGCACCCACCTGGTCCACGCAGGAGCGCCTCGTCTCTCATCACAATCGCGAGCTGACGCCTGAACAAACTCCAACTGCCACGCAGGCATCCTAACCGGCACACTGACAGGCGTGCACCCACCTGGCCCACGTCGCCCGCGGTCACCGTCGCCGCGACCACGCCGCTGGTAGTTGGGCAGTTGGGGCAGCAGTTGGGCAGCAGTTGGGCAGCAGCAGTTGGGCAGTTAGGCAGCATTTGAGCAGCATTTGGGGCAGCATTTGGGCAGCAGCATTTGGGCAGTTAGGCAGCAGATAGGTGGTGCGGCAGCTGTCAGACAGTTAGACAGCAGAGCCAGCAGTTGGGCAGTTGGGCAGTGAGGCAGCAGTCGGGCAGTAACGCAGCAGACGGGCAGTTGAGCAGCAGCAGTTGAGTCAGGCAGTTGGGCATTTAGGCAGTCAAGCGCCAGCAGTTGGGCCGATGGGCACCAGCAGCTAGGCGGCAGTCGGGCAGGGCAGCGAGCACGCCGCACCTGAAATCGGTGCACTCAAACGGTGGGAGCGCACGCCCGGGCGTGGAACCATACCGCGCGGTCGCTGTTGCTGCCAGCAACGCGCATGTCGCCGCGCCGACGCTGACCCCACGCCGCACGATGCTCACGGCCACGGGGCACTCCGGGAGCGGCGGCGGCGGTGCGGCGCGCGGCGGGGGCCACGGCGCGCCGCCGCACGGGACGGCGTAGATCGACGGCGGGTCGCACGTGGACGTGACGCCAATGATGTCGCCGCACTGGGGGCGGGTGCACGAGGTGGAGGGGGGGGGGATCGAGACTGCGGAATGCACCTGTCACCCCCCCCCCCAACACACACACAAACACATATTCCAGCTGGGCTGGCCATAAGTGGCACGCCAACGACGCACGCCCCAGGCACACACAAACACACACACGCACAGAGCACACACGCATGCACGCAGGTCAAGTGTCCCAGTTACAGTTTCAGTTACATCGGCTTTCCAGCAAAGACTACCTCTAGTCCTAGTACCACCGCCTAGACCCAAGTCCAGTTCTGGCCCTAACAATTACTTGTGAGGGGCGGTAGCCACCAGCCGGCTGCCTGCCAAAGTGTCCAAGTGTCCCAACCAAGGCTTATGACGGACTGTACGATCGACCGCGCACCTGTAGGCCAGAGCCGGACGCGGTCGCAGTCGCGACGGCGGGGTCGGACAGCAGCGACGCCATCCTGCATACAGAGGAAATGTCCAGATTTTGGTTGAGAGTTGCAGGGTGAGTTTTAGCGTTTAGGGTTGGTCAGGGTTCAGGGTTTGTTTCTAGGGCTTGGTGCTAAGCCTGCTGAGGCCAGGATTTGCGGCTTCACTTCAGGGCTTAGGCCAGGGTTTGAGGGCTCAGGCCAGGGTTTGAGGGTGCAATCTGGATAGGGCGCCTGTCTGGAGGATCAGTTTTATGCCAGACGGCTTTGCAACCCACTTCTGGTGCTCACACGTAATGTTCCAAAGCTCAGGCAGGATTTGGCGAGGGCAGCCTTGGAGACAGTAATGGCAACAGCAACAGTAACATCGGCTTGCCAGCGAAGACTACCTTCCTTTTCAGGATTTAAAAAAATTCTTCCACAGCCGATAGAAGAGTAGCCTGCTTAGCTGGAAACCCCGTGTTACTGTTACTGTTCCACAGCCGGATTTTGCTTTGACCGTGTTGACCGTTGCCTTCCCATTGACCGTTTGTCCTCGTGCATAGGTCATTTGAAAGCTGTTGACGTGCTCTGTCTGGCAGGTTTGTCAGACTAACAATCCACTGGATGGTTCGAGCTGTGTGCAAGGTCAAAGTACAGCCGTCATACAGCCAAATGGCTTTGCAGAACCGAAAAGAAAATCACGGTTTGAGCCCCACCTACGCACGGACTGCGGCGGCCCAGTCGTCGTCGCGTTGGCGCTGCTTGCGTTGTAGCTGTGATACATACATGCAAGGAAGAAGGAGGGCGGGGGTCGATATTTAGTTAGGCCTTGCAAGCACACGAGGCAGGTCATGCATGCACACCACATTTGTCGTTAATGTTTGTTTGGGTTGGGGGGGGGTGTCAAAACCCACCCGTCGCACGAGAGGGGCGCCAGCCCAAGCGGCGCGCCGGGCTAGAAAGAATCCTTCCTGCTGTATCAGGCCTTCTTGAGACTTGATGCTTTGTCTTGGACTTTTTATTTTGGCATTTTGCTGAAGGCAGGGGGTCCACATGCACCCGTCGCACGAGGAGGGCGCGAGCGAGAGCGCGGCGCGCCGAGCGCGTGCCAAGTACAGGAGTCATATTAGTCTTGCGTATTGACTGCTTGCCTGAACATGCTCATCTTTCCTCAAGGAGGCCTGTCTACTGAACTCGGATCGGCACAAGCGCACCCGTCGCACGAGAAGGGCGCGAGCCCGAGCGGCGCGCCGAGCGACGAGTACATTAAGAGCAGGAATCATATGAGTCCCACTGTAAGGCCTCGCTTGTTTTGGACACAAAAAGTCGTATTATTGAACGTGTATTGGCACAGACGCACCCGTCGCACGAGAAGGGCGCGAGCCCAAGCGGCGCGCCGAGCGACGAGTACATGACGTGCGAAAACGCCGTGCACTCCTGCTGGCTGAACGCGCCGAGCTCGCGCATGACGAACACCCATGCCTGGGGTGGTTGGATGGTGTGTGTGTGTGTGTGTGTGTCGGGGGGGGGGGGGTTCGCTGCAACTTAGGAACTGATTGTGACCGCGGGCAGAGTTTGTTAATTAACCGCAGTCAGTCACATGATAGCTAGCCTCGTTAGGCAGCTCCCTCAATCCCACGCCCCGAGGGTGCGTACTGTAAAACTGTAAACTGTAAACCGCAGTCACGCTGTGCCTTGTCGGCAGTTTGCTCAAGGTTCAATGCATGTGCCTGGCCCAGTGGGTCACTACAGCGGTAGAAACACCCTCTTACCGTAGTGCCGCTTTGCCTTGCCGCCACTTTTATAAAGGGGGTAATTGTTTAGAATTCAAGTTCCTTGCCGCGGGATTTTTTTTCTCGTTTTGACGTCACTTTTGGCGTGTGTTGACTTTTTCGGCAATATTTTTGTGAGATCGACCTTGCCACGACGTTTTCCGAATTATTTAATCGGCAAGGCAAAGCGGTACTACGGTACCTGGCAGGCGCCCGGGGACGGCGACGGCTGCGGCTGCGGCGGCGCGGGGGGCGGGCGGGGTAGAGGCGGCTTCGGAGGCGGCGGGGGGCTTGGAGGGGGCGGGCTCGGAGGGGGCGGCGGGGGTGCCTGGGTCGTCGCGGGCGGGGGCGACGGGGGCGAGCGAAGCGGCATCTCCGGGATGCGGCCGGAGACGATGGGGCAGCAGGCGCGCGGCGTGTCGAAGAGCGCAAACTGGCAGACGCCGTTCCCGGGGTAGCAGAATGTGTCCATCGTAGGGCAGGGTGCGGCGAGGTCGAAGCACACGGACGCGGCGTCGGCAGTGGTCTGGGCATGGGGAAAGAGGGAGGGAGCAAGTGTGTGTATGTGAGAGAGAGAAAGAGAGAGAGAGAGAGGGGTGGCAGAACGTGTCCATTGTGGGGCAGGGCGCGGCGAGGTCGAAGCACACGGACGCGGCGTCGGCGGTGGCCTGGGCATGGCGAAAGAGAGAGGGAGCATGTGTGTGTGTGTGAGAGAAAGAGATGCACACCACAGATCCCACCTGGTTGAGGCCCAGGTTGACGATCTTGAGGTTTTGGCGCTGCTCACTCAGGATGGCCTGCCCCCACGCGATGCCCCACCCGGTGCCGGTGAACGACACGCCGACGATCGCAGAGCGGCACGACAGGGCTTCAGGGAGGGGGGGGGGGAGAGGGGCGGGAGGGGACTTGAGTGTGCCAGGGACGGACGGAGGGGGGCGCGGCACGACAAAGCGGCAGGGGTGGGGTGGGGGATGGGGGTACAGTGAGCATGCGACGGAGCACGGCACGGCAGGTGGTAGGGGAGGGGCCGGAGGTGGGGGATTTGTGTGCGGCAGGGGCGGACTGAGAGAGTGCGGCACGGCAGGGCTGCAGTGAAGGCGATTTGAGTGAGCATGCCGCGGAGCACGGCACGGTGAGGCACAGGTGAGGGATGCGGGAGCGGAGAAGGATGTGGGAGGACGCGGGAGGGCAGGGCAGGGCTGTGGGGTGGGGAAGGGGGCAGGGGCCCCTGCGTGAGCATGCGGGGTGGCCCTGCGCGTGGACGCTGCAGCTGCCATGGCGTGCGCGCGTGGGGGCAGCTGGGCGTTGCGCAGCTTCCTTCCGCTGCCTGCATGGACGCGTGCCTGCCCATGCACCCCTTCCCCTCTGTGGCAGCATCCACACAGCCTGTACTCACGCACAGGGACCTCTAAGCTGCTGAGGTCAGTGGTGCAGCACTCTCCGCCTCCCCCACACGAGACATGATGAAAATTCAGGCAAGTGCGCGTGCCTCCTCCTTCTGTCCACGTCCTGTTAACCAGAGCGATGCGGTACGGCGAATTTTGCAGTTTTTCATCGCATGCCGCGTCCGGAAATCGCGAGACAGCGATCGCCACAGGAGGAGCGCCTGCATGTGCATGGAGGAAGGCAGTCACAGCACTCCTCTGTCGGTCCTGCGACCCAAACACACACCAGCAGCAGCGGCAGCAGCTCTCACCATGCACGCCGACCATGCACATCGCCACGAGCAGCAGCAGCGCCATGGGGCGAGTCATGGGCGGTGTGTCTGTGCAGCTGTTGCTGACCGGCTCTGATGACGCGCCTGGCTGTGGTGGTGGCTCAGCGACGCGGAAGCCCGTATATAACACGTGACGCCGGTGCAAGCTGACTAGTGGCGCGCGAGTGAGGAGGCTGTTGCCGGCTGTTGCGCACCTGCCAGGTGTGGACTTCAAATCACAGTTCAGACAACGCTCGAGACGTCGACACTACCGTGCACCAATTGCAATGATAATTACAAGGAGGGTTGTTGGCAGACATCGGTGCCTGCGCTGGAGCATCGCAAAGCTCCCAACTAGAGGATTGGAAAACTACGCATCACAGGTGCGTATAATAAAGGAGGGCAGTGAAATAGGTGGTATAATACGGGTTGATTGCACACTGCGGCCTCGAATATGAGGCGCGCTCGGACCAAAGCTTAGTCTTGGTGGAAAAAGGTGTGCGCCTTGCACACGGCTTGTGGCTTGTGACTTGGCTTGGGATGGGGCTGCTCAGGCAGCCCCCGTCAACAAAATCGCACTCCCCCGCAGCGCCCTCCTTCTCAAGAGGAGCGCCCCAGCGCACGCGTGGCTGGTGGCTTGCGGGCGGGACGGGGGCTGCGCTCAGGCAGCTCCCTCAACAACAACAGAAACGCCCCCCCGTCCCCCAACGCCCCTACTCATCACGAGGCTGCTGCGCCGTGCGCATGATCTGCGCATGATCCGCGCAAGAGAGGTGCCGCCTCAGGCGCCGCCTCCAGGCATTGGGAATGTGGGTAGGTGCCCTCGTCCTCCGCCTCACGGCGACCGCCCCGTCGCGCGCGCGAGCGCGTTCTCCCACGCAAACGGCGCGTTGAGCGCGGCGTCGTCGAAGTCGACCGGGTCGTGCGTCGAGTACGCCGTGAACGCGGCCGCGGCGGTCAGCATGAACGCGGCGCTCGGCAGGAAGAGCGCGGCCTCCCACGACCCGGTCGTGTCGTACAGATAGCCGACCGTGGCGACGCCGACGGCGCCGGGGAGCGCGCCCACCGTGTTTGTGAGGGACAGCATTGGGGCAGCGTACTTGGGCGACAGGTCGCCTGCGTGCGCGCGCGTGATGCGTGTGTGAGAGAGTGTGAGTGTGGCCGACGGCGCCTGGGAGCGCGCCCACCATGTTTGTAAGGGGCAGCATCAGCGCGGTATATTTGGGTGACAGGTCACCTGCGTTGCTTGGGCGAGTGTGTGGTTTACGGTTTGGGGAGAGAGCGCGTGCAACAACGACAGGCCGCCTGTGGGTGTGCACGTGTGCGTGTGAGTGCGGCTGGGTCCAGCCGTTTTCTGACGATGCACGCGACCACCGTAGTAACTCCCTAGCTACTCCTAGTACCTGCTAGTAACCTCACCGTGCGTGCAGTAGAGCCCCACGAGCGAGAACGATGACACACTGCGCAACGGGTGAAGCACGCGACCGCCGTAGTAACTCAATAGTTATCCCTATAACCTGCTATTACCTGCCAGTTCCTGCTAGTACCTGCTAGCAACGTCACCGTGCGTGCAAAGTAGAGCCCCGCGAGCGAGAACGACGACACACCGAGCGCGTCGGGTGATGCACGCAATTGTCGTAGCAACTCATAGTTACTCCTAGTACCTGCTAGTACCTGCCAGTTCCTGCTAGTACCTGCTAGTCCCTGCTAGCAACCTCATCGTGCATGCAATAGATCCCCGCGAGCGAGAATGACGACACGCCAAGCGCGACGCGTGATGTACCGTAGTGCTACGTGTACTTCACGTCCCACTTCACGTCACGGTGACGTGAACTGAGATGTGCAGCAGGGTCAGACGCAGGGGCCGGCGTGAACTCCGTGTTTTCGGAGAAAAGTGTGAAGTGTGGGACGTCCCCCCCAGCCGCCGCCTTTTTTTACGTCTAGGCCTATCCCTTGGAGCAGACATGACCGAGCCTACGGCGCCTTCTCCCCCTCTTGGGGGAGGAAGCCAGGGTGGCCCACAGGTGCCTCAGGGGATAGAGCTCATGATCGTCTCTCCTCGCGCTACCGCCGTCGGCACTCCGCGCTCCCCTGCGCTGCGCTCTGGCAGCGTGAGCAACCTCAGATAGCCTCTTCGGAGGGTAAGCACAGTGCTCTATGGCCAGGCGCCAAAGGGCTCTGTGAGGAGCTTCTTCCCTGTGG
>VFSX01000377.1:0-17500 GCA_016618255.1 Chlamydomonas sp. UWO 241 | reverse complement strand
TACACGTGCAAACAAACAGGTACGGCGTGCTCGAGTCGCCGTGCCTCCTTGACGACCTCTCCACGTGGCGTCCTACCCCCAGACTCGATTTAGGTGTCACAGCCTTGAACACCTGAGCACACACACACACACAGACACACACACACACACACCTAACGTACACGCACACACAAACAGGTACGGCGTGTTCGAGCCCCCCCGCCCGCGCCTGCTAGACGACCTCTCCACGTGGCGCGACCTCCACGTCGCCGGCCGGCTGCCCCGACCCTGGACCCTTAAGCCTAAACCCTGATCATTTCACACTCGCAAACAAACAGGTACAGCGTGCTCAAGTCGCCCCGTCTCCTAGACGACCTCTCCACGTGGCGCCCTATCCCCAGACTCGACTCAGGTGTCACAGTCTTGAACACCTAAGCACACAACCAACAACCAACCAAGCGTTACATGAGGCCGTCCGCATGCACCGGCAATGCCTGTACTACTAACAGCAATACACCCCGGCAATTGTTACGAAGTCTGACCCGTGCACTGGGATGTCTTTCGAATAGCGGGTGACCGACCAGCGCCTGAATCGAGTGGATAGTATCCTTGGTTTGGGGGGGGCTGGGGGGGCTGCCACTCTGGCCAACCAACTTCAACTAGGGTTGCCACTCTGGCCAACCAACTACAACTTGGGTTGCCACTCTGGCCAACCAACTTCAACTTCAATCGCAGCGTATCATCTCCCCATGGGCCGATTAATTCCATGGGCGATAGTCGGGGTTGTCCGTCGTGAAATGTATACGTCGCCGCAACTACTGGATCCGTTCGGCCGCGGCCTACTAGACTGAGTTTTCGTTGGGCAGGCCATGAGGACGTCGGATCAGCTCCTTGGACCGATGAACTCGATGCGCGACGGACGAAGGCAGGCGGGCCTGGGATAGGGGCTCGGTAGACGGGAAAGGGGGGGTTGGAAGGGGCGTGGGAGGGGTCAGATGAGGCGTGGGGGGATCAAAGGAGGCGTGGGAGGGATCGGAGGAGGCGTGGGAGGCGAGGGGGGGAGAGGGAGGGGGGTTGGGATGGGTCGGAGGAGGCGTGGGAGGCTAGGGGGGAGTGCGCGTGCGCGTGCGCGTGTGCGCTCACGGATGGGGGGGGGTGAGGAGGGAGTGCCAGCCTGGATTGCCAGCATGGGGACAGCGTGCGCGGGGGGGCTGGGGAGGTGCATGGGGCGGGGGTGCATGGGCCTGCATGGCGCGCACATGGGACGGCGAGCTCCATGTAGGGGTGAAAGCGTGGGTGGGTGGTCGACTGTGGGTGGGTGACGGTGGGGAAGAGTTGGACAGTGTAGTTTGGAGCGTGTCAGGGGGAGTGAAGGGTGCTGAAGGGGGGGATCATGGCAATGTGAGGTTCTCTGTGGTGCATGGTGTCGTGGCGCCGCAGTGGGTCGCGGCCAGAATCTGCTCGGCGTCAGGCGGTGGCGGGGCGGTCCATGATGCGGTCGACAGTCTGCCGAGGAGCTGTTCGGCGCTGGCGAGGGCATGGGACTGGCTCTGCGACAGGATAAGGATTGGGACTGTGGAAGAGGTTGCTCGGCTCGCTGAGGCTGCCCCTTCGGGCGGTGACGATGGTGGATAGTCCAGGGTGGGCCGCAGTACATAGGCGGCAGTCGACGGGGGGGGGCGGGGCGATGAGGGGGGATGGGCGACGGCGACTCACATGGGCCGACCGCCGCGACTCGCGCCGCCCACACACACACACACACACACACACACACACACACACACACGCCCACACACACACACACGCTCCCCCCCCCCCACACACACACACACACGCGGGCCATATACACACCCGTGTACATGCTAGCTAGCCCAATGGCACGCTGCCAGATGCGCAAACTGGCCTTGCGCCCATCGCCGCCTCGTGCGATGGGGACGCGGAGTAAAACGCTGAAGGACCTCAACAACCTCAACCTGATGGCGCTGGGCGCTGGCATGGCTGCCATTGCTGCGGATGCTGCTGCGGCGGCGGGAGGCGCGGGGGCCGGTGAGGAGAGCATGGAGGGTGTCATGTGGTCGCGGGGACCCCTTCCCCCCGCGCTTGCCTCCTCACCCCGGGCCGCGGCACGCGTGGGGCGACCAACGCGGAGGTGCCGAGCAGTGCGATGTCCAGCCCAGTCCGGGCACCCGCCGACCACGATGAGATGCACATGGGGATCCCACCGCCCGACCCCAGCGCGGCGATGCACAGGGGGATGCGGGAACTCCTGCGCGAGGAGTTTGCGGAGCAGAGGGATCTGATCCGGGAGGAGTTCAGCAGGGGCATGGCGGCCCTGGCGGCGCGGGTGACGGAGACGGAGGCGCGGGTGGCGGGGGTCATCGCGGCGGTGGCGACCCTGGACGCGCGCATCACGAGCAAGTTCGCCCAGGCCGACGTGGCCTTTGGGCCCCTCCTCCGCCTTGTGCCAGAGCTGAGCGTGGCGAAGGACGGGGTGGCCGATCTGGATGCGCGCATGGGGCGCATGGAGAAGCACGAGGTGCTGGCTCTGGCCCAGTTCCATGTGGACCAGGGTAAGTCCAGGGAGATGGCAGCAAAGGTGGCTGCGCTGACGGAGCAGGTGCAGGCGCTGGAGGCAGCCGCTCGGGGGGGGGAGGCAGCGGGCCGGCAGGTGCCGGTGGCGGCGCGCGCGCCAGTCACGGTCGCGCAGCCAGTGCCGGCAGCACAGCAGCAGCTGCCTGGGCCGCCGCAGCCGCCGGGCCCGCCACCGCTGCCAGCGGCTGTGAGCGGCGGGGGCCTCACGTTCGCCGTGGTGGTGCGGGAGCGTGTCAGCGACGCTCGCCACGCGCTCGCACGCGGCACGGAGCGAGCTCTCACCACGCTGCTGGGGCCGCACCACGTGACCGTGGTGCAGGCACGCGTCATGTTTGCTAACGACCACAAGAGCAAGGTGGTCTTCACGGTCGCGAACGAGGGGCATGCGGCGTTCATCCGCGCGCGCATGCTCCTGCCGCGGTGCACGGCGAACATGAGGCGGCCGGGCTGTGCCATCTTCCCACACCTGCCGTATGCCGAGCACCAGAGCCAGAGGCGCATGGCAATGCGGGGAGGTGGGGCGGGGGCGGGAATGACGGCGGGAGCGGTCGCGGCTGCGGTCGCAGCAACGGCGGCGGCGGCGGCGGCGGGCGGCCGCGGCGACGACAGGGGCGGGGACAAGGGCGGGAACGGCACGGGTGACGGGGGCAAGGGAGGGGGCATGGGCCTGGGGGGCTGCGGCGTGACCACGCTCCCCCCCAGCTGAACGGCCTGCGGATCATGAACTGGAACATTATGAGGGGCATGACCTCTTACACAATCACCCCACCCTCACCAAGTGGCTGCAGGCAAACGCGGACGTCGTGGCGTTCACCGAAACCGGGCATTCCGGTAAGCCCCCACCTGCCATCCCAGGATTCAAATGCCTCGCATGCAGCCAGCGCCCCCACAAATCAGACAGTGGGGGGGTTGCGCTGTATGTTAGCCATGCTGTTACGGGGAAGGTCAGCGTTATTCGGGATGTGCCCGAGCTTGGGATGCTCTGGTTTAGGATCACGGGCGCTAGGGACGTGTACGCGTGCGCCGCGTACATCCCCCACGCGAAATCCAAGTATCTGCTGCTCGAGGGGGGGAACCTGTCAGTAGAGGCACACATAACAGCCCTGGTAGAGGGCATCTCTAAGTACCGGGCAAAGGGGGAGGTCCTCGTGCTGGGCGACCTCAACGCACGCACAGGGCAGGAGGATGATAGGGATAGGGACAGGGGGGATGGGGGGCCCGCCCCTGCGGTGCGTGAGGGCGACATCGCGCAGGCAGGGCAGGTGGGGCCGAGAGAGTCGGCTGACCGCGTGCACAACGCGCATGGGCAGCGCCTGCTGCAGTTATGCCGGGACATGGGAATGGTTATCCTTAATGGTCGCCTTCCGGGGGATGAGCATGGGGCCCTCACCTACCACGCACTGGGGCAGGAAAAACGTAGTCTGGTCGACTACTTTGTGGCGTCCCCTGACCTCGCCTTTAGTGGCGCGGGGGCACCACGGCCGGGCACTACCCTACATGTGCACGACCAACACCCACCAAGGCTAGGCGGGGGCAGGTTTGACCACAGACCAGTAGTACTGGCCCTTACTTATGAGCCCGCTACTGCGGTACCTGCGGCTCAGGCCGGCGCCCCGAGCGAAACGCCGGCCAGGTTTAGGTGGCCACAGGGGGGCGAGGGGGCGTACGCACAGCTCCTGGGGGGGATGATGACGGACGTTTTGGGAGCTCGGGGGCCACCGACGGTGGATGAGGAGCTCAGCCGCCTCGAGGGCGCGGTCGAGCGGGCAGCCCGGGCGTTGCACGCGTCGGGTGAGGTGGGTGCGGTTTTGGTGCGGCCCATGACCGGGGACGGGGGGTGCGACCACACAACATATGGTACACTCAGGAGTGCAAGGACGCACGCCGCGCGTGCCGGGAAGCGGAACGAGCGCACGGGGCGCAGTCACCGGCCGCCAAAGAGGCAGGGAAGGCCTATAGGCGGACCGCGCGGCGCTCCCGCCGCGCGAGCGAGGCCCGGGAACACTCCGAGCTGATTGAGGACAGAAAGGGGAACCCTCGGCGGTTTGGGCAGCGGGTGAAACTGCCTGGCCAGGCGGTCGGTCTGAGGGACGTGGAGGGGTGGACAGATTATTTTAGGGATTTGCTGGGGGACAACCATGCTAACGCCACTGATCCGACTCATACGACTAATACGACTAACACGGATGATGCCACTGACCATGGGCACGGGGCCCCGTTTGCCCTCCCCACGACGACGGCCACGGAGCGGGCGGCAGCGCTAAATAATTCATTTACTGAGGCGGAGGTGTATGCGGCACTGATGGGCATGGACGCGGGCAAAGCCCCAGGCGTAAACGGCATGCCGATAGAGTTCTATCAGAGGGCATGGGCTAGGGCGGCGGAGGGGGCGATGCAACGGATGCTGTGGATGAGGAGCACCTGCTCGCTGGCCCCATCACACACCTGCTCAATCGGGTCTTCCGTGAGGGTACCCGACTGCATGGCACTTGGGGGCAACCACGCCGGTGCCAAAGCCGAAAGGCAGCCTAGACGTGCGGACGATTACCGAGGGATCACGGTGGGGAATGCCCTCGCCAAGCTATACAGCTTGGTGCTTATGAACAGGCTGGACGCCTTCGCAGCACGGGAGGGGTACCGGGCGCGGGGCCAGGCAGGCTTCCGGAAGAAGAGGGGGACCCCAGATAATGCCTTCATCCTGCAACACCTTATTGAGAAGAGCGGCCTCCAGCGCAAACCGCTGTACGCCGCCTTTATTGACTTCAGGAAGGCTTACGATTGCGTGCACCGCCCATTGCTTTGGGAGTGCCTTAGGAGCCTGGGGGTACATGGAGAGTTCATGGCGGCGCTGATTGCCATGTACGATGGGTCCGCAATGTGTGTGCGCATCGATGGGAAAGTGGGACCCGCGTTTCCTTCACACAAGGGGTCATGCAAGGCGACCCACTGTCACCGCTGCTGTTTGGGCTTTTTATTGACGCATTGGAGGGAGTACTAGACGCAGAGCTCCCGGGTGATGGGGTGGAGATGGCGGGGCGGTTACTACGGCTGCTGCTGTACGCTGATGACTTGACGCTGCTGGCAGAGACGCCCGAACGCATGCTAGATACTCTGCACGCCTTTTGCGGCACGCGCGCACTAACAGTAAACGTTAAGAAGTCTGAAGGGGTGGTGTTCAATGACCAGTTCTGCCCAGTCGGGGCGGCAGGGGGGAGGGTAACGCTGAAGTTTGCAGGAGCAGATCTACCCATGACACACGAGTTCCCATATCTGGGCATGCTCTTTCACCACCGGCGGGCAGTGGGGGGGGACGTGGGCACCCGACGCTCTAGGGGCCAGCGCACCAGATACGCGCTAACTCGCAGATGCTATATAATACGCCTTAACAATATTGGCATTAAGGCCCACCTGTTCGACACGCAAGTACGGCCTGTGCTAAATTACGGGTGTGAGGTGTGGGGCCCTGCGATGATGGCGGATGCTGGGGGGGGCGTGTTTGCCGGGGCGGGCGGACGGTGGGAGAGAGGCAGGAGTGGGAGGGGCGCTAAGGCCGCACGCGACGGATGGCGCACCCTGGAAGAAGTGCTTCTGCAATTTACCCGTGCGTCCCTAGGAGTCCGCAGCAACGGGCAGCAACTGGGGATTTTGGCGCGGGAGGCGGGGTGGCGGCCGCTGGCGGCAGATTGGCTGCGCCAGGCGACGCGCTTTTGGGATAAGGCGCGGGGGCGGCCTGACGGTGACCTGCTTAAAGATGCAAGGCGGGAGAGCTGGGGGCTGGCCGAAGCGGGGGGGACGTGCTGGGCGGCACGCTTGCAGGTGTGCCTCGGAACTGTGGGGCACACCCGGGCGTGGGACCAGGTGGGACCGGTACGCATCACCAACCTGCTGGACGTGGCGACCGCGGCGTGGCTGGCCGCCGCGACAAGCACACCGGCGCTGCCGAGCGGCACTACCGTGCGAAATGTACCTGAGGAGTGGTCGCGCGGCTTTAAGATGCTGACCTACATGCGGTGGATGGCGGGTAGCGACAGCGAGCCGCCGGCCCTGTTGAGCTCAGGGCTGAACAGTGCTGCCGGATCACGGCTCTAGCTAGGTTCAGGATGGGGCTCCATGAGCTGCAGATAGAGCGGGGGCGCTACGCCGTGGTGGGACAGAGGCAGCGACGCAGCCAGCGGGCGTGCTGCCTATGCGGTGGGCTAGAGGATGAGGCACACATGGTATTTGAGTGCCCTGTCTATGAAGAGGCACGGTTGCAGGCCCACAGCCTGTTTCGGTCCATCCCTCGCCCCGAGGAGGCCGATTTAGATGAGCGGATGCGGGAGTTTATGAATCCTCGGCCAGGCCAGGAGAACCCCAGGTTCTGGCACGAGTTGGCTGACTTCCTTGTCGCCTGTTTTGAGACACGCACCGCGTGCACAGCAATCATGATGGCAGATGGCATGCTAGGGGTCTAATTTTGACAGCTGCCGGCCTCTTTCCTAGGGTCTAATGCGCCATCAAAGGCGTCCGACGGACTGTAAAATCGACCACACACGCACGCACACACGCACACACACACATGCACACACAGACACACACGCACACACACACACGCACACACACGCACACACGCACACGCACACACACGCACACACGCACACACACGAACACGCACGAACACGCACACACACGCACACACACGCACACACGCATACACACTCAGACACGCACACACACACGCACAGACACACACACGCACACACACACGCACGCACACACACACACACACGCACACACACACACACACACGCACACACACGTACACATGCACACACACACAAAGAGAGAGATATAGAGAGACATCGTTACAGAGAACTATGCACGGCAGACCTAGATAGGCTGTTTCTGGTCATCATTGAGGAGATTCTATTTGGAGGCGGGTGACCAACCGTGCACCAACAAGAGGGTTAATAACCTCATTCAAAAAGCAGTGGGGGAAAGGGGCAAATGCGGGTCACTGACGACTGTGTTCGTCACTCCGCTTCGACTGAGTTTAAACTAGGTCTCGGCAGATTGACATCCACAGTTGTGGAAATCTCGCTAAGAGGATCCACTCGGGGGTGACTCGCTTGGACAAGAGGTCCATGAACTCGGGGTGCTTGGAGATGTCGCGTTTGAAGTTGGAAAAGTGGGTGTTTGCGGAGGAACGAAACTTGACGGAGTGGGCGAAAAAGTCGCCGGCGCTGAGCCGGTAGGATGTGATGGCGCCGCCGGCATAGAGCGAAGTCATGTCCGGTCGGCGGTACGCGAAAAGGGCGGCAGTAGGGGGGTAAATGATGTCGGGAGGGAGTGGGGGGGGAGAAGGGACGGGCGGGTGTGTGGAGATGGAGGGGCGGGGGGACGGGGGAGGTGGGAGGCGGCGGATGAGGGAGCCGATGAACGTAGCACGGTGCTTGTTGATCGTGTCGATGATGGGGAACGTACATGGGGGGGGGCATGCATCGTGGTGGTGGAGGTGTGCTCTGTGGTCTGAGGAGGGATGCTCTTGATGAGGCGGAGGAAACGGTTGTGGGTTACTCAAGTCGGTGGATGTGGGCCTTGTTCAACGTCCATGTCTGGCAGCCATACAGTAGGGCAGAGATCACAAAGGCGTTGTAGAGGAGGATCTTGGTAGTGGGAGAGATTGAGTTGGAGTTCCAGAACCGGGGAGTGAGACGGTTGAAGGCGTACCAGGCACTTCTGATCCGGCGTGAGATCTCTGAGTCGAGGATGTCGGAATCAGACGTGTTGGGAGCGTCATCAGAAGGGGCGGCGGGGGAGGACAGAATACTTCCCAGGTATTTGAACTTGGAGGTGGAGTGGACCAGGTGGGGGGTAGATGAGGAGTTGGAGGGATGGTGATAGGGGCGGAGGGGACGGTGTGGGCAGAAGGGTGGCCGAGGGATTGTGCCACGGTTTTGTCGTAGTTGATCGCAAGGGCCAGGTCTGAACAGATGCGGTCGAGGAGGGTGAGCATGGTGCGGAGGTCTTCCTCGAAGGGGGCGAGCAGGGCGATGTCGTCGGCGTAGAGAAGGAGGGGGAGGATGGTGGTAAAAAAAGTCCTTGCGGGACTCAGGGGTGTACAGTTTTCCGTCGATCATGTAGCCAATTTGAATGCCAGCGTTGGGGAGCTGGGCAATCGGGGACCGGACAACTGTGTCGATGTAGACATTGAAGAGGAGGGGGGAGAGGGGGCAGCCTTGCTTGACGCCAGCTTTGAGAGGGAAAGGGGCGGAGTGTGCACCGTTGACTCGTGCTCTGGCGGTGGCACCAGAGTAGAGGCTTTCGATGCGTGCGAGGAGGGCAGGGTGCGCGCCGCGGTGGAGGAGGGTTTCCAAAGCGCGGCGTGGTTGACACTGTCGAACGCCTTGGACAGGTCGACGTAAGCCACATGGAGGGGGGCGCGGGCGCGGTGTGACTCCTCTGCGAGGCGTCGTAGGGTGAAGATGGCATCGGAGGTGCCATGGCCCGGACGAAAGCCGAACTGGGAAGTGTGGAGGGTGGGCTCAACCTGGAGCTTGAGGTGGTTGAGGAGGATGTGAGTGTAGACCTTGCCAGCGACGGGCAGGAGGGAGATGCCGCGGTAGGACTTGCTGCGCGTGGGTGGGCCCGAGGATGCGCCCTTGTAGAGGGGGCAGATGTCTGCTTGGTTCCACGCGGCGGGGATGGAGGTGGTGTTCCAACAGGTAAGGATGATCTGGTGGAGGGCGGTTGCGGTTGCGGTGCCGCCGTGTTTGAGGAGGGGGAGGTGATGTCGTCAGAGCCGGGGGCAGAGTTCCTGAGGGATTTGATCGCGGAGACCACCTCGCTCAGAGAGGGAGGGGAGGCAAGGGGGGGAGGAGGAGGGGGGGAAGGGGGAGGGGGGGCGAAAGTGGGGAGGGGAGGAGAGGGAAGGGGAGGGGGAGTGAGGGGACGGGGAGGAGGGAGGGGGGGGGGAGGGGCAGGGAGGGGGAGGGGGAGGGGGAGGGGGGGGGGGACGGGAGGGGGAGGGGGAGGGGGGCGGACGGAGGCGGAGCGGGGGTAGTGGAGGGGGAGGAGGGGGAGGGAGACGGGGGCGGTGCGGGGGTGGTGGGTGTGAAGATGAGGTGGGAGGCGAGGGTGGCTTCGTCGACTTCCGAGCGGAGTGGAGTGTGGAGGACACGGAAATATTCTCCAAACGCGTCTGCCACCGCCTGAGCTCCAAAGCACAGGTGGTCGCCGACACGGAGGGCAGGGAGGGCGGCGGAAGGGGGGGGATCGACGAGTTTGGACAGCATGCGGTGGGCGGAGTGGGGGTGGTTGTCGTCAAAATCGTGTTGGACGCGTTGAGCGACACCGTCCCAGTGCTTGTTGGTGGCGCGAGCGATGGCGGGCTTGAGCTCGGCAGCACTTGTCGTCAAAATCGTGTTGCACGCGTTGAGCGACACCGTCCCAGTGCTTGTTGGTGCCGCGTGCGATGGCGGACTTGAGCTCGGCACACACACACACACACACGCCCACACACACGCACACACACACACACACACACACACACACACACACGCACACACGCACACACACGCATACACACACACACACACGCACACACAACACACGCACACGCACACACACACACACACACACACACACAGCACACACACACACACGCAGCACACACACACAGAGAGAGATTTGCGACAGTTCAGTTCCCACCGCACGGGCAACCTGGATTACGGCTCATGCCTGTGCTAACTAAAGCACACACCCCGGCAATTGTTTCAGAAGTCGAAAAGCACCCATGGAGCTTAAGTTCGTTCCAGCCTAGTCCACACACACACACACACATAGAGAGAGAGAGAAACAGAGGGGGAGAGAAGAAGAAAGGGAGAGAGAGAGGGAGAGGGAGAGCGAAAGCGGGAGAGAGGAATAGAGACGGACACAGGCATTCGTTACATTCCCCACCGCACCGTCAACCTGGATTGCGTACACACGCACGCACACACCCTGCAGCACAACACACACCCACACACACACCCACACCCACGCCAGTGCCTCCGTTAGCCAACCTGCAACCCGACAAAGTGCACTTTCGGGTTGAGACTGGCCTATTTGGGCTAGCGCGTCGGGTTGAAATTGCGCGAATTTCGACCCCACAAGTGTAAAAAATCGTCACTACCACACTTTTCCATCAAAACAATGGCCTCCGTCGGGCTACTGTTGGCGGAATGAGCGTTAGGCCCTGGTTGAGACGTCATTGCCCCAAGATCCTTAGCGGAACAACTGGCGCACACCCCCACCCCCACCCCCCAAACACGCCACACAAGGACGTACGTGCGCGCCTCAGCCAACGCACCCTAACCCATTAAACCATAAACCCTAAAACCCACACCCCAACCCCTCATGCGTGCGACCTGCAGGTACCACCTTGAGACTGCGGGCTCGTTTGACATCTTCTGCTCCATCAACCCTAAAACCTAAAAAACCCAAATTTGACGTTTCCACACTGACTTTGCTGCGCTGACCTGCCATCATGTCCTCCACCCCCTCGCCGTCAGAGTCCGAGTCGATCGAGGCGTCGCCCAGCAGCGCGCGCACGCACGCGGCGACGCAGTCGGCAGTCACCCTGGCGTGGCGTGCGCGTTGTGGAGCTTGTTGATGGATGTGTGTGTGTTGCAGTAGTTGGCCCAGGCACGTTTGGGTAATCAGGGGACTCCGCCGGGACTCCTGGACCAAGGTCTGACGTTTTCATTGGTTTTAAAGTTTTAAAGTTTTTACCTGTACCCGTCCGGAAGACCGTCCGTGACCGTGCGCGCGTGACCGTGCGCGCGTGCGCGTGCGCACGTGCGCGCGTGCAGAGTTTTTTTTTGCCGACAAAGTGTGAAAAATGCAAATTTCACACTTTTCCGGTCGAAATTCGAGCAATCTCACCCCGCTGCGCCTGGCCGAATCGGCCAATCCCACCCCGCGAATGCGGTTTGCGGGGTCGCGGTGTGGTTAACGGAAACACAGAGTCCCACCCAGTGATGTTGTTTTCATGTTTCTCGATTTATTTCTGGAGCCAATTCACTGGGTTTGCATAGACAGTGATTTCCTTGTTCGGCTCTCCAAAGCCATGTGGCTGTATTCCGGCTGAACTTTGACCGTACACAAAGTTCAACCCATTCAGTGGATTGCTAGTCTGACAAGCCTGCCAGACAGAGCACGTGGACAGCTTTCAACTCACCTATGTATGAGGACACACGGTCAACAGGAGGCCATCGGTCAACGCGGTCAAAGAGAAATCCGGCTGTGGAATAATTCATTAAAATCCTAAAAAGGAAATCACTGGGCATAGAGGCGGTAAATACTTGAAGGCTGATTGGGGTGAACCACAAGAAATCGCACAAAAGAGGCGGAATTTAGGCCGAAAAGTGCGGAATAAACAATTCACACACTTTCTGCAACAACAACAAAAACGCCGCCTCCGGCCAGCCTTTGGCGACTCCGGAGGTAATAAATTCACTGCCCAGAATGTATCCAGGACACATTGACAGGGCCACATCTCGCCCCATTGATCTCCTGGAGGGATTTTTTCTGATTGTTTTTACCACAGCCAGTGGACTGGAATTCCGGCTGGGTCTGGCTGTGAACAACCGACAAGGAAAGCCCTGCCCCACCAGTGATCCCCCTGCAAGCCGTACACCGCTCAGAGCCGGATATCCGATTTCCCAGAAAAACCACCCCACAGGGCGTGGAGGGGTGCGTTGGAAAGCGCTCTCGCCAAGAGCAGCACAGCGGCACGCGTTGCGTGTACAGTGCGCACTGTACACTGTACAGTGTATACACCCGCTGGTATGAGCGGTCAATGTTGCTCGAGCCGGGGGAAAACGTATTTACTAAATCCTTCCCAGAAAGGCTGAACACACATACGGTATACCGTACAGGGCCTGAGCCTCCGCGAATAAGTATGGTTTTGGACGAAGCTGAAAACGATGAAAACATCGATTTGGGGCGTCAAATCGACTAAAATCGACAAAAACGACCCCCTCGGAGCGATTAAACAATCACCTGTTTGCCCCCCCCCCCCCCGAAGGCTCAGGCCCTGTACGGTAAACAAAGAGACAGCGACTGACGTACCTGTTGTTGTACCGGCCCTCCAGCGCCCTCCAGAGCCAGCACGATGCCCCCCACCCCCGGCACGCCCCTGACACGCATAACAACACACAACCAAATCAATCATTCGTCATAAAAACCATATTGCTGGCCTTCGCGGTGCCTTCGCGGGGGTGGCGGGGGGACTATAAGTGTTTTATCCAGTTGCGGTTTTTTTCGGTTACAGTCATTTGACGCCCAGGATCGTTTTTCGACACGGCTGTGTGTGTGTGGACAACGTCAGTTATTCGAGAAAAGCGAAACACAAGTACGGTAGAAACAAAAAGACAGCGACCGCCTGACCTGTTGTTGTACCCGCCCTCCAGCGCAAGCACGATGCGCCCCCCGGGCGTCAGCGCTGCGAGCCGGCGCGTCATTTCGAAGAACCTGTGTGCGTGTGCCAAGAGGGGGGCGGGGAGGCAGTTCAGGGTTGATGGTGTATAAGGGGTTCAGTCGGCCAGTTTGGTCAGTTGTGCGTTTGTGAGTTGGCGCTGCACGCCGGAGCGTTACCTGGAAGAATCTGTGTGCGTGTGCCAAGAGGGAGGGGGGGGGCGGTTCAGGGTTGATGTTGTATAAGGAATTCAGTCGGCCAGTTTGGTCAGTTGTGCGTTTGTGCGTCGCACTGTGCGCCGGAGCGTTACCTGGAAGAATCTGTGTGCGTGTGCCAAGAGGAGGGGGGGGGGGGGTTCAGGGTTGATGTTGTATAAGGAATTCAGTCGGCCAGTTTGGTCGGTTGTGCGTTTGTGCGTCGACGCGGCGCGCCGGAGCGTTACCTGGAAGAATCTGTGTGCGTGTGCCAAGAGGAGGGGGGGGGGTTCAGGGTTGATGATGTATAAGGAATTCAGTCGGCCAGTTTGGTCAGTTGTGCGTTTGTGCGTCGGCGCTGCGCGCCGGAGCGTTACCTGGAAGAATCTGTGTGCGTGTGCCAAGAGGAGGGGGGGGGGGGGGGTTCAGGGTTGATGTTGTATAAGGAATTCAGTCGGCCAGTTTGGTCGGTTGTGCGTTTGTGCGTCGACGCGGCGCGCCGGAGCGTTACCTGGAAGAATCTGTGTGCGTGTGCCAAGAGGAGGGGGGGGGGGGTTCAGGGTTGATGATGTATAAGGAATTCAGTCGGCCAGTTTGGTCAGTTGTGCGTTTGTGCGTCGGCGCTGCGCGCCGGAGCGTTACCTGGAAGAATCTGTGTGCATGTGCCAAGAGGATGGGGGGGGGGGGGTTCAGGGTTGATGTTGTATAAGGAATTCGGTCGGCCAGTTTGGTCAGTTGTGCGTTTGTGCGTCGGCGCTGCGCGCCGGAGCGTTACCTGGAAGAATCTGTGTGCGTGTGCCAAGAGGGAGGGGGGGGGCGGTTCAGGGTTGATGTTGTATAAGGAATTCAGTCGGCCAGTTTGGTCAGTTGTTCGTTTGTGCGTCGGCGCGGCGCGCCGGAGCGTTACCTGGAAGAATCTGTGTGCGTGTGCCAAGAGGAGGGGGGGGGTGGGGGGCAGTTCAGGATTGATGGTGCATTAGGGGTTCAGTCGGCCAGTTTGGTCAGTTGTGCATTCGAGCTGAGCAGGTTACAGCCCGCGAGGCGCATCCGACCCCAGCAGCGTCTCCCATTGTGACGATCCGCCAAGAAAGACTACCCTCGCTGCTCTGAGAGACGACATTGGGCACGCAAGCCCATGCCGACTCTCGACAATCACTGAGTAGGCCATTGACCCATTCACACCAGTGGTGTCATTAGCACCCCCGCAGCCCCTGCGGCCCTGCTGCGGGGGCAGACCAGGAAATTTGGGGGGAAAATGCGGGGGTGACTCGCGGGAAATTCGCTCCAAAAAGTGTGAAGCTTGACAATTTTCACACAATTTGGTGAAAAAACGCCTCCTGCGGGGGCAATTTGGCATGTTCCCTCCTGCGTTGCGGGGTCAAACAGGACATTCTTGGTAACCTTAATGACACCACTGATTCCCACCACAACTCCACGCCCCCGGGGCCCCCACAGCCAAGGGTGCTTCACCACCGCTGCTCGCCCTCCCCTGGCTATAACAGCATCGCCCCCACTGGAGATTTCATCCGCGTAAGCCCTGGCTATAGATACCCTTGCCCCCGCAGTGATTTCCATTGCAGGATTTGCAATTGCTTTCTCCAAAGCCGGATTTTGCTTTGGCCGCGTTGACAGTCAACACCCCGTTGACCGTAAGCCCTCACATAGCCCCCTATTGGTGATTTCAAAGCTCTTGACGATCAGCTCGTCACGAGCTCTGTCCGGCAGGTTCGTCAGACGAACCGGGATGGGTTGAGCTGTGTTGAAGGTCAACGTACAGCCGGAACACAGTCAAATGGCTGTGTAGAACCGAGCAGAAACCAATGCTCACCCGTCGGGCGTGACGCAGCAGCCTCCGAGCGGGTCTCCGCGTGCCGCGTCAAAGCCAGCCGCCACCTGTCGACGGTGTGTGTGGCGAGGGTGTGTGGAGGGTGGAGAGGTGAGGGCGGAAGGTGGCGGGTCTCCACGTGCGGAGTCAACGCAAACCACCATTAGTGGAAGGTGTGTGGAGGTGGTGGTCGAGGTGTGGGCAGAAGGCGACGTTTCTGTGTGCTGAGGCGTGGATGCCAAAATCACATTCACCAGATCAGGCGCAAACGATCGTGTCAACAACAAGTTTGGAACAAGGAACGGTGCGTTGTGTGTGTGTGTGTGTGTGTGTGTGTGTGTGTGCGTGTGTGCGTGTGTGTGTGCGCGCGTGAAGGTGTGAATGCCACACTCACGACCACGAGATCAGGCTCAAACGAGCGCACGATCCGGTCGACCACCAGGTCCAACGCAGCGCTATGGTCGGCACCCCACACCCCACACCAAAGCACCAGCACCCCACACCAAACCACAGCAGACCAAACCACACCAAGGCTCCCCCCACTCACGATGACCAGATCAGGCTCAAACGAGCGCACAATCGGGCCGACTACCAGGTCAATGCAGCGCGGCAGTCGGCACCCCACACCCCACACCAAAGGCCCTCACACTCACAATGACCAGGTCAGGCCCAAACGAGCACACGATCGGGACGACCACCAGGTCAAACGCGGCGCGGCAGTCGGCACCCCACACCCCACACTACAGCAACAGCGCACCAAGCCCCACGCCCGACGCAACAAACCACACACAAAAAACGCACTACGGCTCCCCCCCACGCCACAACCAACAGTTCCAGTTACAGCTACATCGGCTTTCCAGCAAAGACTACCTAAATACGACCACCAGATACGGCCCAAACGAGCGCACAATTGGTTCGACCACCCACCACACCCACACCAAAGCACACCACACCACACACCCCTCTCACCCCCACTCACGATGACCAGGTCCGGCCCAAATGCGCGCACGATTGGGTCGACCATCAGGTCAAACGCAGCGCTATAGTCAGCACCCCACAACCCATACCAAAGCAACAGCACCCCACACCCCACCCCAAACCAAACCACACCACACCACCACCCCCTCTCCCGTCCCCCTCACGATGACTAGATCAGGCCCAAACAAGCGCACAATCGGGTCGACCACCCGGTCAAACGCAGCGCGGTAGTCGGCATCCCACACCCCACACCAAAGCAACAGCACCCCACACCCCACACCAAACCAAACCACACCACCCTCCGCTCTCCCCCACACTCACGATGACAAGGTCGGGCCCAAACGAGCGCACGATTGGGTCGACCACGAGGTCAAACGCGGCGCGGTAGTCGGCATCGCCCGCGCCCTTCATCGGCCACGCGATGTTCACGTTGAAGCCCGCACCCTCGCCCTCGCCCAACTGCGTGTTTTTTTGGGGGGGGGGCGGTTCTCGGGTGTTAAACAAACCCTGTTTGGGCGTGTGTGTGGGAGGGGAAAAGGGCAACTTCCCTCTTTTGACTCCCAGGTAGGCTGGCGCACTGCATGGCCTTGCGGGCTCTCCTAGTCGAGCCCCCTTCGACGTGAAGACTTGGCCTCAACTCACGCGCCCGGGGTCCTCCGGGCGCGTGTAGAACCTGTAAAACCCAAACCCCGTTTGGGCGCCCTGTTTCGGCCGATTAGGGCTGTGCAGGGCTTCGCCCTTCATCGGCCACGGGATGTACACGTTGAAGCCCGCGCCCTCGCCCTCGCCCACGTGCGCTTTGGTGTTTGGTGTTTGATGCTTGAGATTAGTATTCACGTGTTAACCGGGCCCCGTTTGGGTAAATTGTTCGGGTCGATTACGGCTGTGCATGGCTGCGCCCTTCATCGGCCACGGAATGTTCACGTTGAAGACCGCGCGCAGGCGCCGCCCAAGGCGTCATCCCGACCGCCTCAGGCGCCCACCACCGCCCGAGGCGATCAGGGGTGCGCCTGAGGCGGTCAGCGCGCCTGAGGCGCCGCCCGATCCGCGCAAGGAAATGCGCCGCATCAGGCGCCGCCCCAGGCGTCGGGAATGTGGTAGGGGGGCAGCCTCGGACCCTACAATGAACCCAGCCCAGACCCCAAGCCGCACCTCCTCTGGATACCCCGCAACAAACGGGTGGACGTTCTTGGGGTGTCGGTGAATACCCGAAACCAACCCTCAACGCCCAATCCATGGACTGCAACAAAGCCTCAGCCCAAGCCTCAAGCCCAAGCCGCACCTCCTCTGGATACCCCGCAACAAACGGGTGGAAGTTCTTGGGGTGTCGGTGAATACCCGAAACCAACCCTCAACGCCCAATCCATGGACTGCAACAAAGCCTCAGCCCAAGCCTCAAGCCCAAGCCGCACCTCCTCTGGATACCCCGCTACAAACGGGTGGAAGTTCTTGGGGTGTCGGTGAATACCCGAAACCAACCCTCAACGCCCAATC
>VFSX01000698.1:0-58755 GCA_016618255.1 Chlamydomonas sp. UWO 241 | reverse complement strand
CCTCCAAGTTCAAATACCTGGGAAGTATTCTGTCCTCCCCCGCCGCCCCTTCTGATGACGCTCCCAACACGTCTGATTCCGGCATCCTCGACTCAGAGATCTCACGCCGGATCGGAAGTGCCTGGTACGCCTTCAACCGTCTCACTCCCCGGTTCTGGAACTCCAACTCAATCTCTCCCACTACCAAGATCCACGTCTACAACGCCTCTGTGATCTCTGCCCTACTGTATGGCTGCCAGACATGGACGTTGAACAAGGCCCACATCCACCGACTTGAAGTAACCCACAACCGCTTCCTCCGCCTCATCAAGGGCATCCCTCCTCACACCACAGAGCACACCTCCACCACCACGATGCATGCTTCCCCCCCTTGTACGTTCCCCATCATCGACACGATCAACAAGCACCGTGCTACGTTCATCGGCTCCCTCATCCGCCGCCTCCCACCTCCCCCGTCGCCCCGCCCCTACATCTCCACACACCCGCCCGTCCCTTCTCCCCCCCCACTCCCTCCCGACATCATATACCCCCCCACTGCCGCCCTTTTCGCGTACCGCCGACCGGACATGACTTCGCTCTCTATGCCGGCGGCGCCATCACATCCTACCGGCTCAGCGCCGGCGACTTTTTCGCCCACTCCGTCAAGTTCCGTTCCTCCGCAAACACCCACTTTTCCAACTTCAAACGCGACATCTCCAAGCACCCCGAGTTCATGGACCTCTTGTCCAAGCGAGTCACACCCGAGTGGATTCTCTTAGCGAGATTTCCACAACTGTGGAGGTCAATCTGCCGAGACCTAGTTTGAACTCAGTCGAAGCGGAGTGACGAACACAGCCGTCAGTGACCCGCATTTGCCCCTTTCCCCACTGCTTTTTTGAATGAGGTTATTCACCCTCTTGTTGGCGCACGGTTGGTCACCCGCCTCCAAATGGAATCTCCTCAATGATGACCAGAAACAGCCTATCTAGGTCTGCCGTGCAGAGTTCTCTGCAACGATCTCTCTCTCTCTGTGTGTGTGTGTGTGTGTGTGTGTGTGTGTGTTTGGTCAGGCACGCGGGCATGCTCGACTACATGGTGCGAGTGTGTGTGGGGTGCATGTGTGTGTGTGTGTGTGTGTGTGTGTGTGTGTGTGTGTCCGGTCAGGCACGCGGGCACGCTCGACTACATAGTGCGTGTGTGTGTGTTCGCGTGCGCGTGCGTACGTGCGTGCGTGTGTGGGTGGGTGGAGGTGGGGGGTGGGTGGGTGGGGGGGCAAGGGGGCACCCACTGTATTGTATGTCTGTGCGTGTGTGTGCTTCCACCTCCACCACCTCCACCACAGCAGGCTCTCACTCTGTACCTTTTCTGTACAATGGGCGATCTCTCGTGGGCCGATTTCAATATCTGGCAGACGCCCACCCTGGCCTGTATGTGTGCTACCACCACCTCTGAGATCACCACCACCACCACCACCACCACAATATAGGCAATTATAGGCACCCGAGGTCTTCAGCTGCCCCAACAAGCGCCACCCCATGGACAACGAGGACTTCACCCCAACCGCACTTGTTCTGTTCAATGGGCGATCTCTCGTGGGCCGATTTCAAAGTCTGTCGGATGCCCGCGCCGGCCTGTATGTGTGCTACCACCACCACCATCACCACCACCACCACCACCGCTACCACCTCCACCACAATAGGCTCCCGAGGTCCTCAGCTGCCCCGACAAGCGCCACCCCATGGACAACAAGGACAACGCGAAGCTCGAGTATGGCGTGGGTGTGGATGCGTGGGCGGCGGGCGTGCTCGCGTTTGAACTGCTCGTCGGTTACCCACCGTTTGAAAAGGAGAGCCGCGCGTCGACGTACGATCACATCATGTACAAGGCGAGTCGGTGGCGTGTGTGGGTGGGTGTTAGGGTTGTGGTGGGGTGAGGCTTGTGTGCGTGTGTGTACGTGTGTGCGTGCGTGCGTTTGTGCGTGCATGTGTATGCAACTTGGGATGAGTGGCGAATCACACGCCCCCCCCCCCCCCCCGCACACACACACGCACATTCTTGCCCCCCCCCACACACAAGCACATCTGTGCACAAACCCTCACATACTTCCGACCGCTTGGGCAACACCTCTTGCCTGTGCTTGCACCCCCTCACACCTGCACACCCACAGGAGCCTGTGTCCCCGGTCCCCCCCTTACACACACACTCCTACACACACACTCCTCCCCCAACATACACACACACACTTAAACACACACGCACACACACATACACATGATCCCGTGTACCCTCGCTGGATGATTGATGACTCAATCACACACACACACACACACAAAAAAAAATGTCCCCCCACAATTTCTCACACACACACACGCACACACAGGATCCCGTGTACCCTCGCTGGATGCGTGACGACTCTAACACACACACACACACACACAAACATGCACACTTTCTGTCATACACACACATGAGCCTACGTAACCTCGCTTGATGAGTGATGACTCAAACACACACAGAGAGAGAGAGAGAGATCGTTACAGGGAACTCTGCACGGCAGACCTAGATAGGCTGTTTCTAGTCATCAATTGAGGAGATTCCGTTTGAAGGCGGGAGACCAACCGTGCGCCAGCAAGAGGGTGAACAACCTCATTCGTAAAGCAGTGGGGGGAAGGGGCAGTGGCGGGTCATTGACGGCTGTGTTCGTCAATCCGCCTCGACTGAGTTTAAACTAGGTGTCGGCAGAAGGACTTCCACAGTTGTGGAAATCATGCTAAGATGATCCACTCGGTGGTGACTCGCTCGGCGAACTCAGGGCGCTCGGGGATGTCGCGTGTGAAGTTGAAGAGATGGATGTTTGCGGAGGGCGTAGAACGTGACTGAGCGGGCGCAAAAGTCGCCGGCGTGAGCCGGAAGAAGGTGATGGCGCCGCCGGCATAGAGCGTAGTCGTGTCCGAACAGCGGTAGTCGTGCAAGTGGGAGGCAGTGGGAGGGAGGCAGCGGGAGGGTAGTCGGAGGGAGAGGGGGAGGCGCGGGGGAGGGTTAGGGAGGGGCGAGGGGCACAAGATGGGGTGGGGTGCAGCGGGGATGGAGGGGTGGAAGACAGGAGAAGGGAGGGAGGAGAGGTGAGAGAGGAGGGAGCCACACTGTGGCCCGGCCACATGGCGCATACATAGGCGCATGGGGTGCATGTGCGCGCATGGGGCGCATGGGGAGGGGCAACTCCATGTGACGAGCATGTGGGTGTATGGAGGTCGACGGGGCGGCAGTGGGATAAGCGGTGGGTCTCTTGAGGTGGGGCGTGGGGTCGAATGAACGACTGGGCAGTGGGCGGTGGGCGGGACGGTGGCGGCTGGAGGAACTCGGTAGCTCAAGTGAGCGCTGAGCGCTGGCTCGGGCCGCATGGCGGTCGAGGTGATGGCACTGAGATACCTGGGCTCCGTTGTCTGAAGCTGCAGAGCTGCGGGGGGAGGGAAATCTGTGCGGTAGGGCGTCACGTGTTTTTTGCCATGTGGAGGGCGTGCGAGAGTGTGCGGATGGACTGAGTTCCTGGATGCATGCGTCGACTGGCTGTTGAATTGGCAGCCCGAAGACAGGGGGCGTACGGAGGAGGAGAGGCGGTGAGAATCGGCGGCGGCATGGGTGAAGGGGGGTCGACGTAGGCGGCGGCGATGACTGCGCGGGCGCGGCGCCCACAGAGTGGGGCGCCCACAGAGTGGGGCGCCCACAGAGAACGCACACACACACAGAAAACACACACACTCAGACAGTCCCCCAACAATTTTTCACACATACACACGCGCACACACCCTCTCACACAGTAACAGTAACAGTAAACAGTTACACGGGGTTTCCAGCTTAGCAGGCTACTCTTCTACTAGAGACACCCGCCGATACTCCAGCACACTTAAGCACTAGAGTACCGCCGATAGACTATCGCTCCCGCCAGCTAGACTACCCCAAACAGCAGTCTTTGAGAGACATGTCTGGCCAGGAGCATATAGGAGAGGACCTTCCCCAGGGTCACAGTAGTGGCCTTGTGGCCAGTCAAGCCGGCAGAGCCGACTGGCGCTGACTGGAACGGTCCCCGCCTGGCAGTGCATGGCTGTCCAGCTCTCGTTTGCATGGGGCTCAGCCGGCGCCCCATGCCTCATGCATGGCCAGGTCCCACCCTCCAGGGGGGCATGGATGACAGAGTTGTCATGGAGGCTGCCTGAAGACCTTCCAACGCCAGTCACCGGCAGACGAGCGACCCCGAGGATGAGCGCGGTGACGAACGCTGCGATTGGTGAAGCGGATTTACTCTGTGTTGCCTCGGCGGTCGCCACCGCTGAAGCCGTGATGGTAGCCCGCCTCCACGGGCAGCCATCTTGACCAATGTCCAGCATGCATTGACGGGCGCCAGCTTCCTCCGCTCGTCGATCAACTCGTCGAGATCGGTGCCGCATGGCGTCCTGCATGGGGGGAGGATAAGGGCCGTCTCCCAGCACGGGCCGCGGCAGCGCCGCGGCTACTCGCCAAGCCATGGCAGCGCCGGGAAGCCGCTCCTGAAGTGTTCCACCGAGGGGCAGTCTAGCAGGAGCCGGGCCAGTCGTATTTTACCCCGCTCGTCAGCAGCACGGAGCTCCTCGTCACCAGCAGCGCCGCATTGCTGGGTTCTCTCACACACAAACACACACGCACACAGGACCCCGTGTACCCTCCCTGGATGAGTGACGACTCAAACACACACACAACCAACCAACCAAGTGTTACATGAGGCCGTCCACATGCACCGGCAATGCCTGTACTACTAACAGCAATACACCCCGGCAATTGTTACGAAGTCTGACCCGTGCACTGGGATGTCTTTCGAATAGCGGGTGACCAAACAGCGCCTGAATCGAGTGGATAGTATCCTTGGTTTGGGGGGGTCTGGGGGGGGGGTTGCCACTCTGGCCAACCAACTACAACTTGGGTTGCCACTCTGGCCAACCAACTTCAACTTCAATCGCGGCGTATCATCTCCCCATGGGCGGATTAATTCCATGGGGCGACAGTTGGGTGTAGGCAGGCCTAGAGGACGTCAGATCAGCTCCTCGATGGGGTGACGGACGAACGCAGGCGGGCCTGGGATAGGGGGCGGCGGCGGATCATCTCCATGAGCCCTCGAACTCGATGGGGCGATGATGAACGTAGGCAGGGGCGCAGGAATGGGGCGGTGGATCATCTCCATGGGCCTCTGAACTCCATGGGGCGATGATGTAGGTAAGCAGGGGGCGGAGGCAGGGGCGAGGGAGGAGAGGCTGGGGCGTGGGGGGTGGTGTGGCGGATCATCTCCATGGGCCTGTGAAGTCCATGGGGCGATGATGTAGGTAGGCGGGGGGTGGAGGCAGGGGCAAGGGAGGAAAGGCTGGGGGGAGGGGGGGGGGAGGGAGGGCCAGCATGGGGTCGGCGCGCGTGAGGGCGCATGGGCGGGAGGCGCATGGGGCGGGGGTGCATGGGCCTGCATGGCGCGCACATGGGACGGCGAGCTCCATGTGGGGGTGGAGCGTGGGTGGGTGGTCGACTGTGGGGGGGTGACGGTGGGGGAGAGTTGGACTGTGTAGTTTGGAGCGTGTCAGGGGGAGTGAAGGGTGCTGAAGGGGGGATCATGGCAATGTGAGGTTCTCTGTGGTGCATGGTGTCGTGGCGCCGCAGTGGGTCGCGTCCGAGGATCTGCTCGGCGTCAGGCGGTGGCGGGGCGGTCTGGGATGCGGTCTATAGTCTGCCGAGGAGCTGTTCGGCACTGGCGAGGGCATGGAGACGGACTCTGCGGATAGGATAAGGATTGGACTTGGCGACGAGGTTGCTCGGCTCGCTGAGACAGCCCCCTTCGGGCGATGACGATGGTGGATAGTCCATGGTGGGCCGCAGTACATAGGCGGCAGTCGACGGGGGGGGGCGGGGCGATGAGGGGGATGGGCGACGGCGACTCACATGGGCCGACCGCAGCGACTCGCGCCCAGGGAGTGGGCCTGGGCCGCCCAGGGAGTTTAGGGGTTAAACACACACACACACACACACACACCCTCACACGCACACAAACACCCTCACATGCACACAGGATCCCGTGTACCCTCGCTGGATGAGTGACGACTCGGTCGACTTCATCTCGGCTGCCCTGACCAAGGTGTGAACAAGTCAATATCTTCCTGGGTGGCTCAAGTGTGGCCAGTCACATCCGCTTCCACAGTCAGCTTTCCAGAGACAGAGAGAGAGAGAGAGAAGGAGGGGCATTCGTTGCAGTTAACACTGCTCATGCAACCTGGACTACGGCTCTTGCCTGTGGTGAAGCACACACCTCGACACACACACTTCCCCCCCACACACACCACACACACACACACCGCCCACACACAGACTCCCTCTGCTGGAACGCGCACCTCAACACACATACTCCCCCCCCACCCACCCCCCACCCACCCCTCTCCACACTCCCTCTGCTCAGCACGCGGCATCGCGACTGTCCATCGCCGCCCTCATCGCTCACTCACGGGTCCAGCGCCACTAACCACAGACCACACACATTGAAAGAGAGAGAGAGAGAGAGAGAGGGAGAGAGGGAGACAGAGTGAGAGAGAAGAGAGAGAAGAGGAGAGAGACAGAGAGAGAGAAGAGAAGAGAGACATTTGTTGCAGGTAACACTGCTCAGGCAAACCTGGACTACGGCTCTTGCCTGCGCACGCTGAAGTACACACCTCGACACACACACACAGGATGCGGCGTCGCGACCGTCCATCACCGCCCTCATCGCTCACCTCTGGCTCCAGCGCCACTAACCACACACCACGCACGTATATATATAGAGACAGAGAGAGACAGAGAGAGGCAGAAAGAGGCAGAGAGAGACAGAGAGAGACAGAGAGAGACAGAGAGACAGAGAGAGAGTGTGAGAGAGAGGCATTCGTTGCAGTTTACACTGCTCAGGCAAACCTGGATTACGGCTCTTGCATGTGCTGAAACAAACACCTCCCCCCCCCCACGCACACACACCTCCACACTCCCTCCACACAGGACGCGTCATCGCGCCCGTCCATCGCCGCCCTCATCGCCCATCCATGGGTGCTGCGCCACACGTCGGTGCGGCGCACAGACCAGGGCCCGACGCCCGTGCCCGTCGCCACCACCACCGGCGCATACACCTCGTTCTCTGGCTCCGTCTCGCAGCTGCAGCAGCAGGTGTGTACACGCGCACGCCTACGCGCACACGCAGACGCGCACATGCAGACGCAGACGCACGCACGCAGACGCATGTGCACGCACGCAGACACACACGCACATGCAGACGCACGCGCGCATACGCGAAGTTGAATACGCGAAGTGGAACACGCGAAGTGGAATACATACTTCAATCGCGGCATACGCAGACACACGCAGCCGCACGCGCAGACGCACACGCAGACGCATGCGCGCAGACGCAGACGCACGCGCGCATGCGCAGACGCACACGCAGACGCGCGCGCACACGCAGACGCGCGCGTGTGCACACGCAGACGCACGCGCGCACACGCACACGCACACGCACATGCACGCGCGCACATGCACGCGCAGACGCACGCGCGCATGCGCAGACGCACGCACACACGCAGACGCACGCGCACACACAGACGCGCGCGCGCACACGCAGACGCACGCGTGCACACGCACGCGCGCACACGCAAACGCACGCGCGCACACGCACGCGCAGACGCACGCGCGCATGCGCAGACGCACGCACACACGCAGACGCACGCGCACACGTAGACGCACGCACACACGCACACACACGCGCACACACAGACGCACGCGCGCATACGCAGACACGCGCAGACGCAGATGCACGCGCGCACACGCAGACGCACGCGCGCATGCGCTCACGCACGCTGCCACTGTTGCTTGTTTCGCTGCGCCACGATGATGCCACTGCCACGACTGCTGCACACACACACGCACAGACACACACACACACACACACATTCCATTCTATTCCATTCCAGATGTTAGAAACAGCTATATCGACCCAGAGGTCTGTATCAGGGCGTTTGTCAACACGCACACACACGCACACACACACACATACACACACACACACACACAAACACAAGGCCTGTTGATGTGGAGCACACACATACACACGTGCCCACACCCACACGCGCATGTGCACACACACACACACACACAGACGCACACGCACACGCACACACAGACACACACACACACACAAACACACACACACACTTGGCGCGCACACGCAGACACAGCAGCGTCCACGCACGACCGCGGGCGCCGCCGCCCCGTCGACGCCGCCTGTAGCGGCCCGCGCGCGCCCGCACACTGGGCTGAACTCTTCGGTCAGCTTCCATCAGGCGACGTCGGGGGGCGGCGGCGACGGCGGGCCGCTGCTTGGGAAGCAGGTGTGTGTGAGGGTGTGCGTGCGTGTGTGCGTGTGGGTGCGTGGATGTGAGAGAGAAGAGAGAGCGAGAGAGAGTGTGAGAGAAAGAAGAGAGAAAGAGAATGGGAAGAGAGAGTGAAAGAGAGAAAAGAGGGAGAGTGAGAGACAGAGAGACGCGCGCCCACACACTGGCCTGCACTCTTCGGTCACCTTCAGCCATGCGACGACGGTCCGCTGCTTGAGAAGCAGGTGTGTGGTGTGTGTGTATGTGTGTGTGTGATGCTGTGGCATGGGAAGCAGGTGCGCAGTGTGACTGTGTGTAGGAGAGAGGGCAAGAAAATCTCCCATACATCCACACCAACCGATCACAACCCTCACAACTGCCTCACAACCCTCACATCCAACCAGTGATTTTCTTTTCAGGATGTTTTTATTATTTAAATAAACTCCGCCTGGAATATTCCACATGGAATATTCCACATCCGGATTTTGCTACTGAAGACCGTTTGCTACTTAAGACCGTTTGCTCTCAAATGGCTCATTCGATTTAGGTCATTTAATAGCTCTTGACGAGCTCTGCCTGGCGAGCTTGTCACAATCAACTGGATGGGTTGAGCTGTGTTAAATATCAAAGTACAGCCAGAAGACAGCCAAATGGCTGTATGGAGCCGAAAAGGAAATCACTGCATCCAACCAACAATGGATGGCTGCATGTAAGCACAAGGTTTAGGAGCTCCTAGCGTTCAGGGTGCAGGGTTCATATCAGCACCGCAAGCCTTCTTACCATCACACCTCACACCCCACCAGGGCAAGTACCTCTCCGACCCCAGCTCGCGCAACGCTGCGATGCTGTCTGCCACATCGACGCCGATCGCAAACGACCAGGTGCGTGGCACAGGTTGGGGTTTTAGTGTTGGGGAAGTCTCTCTCTCCCCCTCTCTCTCTCCCTCTCTCCTTCCCTCCCTCCCCCTCCCCAGTGGTCCCTGGGAAGGATTTTAGTAATTAGTTGTTTGCCGGCTCCAGCAACTTTGACCGCTCATACCAGGCACAATACACGGGTATTCATGCAATGCATGCGGGTGTGCTGCTCTCGGCAAGAGCTTTCCAACGCATCACTCCACGCCCTCACCCACTAAGTGTGGGGTGGTTTTCTGGGAAATGGGAAATCCGGCTTGGAGCGGTATACGGCTCGCAGGGGAATCACTGCCCCTCCCCCTCCCCCTCCCCCTCCCCCTCTCTCTCTCTCTAGCTGTGTGCTCGTCACCCCAGATCTCAGCACACGGAATCCCAAAGTTGTGGGAAAGTTGCTACGCCATCCGGGTGGGACTCGGTTGTCGCAGATGCCTGTGAGCTCCGGGTTCTTGGTTTGCTAGGCTTGCCTGCGCTCCAACTGATGAAGCTAGACTGCACGAGCATGTGCGAGAACATACGCAGCCATCCACAAGCACGCATCACACTCACGCACACACACACACACACACACACACAGACGTGCGGCGCACGCCCCAGCGGCCGCGCTGACGGCGCGCCTGGCGCAGGCAGCGCGTGCGCACACACAGGCGTGCAGCGCGCGCGCCAGCGGCCGCGGCGACGGCGTGTCTGGCACACACACACACACACACACACACACATAGGGCGCGGCAGTATACCGTATACGTGGGCCCGTATACCGTATAATACCGTATAATGTATACCGTATACAAGGGTATACGTGTATACCCTTGATTCCTTGATCCGATTGAGACGGGAACGGTGGATTCGGATGCCTCACATGATGGGCATCACAAATACACTCTAACAATCATACTTTGCTTTGTTTGGTTTAGAGGAAACACAAAACTAGGGTTTTCTCACTGCATGGCAGCCGGAGCGTCCCTGCGTTCCATGTACAGTTACAGTAACACGGGGTTTCCAGCTAAGCAGGCTACTCTTCTACTAGAGACACCCGCCGATACTCCAGCACACCTAAGTACTAGAGTCGCAGATTATAGATGGCGCAGCAATCAATACACTAGCCCTGCGGCATGGGGCGAGGCGAGGCCCCACCAGCGGGCGGGCACCATAATGGAGATGGCGGTTAAGAACGGGGAATGAGGCTACAGGGAGAGGATACGGGTTACAGATGCCAAAGGGGACGGCGGAACAAGGATCAGCCATAGGTGTCACTGGGAATGGCTAAAGAACGGGAATGAGGCGGGTGGTACGGGTGCTGGCGCGCATGGAGCGCGGCGCGGCGCATGGAGATCGCATGGCGGCGCCCATGCATGGACGAGATTGCTGGCGGGCATACAGGAGATTGCTTGCGGGCATGGAGGAGATTGCTGGCGGGTGTGGAGGAGATTGCTAGCGGGCATGGAGGAGATTGCTGGAGCCAATGGCGGCGGCGGGACTAGTAGTAGAACACAGGCGCACACCAACAATGCGTTGCTGTCACTACCTGGGTGGTATAGGGTGGATCTGGGGGCCCAGTGTCCTGTCTAGGTCCAGTGCGTGCGCGCGTGCGGGGGTTTACCCTCACCCCTACCAGGTAGCCAGCCAGTTTCCCACTGAAACTGAATTTAAGGTGTCGGGCGCTAGCGCCGACACCGGTCTTATACATCATTTCTGGTGTCACACAGACTGTAATATCCATCATCATCATCAGAGTACCGCCGGCTCCCGGCCGATAGACTACCGCTCCCGCCGGCTAGACTACCCCAAACAGCAGTCTTTGAGAGACATGTCTGGCAAGGAGCATATAGGAGAGGACCTTCCTCAAGGTCACAGTAGTGGCCTTGTGGCCAGTCAAGCCGGCAGAGCCGACTGGCGCTGACTGGAACGGTCCCCGCCTGGCAGTGCATGGCTGTCCAGCTCTCGTTTGCATGGGGCTCAGCCGGCGCCCCATGCCTCATGCATGGCCAGGTCCCACCCTCCAGGGGTGCATGGACGACAGAGTTGTCATGGAGGCTGCCTGAAGACCTTCCAACGCCAGTCACCGGCAGACGAGCGACCCCGAGGATGAGCGCGGTGACGAACGCTGCGATTGGTGAAGCGGATTCACTCTGTGTTGCCTCGGCGGTCGCCACCGCTGAAGCCGTGATGGTAGCCCGCCTCCACGGGCAGCCATCTTGACCAATGTCCAGCATGCATTGACGGGCGCCAGCTCCTCCGCTCGTCGATCAACTCGTCGAGATCGGTGCCGCATGGCGTCCTGCATGGGGGGAGGATAAGGGCCGTCTCCCAGCACGGGCCGCGGCAGCGCCGCGGCTACTCGCCAAGCCATGGCAGCGCCGGGCAAGCCGCTCCTGAAGTGTTCCACCGAGGGGCAGTCTAGCAGGAGCCGGGCCAGTCGTATTTTACCCCGCTCGTCAGCAGCACGGAGCTCCTCGTCACCAGCAGCGCCGCATTGCTGGGTCCAGGGCTCGGCGACGAGAACGCGCCTCCGTTAATCGAGCCCACGTTCCATGCAACCACCATATTCTTCCCTCCACCATGTGCTGCATCCAAGCATGGTTCTGGATAGCCCTTGTCATTAGCTGTTCAGTGCAAGTCGAATCATCGAAATCCATGCAGTTTCAAGGGAGTTGGAGCATTTACGCCTTTTACTTGTCTTCCAAAAAAATGGTGTATACAGTACACATCCCGCCGTATACGGTATTTATACTGTCACGGTATACATGCGGTATATACCGTATACGTGTACCGTGCCGCGCCCTACACACACACACACACTCACTCACACTCACTCACACACACACACATACACACACACACAGGCGTGCGGCGCACGCCCCAGCGGCAGCGCCGGCAGCGCGCGCAGCCTGCTGTCTGTCGGCGCCTCGGGCAGCGGCGCGGGCGACAGCCTCAGCCACTCGTCCACCCTGCCCGTCGTCAGCAGCAGCAGCAGCGGCGGCGACAGCCACGGCCACAGCGCGGCGGCGCTCCTGGGTCCCACCAAGCCGCGGTCCATGCTCGGCCGCCCGGCGCCAATCTCAATCTCCGGCGTCCCCAGCGACCTCGCGGTGTTGGGCGGCGTGGAGCCGGTGCCGCACGGGGGGGCCCTGTCCGGCGGCGACGACCACTCCCCTGGTATCTCGCCCAAGGCGGCGGCCGCTGCCAGCGCTGGGATGGGCCGCGCGCTCACGCCGAGCTCGTCGCACTCGCCGCGCGCGTCGTGCGTGGCGTCGGCGTCCGGGACGCAGCTCCCGCCCGCCGCGCCCGCGTCCCTGTCGCTGATGCAGCGAGATGGGCGGCTGCAGCACCCGCACTCGCCGCTGCGCCTCGCGCCGCCCGCGCTCGGTGTGCTCTCGGCCGACCCCCCGCCCGTGCGCGGCGCGCCGCCATCGCCGATCCTCCGCGTGCCGTCGATGCCCGCGCTGCTGCACCACGCCCCGGCGCCGTCGCGCCATCTGTCGTCGTTCTCCACGTTCTCGCCCATGCGGAGCGCCGGCGGCGGCACAGGCACGGGGGACAGCGCCCACTATGGCGTGGGTGGCACGGGTAGTGGCAGTGACGACCCCCCGCTGGGCAGCGTCCGGCAGAGCGCACACTCGATGCGCGGGCACGAGCGCACAGGTCCGTTCATGCGCATGAAGAGCGCAGGGGGCGACAGGGACGGCGCGGCGGCGGGAGGGTACGTGCAGGGGCAGCAGCAGCTGCAGCAGTCGCGCAACGGGCTGGGGCTGCCGGCCGTTGACTCGGGCATCAGCTGGGCGGGCGGCAGGGACGGCGACGCAGCAGCGGCGGCGGCGGCCGCGGCGCGACGCTCGGTCGGCGGCTTTGCTGCCGCTGGTGGTGTTTTTTCTGCTGCTGCTGCCAGCGCCGCCGGTGCTGGTGCCGGTGCTGCGATCCGCCCCACGCTGATGCGGCAGAAGAGCGACGGCCCGCTGCGGGCGGCATCCCCAGGCAGTGCCGGAAGCTACGGCAGGTAGTGGCGAACGTGCAAGGTTGAGGCCGAGGCCGTGCACGTGCATACACGTCGAGACCGCGGCGCCTCCGCCGAGGTCGGGATGTGTATGCACGTGCACGGCCGAGGCACACACAAACACACACACACACATGTGCGTGCGCACCCGCAAACGGCCACACGCTCGGAACACGCACACACTCGCGCACATGCACACACACGTGCAGCCATGGCCACACTTCCTCACACGCCTCCACACGCGTCAACGCAAAGTGTTTTTGCTGTTGCTGTTGCGCGCGACGCACAGCAGACGATCACACATGGGGTCTCAGATGGGGGCCCCAGTGTTTCCATTAGCCACCCCGCACCCCCGCAAAGCGCATTTGCGGGGTGAGATTGGCTGATTTGGGTTGGTGGTGCAGGGTTGCGCGAATTTCGACCCGAAAAGTTAGATATTCGACATGTTCACACTATTGAGCCCACCTAACAACAATCGAGCCACTGGGTCACACATCAGACGACGGGGCGGGCGGGTGACTGGAAAACGATGTCGACGGCGGGGTGACTCTACCGCGCTCTCTGCGCATGTGCTGGACAGCATCCTGGAACGGATGCTGGCAGCTGTTTCAGTGATTCCCCCGCAAGCCGTATCCTGCTCCGGGCCGGATTTCCCATTTCACAGAAACCCACCCCGCACTTGGTGGGAGAGGGCGTGGAGGGGTGCGCTGCAAAGGTCTTGCCGAGAGCAGCACAACGGCATGCGCTGCGTGAAAACCCGCTATGCATTGCGCCTGGTGTGCGTGGTCAAAGTTGCTCGAGCCGGGAAAAACTAATTACTAAAATCCTGCCCAGGGACCACTGAGCTGTTTATACCAGCGCCTGGAGCCACCCCCTGCCATGGCAGGGGTTTGGGGGCAAAGAACACCCTACACCATTCAAACACTAAACCGTGTCACGACGAGCCAGCTCATCGGATTTCGTGTACCCGCATTCAGTATACCGTACTCATGATGGTACGTGTCTCCACTGGACTTTGGGGTGGACGTATCAGCGTATGATTACTTATGAGTTACCCGTGTGGGTGGGCCAGTGTCCGACCCACATCCATTCGGGCCATCACGGCACCCCACATCCATTCGGGCCATCACGGCAGCCCCGCCATGCATGGCAGCGGCACCCCCCCCCTTCCCCCCACTTGCGGGGGCAGCCTCGGTCTTTCGCGAGGCTGCCCCTCCAACGGCCGAGAGCAACCATGGGTAGGCAGGCCACCACGGTGCCCTCCCACAC
Source organism: Chlamydomonas sp. UWO 241 (assembly GCA_016618255.1). Lineage (NCBI taxonomy): Eukaryota > Viridiplantae > Chlorophyta > Chlorophyceae > Chlamydomonadales > Chlamydomonadaceae > Chlamydomonas > Chlamydomonas priscui. The sequence continues at coordinate 44,215 of VFSX01000698.1, read as the reverse complement.
TCCCACGCACCACCCACCCATGCTCTTACGATGAAACGAGGCTGATGATGATTCGCTGAACTGACACAAGGCAAGGCTAGAGGAAGCAAGCAGACCCGCAGCAGCGACGATGTGCGCCCCCTCACGTGGATAATTATTCAACACCAAGCACCAACAAGTAATTAGAACAACGAGGAGGGAGTCGCACTCTTCTTAAACTGAACCCAGTCCCAATCAAAGGTACTTGATCCACACCACTTTCTGTCACACGTACGTGGGCAGGAGTAGCAGGACACATGAGCGTATGCGGGAGCTGCACAACCCAAATCCTATGTTATTAACTGTTAGATCAGCTGATGATGGAATCAACTTGCTAGATATCTGCGCCTTGTCGGCTGCGGGATGAGAAGGCGATTCAAATAATAAGTAACATAGGTAAGGTCCCGGGTATTCCCTCGGGGCGCAGTGAGTGTTGAATGCCCCCCCCGAGTTTTGCGCATGCATGTCTGTGATAGGTAGAGAAGCAAATTTGACGGCCCGCCCCCTGTAATCCGATTGAACTTGTATACTGAGGCCCCCGCTTCCCTGCTGTGCCTCTCCACCGCGCATGAATTCCTTCAACCCCCGCTGAGCCCCCACGGATTCTTCGTGGGTTCTTCGCAGTGCGCATGCTGTACAACGAGCGGTTGCGTTTACAATTGAGTCTGCAACTTGAACTAGCAACGTGCGTGCTGACGCCTCAGCTTGCCTGTGCCTCTTCGCCACGCGTGATGTCCTGCAACCCCAGCCATTCGCGGATTCTTCGCTCTACAGATGATGCTAACGGGCGATTGCGATTGGCACAGGGCTATTGCCTGGCACACACACATGGCATGTTGCGCAGCTGAGCGAATGGAGACGAGTGGCTGCGCTGCGCTGTGTGGGCTAGACAGCGACGGTGCTGGCTGTGTGGGCCGGGAGTGGGATGATGGGTGGATGAGTAACACATAAGACGAGGAGAACAGGTCGCCACCAAAGTCAAGGTGGCCGGGGGAACGAAACAGGGTCGTATTAGTCTAACACAGGGCCGTGCTCCGTGGCCCGGCGCGCGTCCCTCCTGCTCTGCTGCAGGCGCGCCGCAGGGGGTCGAGGGGGCTGGCGGCGTTCCGCGATCGCGTGAAGCGTCATTGGTTGTCTTGGGGGTCTCTCGATTTAGAACTTCTTGGGGACCCAGGCCTCGATCTTGTCAACCCTGCAGCAGGGACGAGAGAGAGCACAGCACAGCACAGCGCACGCACTCTGTGAGCCTGCCACCATGCAGGGGACTGGGGGGCAGGCAGTGCAAATATCTCGCACGCCTCGTGTGTACACGCCGAGTGCGCAAGCAGCAAGCGGCAACCAGCACACGTGCGTTGCACGGTCCGCTGCCGCTGCCTCTCCCCCCCCCAACACCCACATACACAGCGCGCCCCTTCCCCTTGGCGTACATGGTGCAGGCCATGCGTTCAGACCTTGGGCAGGGCAGGGGGGCTACTACTAGTAGCCCCAGCCAGTATTGGCCAGCCACCTGGTCTGTAGTAGTGCTCAGGCGCTTTACGTAGTGCTCGGGCGCTACACGCTGAGCAGGTTGAACACGCTGCCTGTCAGCTAGGTGTTGCGGGCGACACGCAACTGTATGATCCACGAACAACAACATCCCCACCTGACGAAGCCTGCACCCCACGAGTGGATGCCGCACGAGTAGGTGAGCAGGTCGAACACGCTGCCGGTTAGCTAGGTGTTGGAGATGCGACGCACGCGGCTGTACACTCCAAGAACACCAGCATCCCCACCTCTCAAAACCTGCACCCGACGAGTGGATGCCGCACGAGTCGCCGCCCTCTGCGGTGTGGTCCTCGGTGTAGCCGTCGCCGCGGCGGCGGCGAAGGTTGTTGTCAAAGGTCTGAAGTGGGCGGGCGGGTGGGTGGGCGGGTGAGGGGTTGAGATGGTGCGCTAGAGGATGACCCACTTTGGGGGTAGGTGGGGTTATTTGTGTGGTCTCAGATCAGTGTAGCCGTCGCAACGGCGGCGGCGGCGCAGATTGCCGGTCTGGATGGGCGGGTGGGTTAGGGGTTGGTGGTCGAGATGCCTGACTAGCTAAGTTGAGGTTGGTGGTCGAGATGCCTTAGGTTAAGGGTTGAGGGTTAAAATACCTAAAACCTAAAACATAATCAACCTTACACATCATCTATCGACCCTCTCTGCATCATCTCAGACGATTGTGAGACCATCTCTTCAATCAACCGACCTTGTACACGCGGGCAGAAGCCGCCCTGATCTCATCATCATGCAATCGACCGGCCTTGTACCAGTTGTAGTAGCCGCCATTCACTTACTTAATGAGTTTGCCACTCTCTCAATGAGTTTGCCACTCTCTCGATGAGTTTGCCACTCTGCATCATCTGTATGGTCATCTACAGTCGAGCCGAGCGACCTTGTACCAGCGGTAGTACCCTCCCTTCACCACCATGCCCCTCACTAAATGAGTTTGCAACTCTCTCAATGAGTTTGCAACTCTCTCAATGAGTTTGCCACTCTCTGCATCATCTGCATCATCCTCTACCAGGTGTAGTAGCCGCCCTTCATGCCCCTCACTAAATGAGTTTTCTACTCTCTGCATCATCTGTATCATCCTCTAAAATCCAACCGACCGACCTTGTACCAGCGGTGGTAGTGCACACTCACACGCACACACACACGCTGGCATGTGCACATCGGCTGATGGCTCGATGTACTCCATGCATGCATGCACTCATGCTCATCACACGCACACGCACATGCACACATACACACACACAGAGAGACTGAGATGTTTGTTACAGTTTCCATCGCACGGGCAACCTGACGGAGAGAGCGAGAGTTTGCCACTCACTCAATGAGTTTGCCACTCACTCGATGAGTTTGTCACTCTCTCAATGAGTTTGCCACTCTCTGTATCAGATGACAGAGGTCTGCATGGTCAACCGACCGACCTTGTACCAGCGGTAGTAGCCGCCCTTCACTCACTCAATGAGTTTGCCACTCTCTGCATATCATCTGTCTCCCCTATCCCATATCATCATCGACAATCATCTGCAAACCCTATCCCCTATTATCCTCTACAATCCAATCGACCAACCTTGTACCAGCGGTAGTAGCCTCCCTTCATGCCAACGAGGTTGCAGTATCCTGCCTCGTCGAGCGCCATGAGCGCGTCCATGGAGTAGGTCGCGCCGTCAGAGCAGCCAATCTGAACGTGTGTGTGTGCGTGTGAGTGTGTCAGGTGAGTGCGAGTTAAACTTCAGATCCAAGGGTGTTTTTTGACTTCTGAAACGATTGCCGCGGTGTGTGCTTTAGTTAGCACAGGCATGGCATGAGCCGCAATCCAGGTTGCCCGTGCGGTGGGAACTGTAACGAACGCGTATGTCTCTCTCTCTCAGGTTGCCCATGCGATGGGGGACTGTAACGAATATCTCTCTCTGCGTGTGTATGTGTGCATGTGTCTGTGCGTGTGTGTGTGCGTGACTGTACTGCGGCGCCCCACCACCATGCACCACAGAGAACCTCACATCGCCATGCCCCCCCCTTCAGCACCTTTCACTCCCACTGACACGCTCCAAACTACACAGTCCACCTATCCCCCACCTTCACCACCCCACAGTCGACTACCCGCCCACGCTCCACCCCCACATGGAGCTTGCCGTCCCGTGTGCGCGCCATGCAGGCCCATGCACCCCCGCCCCATGCGCCTCCCGCCCATGCGCCCTCACGCGCGCCGACCCCATGCTGGCCCTCCCTCCCCCCCCCCTCCCCCCAGCCTTTCCTCCCTTGCCCCTGCCTCCACCCCCTGCCTACCTACATCATCGCCCCATGGACTTCACAGGCCCATGGAGATGATCCGCCTCACCACCCCCCACGCCCCAGCCTCTCCTCCCTCGCCCCTGCCTCCGCCCCCTGCCTACCTACATCATCGCCCCATGGAGTTCAGAGGCCCATGGAGATGATCCGCCGCCCCATCCCTGCGCCCCTGCCTACGTTCATCATCGCCCCATCGAGTTCGTTGGCTCATGGAGATGATCCGCCGCCGCCCCCTATCCCAGGCCCGCCTACGCTCGCCCGTCGCCCCATCGAGGAGCTGATCCGACGTCCTCTAGGCCTGCCTACCCCCAACTATCGCCCCATGGAATTAATCAGCCCATGGGGGGATGATACGCCGCGATTGAGGTTGAATGAAGTTGAAAGTTGAAGTTGGTTGGCCCGAGTGGCACCCCCCCCCCCCGCCATGTGATGTACCCCTCTTAGCGCTGATTGGTCCCCCGCTGTAGAACGACACACATGTGCCTTTTGACCTCTGGAACATTGCCAGTACTTAAGTACGGGTAGTGCTGTTGCAGTCGTGTAACATTATGGAATGGAATGGAATATCTGCGTGAGAAGATCACAAGCGCGTGCGTCCATGGAGTAGGTCGCGCCGTCGGAGCAGCCGATCTGAACGTGTGTGTGCGTGCGTGCGCGTGTGTGCGTGTGAGTGTCAGGTTGCCCGTGCGGTGGGAACTGTAACGAATATCTCTGTCTTTATCTGTGTGTATGCGTGCGTGTGCATGTATGCGTGCGTGTGCATGTGTCTGTGTGTGTGCGTTTGATGACCATGAGCGCATGCGTCCATGGAGTAGGTCGCGCCGTCAGAGCGGCTGATCTGCATGTGGCAAGGGGTGCAAGCGTGCGTGCGTGTGATCATGAGTGCGTGCATGCATACAGTACATCAGCCGATGTGCACATGCCAGTGTGTGTGTGTGTGTGTGCGTGTGTGCGTGTGATGATCATGAGCGCATACACGCATGGAGAAGGGCAAGCGGCTGCACAGCCCCCCCCCCCACCATGATCTTGGCCTCAGTGTCGGGGAACTTCCTCTTGAACTGCGCCACGAACTCGGGGTTGTCCGACTTGAAGTACTCCTTCGTGTTGGTCTCGTTGTTGTACTTCTTCACCATGTTCTTAAGAGGGACGGCGACGGCGCCCTGGGGGGGGGGGGTCACAGGCAATAGTGAGGTCAGGAGTCAACCAGGAGTAATGGTCGCACTAGGACTACTCGTGTTGTTGTACTTCTTGACCGTGTTCTTGCGAGGGACGGCGACGGCGCACTGGGGGGTGGGGTCACAGGCAATAGTGGGGTCAGGAGTCAACCAAGAGGTTTTAGAGCCACCGACTGGAGGTAGCACGAGGGCTACTCCTTTGATTGGTCTTGTTGTCGTTCTTCTTCACCATGTTCTTGAGAGGGACGGCAACGGCGCAAAGGGGGAGGGGGGGGGGCACAGGCAGGAGTGGGGTCAGGAGTCGATCAGGAGTCAAACGAGTGGTGGTAGCGCTAGGGCTACTCCTTTGCGTTGGTCACGATGTTGTACTTCTTGATCGTGTTCTTGCGAGGGACGGCGACGGCGCCCTGGGGGGGTGGGGCGATAAGGGTGCGGGATTCACGGGCAGGAGTGGGGGCAGAGTCTCTGGTGGTTTCACCAGGGCCACTCCTTTGAGTTGGTCTCGTTGTTCTACTTCTTGACCATGCTCTTCAGAGGGACGGAGGCGGCATTCTGGGGGGTGGGGGGTGGGGGTGGGGGAAAAGGGTGCGGGATTCACGGGCAGGCGTGGGGGCAGATTTATCACATGAACTGCCGCACTGATGTGAAATGCACCGGCAGCAGTGGTGTAAGTAGTGAGGGCAGCAGTGGGGGCAGTGGGGGAAGTAGTGGGGGGCGCAGTGGGGGGGGGCAGTGGGGGGAGTAGTGAGAGGAGCAGTGGGGGCAGTAGCGGGGCAGTAGCGGGGGCAGAGTCGACTGACAGGTGGTGGCTACCGCCCCACGTGCTGTAGTTGGGGCCTATACCTGGACACAGGTCTGATGATGATGGATTGTACAGCCGTGTGTGAAGCACCTACCGGCGGCGTATTCGACCTTGCTCGGCGTATAGCGCCCGAGCACGACAAGACGGGTGGCTGGCTACTGGTGGTGGGGGGCTAGTGGGTCGGGGCTCGACCTAGACTGGGCAATCGGCTCCCAGATCTGACCCCTCCCCGTGGGTCTAGGTGGTGGCATCACGTCTCAGAAGATGTCTCCGTTGGACAGCCTATGTTAATGTGACTGTTACTGGCGGCAGAGGAGTGAGAGGGGGGGGGGGGGGGATTGAGGGGCGCAGAGATGAGGCGGGGAGAGGGGGGGGGAGGGGGCGTGCGCGTGAGCGAGCACCTGCAGTGCAATGTGCATGCACTGCCATGCCAACACATTCCTGGAGGCAGCAGGGCGTTGGCACGCAAGCGGGGGGGCGCCCAGGGGCTGTGGGGGCGAGGTAGGCGCGCGCACACGGGCCACTAGTGGCTGGACAGAGGCCACGCAGGGTGGGTGGGGTGGGGACGGGGGCAGTGGATAGAGTAGAGCATAGGCACGCAGGGGGGGGGGTGTCTGGGGAGGGATAGGGCAGGGCACCAAGGCCTGTTACACGTGCGGTGGGCCTGCATGCATCATCCATGCAGGCCCTAGTGATGATGTGCAGACTGGTGGCAAGACACGTGCTGTCCTCCATGCTGCCACCACGCAGACAGCCACCATCACTCTGGAAGTGTCGACGGGTACAGGCTGGAGTTCAGGCTGGAGCGAGGGCGTGCGCACTGAAAATCTAGAGAAGATGCGTGCCATCTACCGCTCCTCCCTCCTCACCTTGTACTTGCCGACCTCTTCAATCTCCAGCGCCGGGCGCACGTCGACGTAGGTCCAGCCTAGCGACAGAAGCGCGCGCGCCTCCTCGACGTTGGCGATGCCCCTGTGCAGGGTCATGGGTCAGGGGCGGGCGCGGCGCGGCAGCAGCCACTACTACCTCCCGGCTCGTCGCATGCGGCCAAATTGCCATCGCGACCCGTGATGACAGTGATGGGCCAGGGCCATCGTGGTGCACAGCGCACACAGCCCATGCACTACTGACACCCCATGCAGCGGTGCGGGGGGATGCTCACTTGTCGGGGAACTCCTCCGCCACCGAGGCGATCAGCTGGGGATCGGGGTACTCCAGGTACGCACGCGCGACGAGGGCGGCGCCGCGGGAGGCAGCGGGGCGGCACACAGCAGCGCGGCTGACAACAACGCGGGGGGCGACGGCGCAGCGGCCGCGAACGGCCGTGCTGGTGCGGGTTGCCATGCCGAGGGCCATGGTGGTAGGAAGAGGTGAAAGAGAGGGGGGAGGACAGACACATCCTCCCCGATAAGGATGTCAGGGTGTGAACCGCCAACTCAGCAAATTGGAGCAAATTACGAGACACGGTGGGGGAGCGTGGTGACACGGTGGTGAATCACCTTAGTAGAAGTAGTTCAGGGGGGGGGGGGGGGGGTAAGAGAGGGCGGACTCGGGGAGTCCATTGAGCAACTTTTGTGCTGGCGCCCGGCGGTTGGTGCCCAGTTTGTGCCTTGTCAGCCTCCTGATCAGTTTCCTGAGTCTTCCAGATTTTACTTTATTCACTCCTAACTAAGTCCAGGTTGGGGGGGAGGGAGGGCTTCGAGGGCAGGGTACCAAAAAGGTAGAAGCTGTGGACATTGAACTTTCAGACTCTTCTCCCGACTCTCGCCCTTCCTTGACGGGAGAGGGAAGTTCCCAAATAACGTGCCCCCCCCAGTCAATCCTGAGTGGGCCCCGGTGAGTTGTGCCGGGGGTTGGTTGTAGGTGTTGCGGCCGAACAAGCGTTGTCCGACCAAAAAATAACGAATATGCGGGGGGTGGGGGGGTGGGGGGTAAGGCGAGTGCACCTCACCGACCAATATGTTGGCGGCATGTTGGAAACAGTTGCTCAGACGTCGCCAGCATGCCAACTGCGACTGCGAAGCGCGCAAGTCTGCACGGCCACAGAACTGGGAGATTGTGACGGGCTGCTCGGTGCCGCTGAAGTGCCGACATGAGTCAAGACGTCATTGCATACACTGGGGCCTTGAGAAATATCCCTGCAAGTTGATGGTGGACCACGCTGAAGGGAAGGGAGGGGGATGGGTAATACACACGATCCGCAAGCCCCCCCCTCCCCCCCGCCTCCCTCCACACCCCGACTCTTACTCCTGCCACTCCTCTCTCCTACCCCTCCTCTCTGTATCTGACTCCTCTCTCCTACTCCTCCTCTGCTCAGCCTGCCCGGCCCGCTGCTGCTGCCGCCCCTGTGGCGTCGGCAGCGGGCGCGCCGGCGGCGGAGCGGCCTGCCGCGGCGGGCGCCGCGCGTGCCGCATCTGCGCGCGGCCCCTGCCGTCGGGGGGGGGCTGCCCGCGCGTGTGGGCGAAACGTCGCTGTGCCGCAGCCATGTGCTGTCCATCCCTGTGGCAGCCGCCACCAGGCTCATAGCGGGCCATGGCTCTGAAGGCCAGATGGCGCGCGACGGGATCGTGCGCGGCGCACTGCGCGACGCCTCCTACTTGGGGTCCACGCGGCACGTGAGGCGGCTGTTCAGTGACTGCTATGGTTCCGAGGAGACGGCGGTGGCGGCGGCGGCTGTGCGGGTTGCTGCAGCTGCCGTGGACGGCGTCAGCCTGCCCGTCTGCCTGGCTATGAATCTCGTGCGCTTTGTGCACGACGTCTCTGGCCGGGATAGGCCGGCTGGTGGCGGGGTCGTGTCCGCGTCGTTCCTCAACGCCAAGCCTGCCGTCGGGGGCATTGGTGTGGAGCCGCGCCGGGGCGGCGTGCTACGTGTGCTCTTTACCGTGGCGTCTGACGCTGTGGCCGACACCGTCGTGCGCTCCCGCCGCAACCTGCGCGACGTGGACCCGTCGGCTGGCGTCTTCGACGTCCTCAGTGACCGCGAGGAGGCGCAGCACCGGGCGCTGTGGCCCGCTTTCCTCGCCGCCAAGGCTGCGGGGAAGCGGGCGCAGTTCCACCGCGCGCGCCTCGTCGTTGACGGCGAGCGGGTGCCTGCACCTGCTTGCTAGATGGCATTCCCTCTGGGGGTGTTTTTGAAGGGGAGGTGGCGCCACACGCGTGCGGTGGCGGGTGCGGTGTGGTCGCTGAGTAGAGTGCTGCGGCGGGTGTGCTACTAGCCCCGCTTCCGGTGGTCTGGGGGAGGGCTTTTTGGTCCCTTCATGGTTTTATACCTTGGGTCCGCCCTCTGGCCATTTGAGGGGCTGGGTGTGCAGCCTGCACAGTGGTGCTGCTTGCTTGGCGCCCGCCACCAAGTGTGGCGTTACCGTGGGCTACTTGTAGCTTGACCTTTTGTGGGCCTTGAGCCTTGTTTCTCTAAGTCCCACTGGAGCTTTGGAACCGTACGTGTGACCGCCAGAAGTGGATTGTAAAACTCTCATCTTTGTGCTTATGGCTGGCCTCGCGCCCAGAGCCGGCGCCCTCCCGGACGGCCTTATTGGTGAGTGCGTGGACCCGGCTGTGAGGGCGGCGCTCTTGGCTGGGCCGATGAGGCGCATGCTCGATGGGGTGCAGGCCCTGGGGCCGGTGGTGCGCATCACGGGGCGCGTGCAAACAGCTGAGCTGTGGGGGGCGGAGGCGCCGCTCTGGGCTAACCCCCTCCTCCAGCTGGAGCTGCCGGCTGCGCAGCGGTCGGTACAGTGGCGGGAGCCCACTGGGGATGCGGCAGGGCATGCGCTCTTCAGCCCGACCGATGCGGCACGCTGGCTGGTGGACGGCCTGGCCCGCGTGCGCGACGCCCTCCCCGGCATGCGGACGGTCACGGACCTGTGCGTGCTGTGGGCGTGGCTCGCTGCTGTCGACATGGTGCGCAGCACACGCACGGTTGACCACGCCTGCCTGAGGGTGTACGCTGCTGCAGATCCGGCGCGCGCGCGGCTCGTGCTGGGGCAGATACGCGCGGCGCTGGCGTGCGGCGCTTATGACGGGGGCAATGTCTGGAGGGCAGTCCTGTGCCGCGCCCTTTTCCCAGAGGTGCCGCCGCCAGTGCCGGGGTGTGTGCCAGACCTGCTGTGCGTGCGGCGCACGCTCGACCCCCTGTTCACGGCAGTGGCGGTCGTGCTTGCGGCGCTGCCCCCAGCCTGGGTCGAGGCGGCGGCTGGTGGAGCTGCCCTCACTGTGCTCTGGCCGCTCCGTCACTTCCAGCCCCTCCCCCAGGCGGGCGAGCGCGCTGCTGTGGTGGAGATCCTGCAGCTGGTTGGGTGGAAGCTGCCGAGTGTCATCACGCCGGCTGGCTGGCAGCGTGGGCGGCCTGGCCTCCGATCCACAGCTGCCCAACCTGCTCCCCTACCTGGGGGGGGCGGCGCCGCGGGCGAGCCCCGATGGGTTGGGTTTGCGCACGGCCCGGGTGTGGTGGGGAAACTGACGTGCAAGCTGGCGGTGGCGCTTCAACTGCGGGCGGTTGTGGACGAGCGGCGAGTGCGGCGGGCAGCCACGGTGGAGGCGGCTCTGGCGCTGGACCACGGGCCGCACGGGGGCCCCCGCGCGACCGACGCGCAGGTCTTCGCGGGGCTGCGCGGCCTGGAGGCGGCGGTGCCGACACTGTGGCGGATGCCGCTCCTCAACGCTCGCAAGGAGCCCATCTGGCGGCTGTGGGTGAGTGGTTTTCACAAGCAGGCTGCACTAGGCGTGCCCGAGTGCCCCTGCGGGTGGCGGTGCCGTGATGAGGACGGGCCGCCGGCGACGGCGTGGCGTGCGCACAGCTTCTGGGGGTGCCCGGTGGCGGAGGCGGTGGTGGTGGCGGCTGCTGCTGCCCTCCCTGCTCCTACGCCGGTCATGCTGCCAGGTGTGGCTGCTGCAGCCTCCCGCTGGGGTGCGTGCTGGTGTGTGGGCGGTGGTGGCAGCGCTCGTGGTGGACGCCATGGAGCGAGGCCGCCGCCACTTGTGGCGCATTACGTGCCCGCGTGATGGTGTGCAGCCCCCTGCTCGCTCGGTGGCGGTTGAGCGGGCGGGGGAGCTGGCGACGATGGATCTGTGGGACGCGCTGGCGTCCTTTGCTGAGGGCGGCGGGATGCCGCGCGGGTGGGCGGGTGTGGTGGGCCCGACCCACCCCTTTGTTGGAGTAGTGGACGGCGGGCTCACTCTGAACAAGACGTCCTAGATCCCTGAGAGGATGGTTTCTTTTGAGGGGAGGTGGCGCCACATGCGTGCGCTGGCGGGTTGTGATGTGGTAGCTGAGCAGAGTGCTGCGGCGGGTGTGCACAACGGCCCCGCTTCCGGTGGGTTGAGGGTGGGCTTTTTGGTCCCTTCATGGTTTTATACCTTGGGCCCGCCATCCGTTTCCTGGAGGGGTTGAGTGTGGAGCCTGCACTGTGGTGCTGCTTGCTTGGTGCCCGCCACCGCGTGTGGGTGGCGCTTCCGTGGGGCATCCCCCCTTTTTCTGTTGGCAGGTCTTCAGGACTGCTTCCTCTAAGTCCTGCTGGAGATTTGGAACCGAACGCGTGCCCGCCAGAGAGTGGATTGTAAAAACTCATCATTATCTCATCATCACCTCTGATTTCCCCCACACAAAAAAATTCAAACTCCATATCACGGGCGGGTGAAAGCAAAGCACACAGCACACACCGTGCCCGCTGTGGCAGTCGTCGCTGGGGGAGGGGAAGTACCACGCACGCGGCGAGGGAGATCTTCCCCACTGCGTGTTCGGTGTTCCGCCTGAGACCACCAAACCAGCCTTGACTATTTACAGTAGCGTGTTACTCTCGCTGTCCTCGTCTTCGCCACTATGAGTGGAAACAGCGCTGAGACGGCTGCCCGCGTGACGAGCCTGGCAGACTCGTTGGAGGCACATGTGTGCTCCGCCCTCGGGAAGGGCCCCACCGCGGCCATCCTCAAGAAGATGAAGGTCAACAAGCTCCTGCTTAACGTCAACAAATACACTGAGGTGGGAGGGCCGTAGAGGGGGGGAGGATCTGGTTCGAGGACTCCATGCGCGCGCCATGCACCTGTCATGCGCCGAGTCCGCATGGGCAACCGCCACGCGCACATGCACAATGACCCACTGCAGGTTGAGTACAGCCAGGCATGCTCCTACTTTACGGAGAACGCGGCGAGCCCAGCCGCGTTTGGTGGGAGCCTCAGCAGGTTCCAGGCCAGAGGGTACGTTGACGTGTGCGAGCAAGTCGCGTGGGCTGCATGCGCAGTGGCCAATCAACCGCCCTCTCAAAACCGTACTTACGCCATGGCATAGCTGGTTGCTGCATGCGCGCTTGTGTGTGTGTGTGTGTGTGCATGTGTGTGTGTGTGTGTGTGTGTGTCAACACCATGCGCGCGATCAACTACCAACCGGTCAACAACCAACCTCTTCCGGGCCATTGTAACAACACCCACCTCGCAGCGACGTGCCTCACAAGCAGTTCCTCGCAATGCTGCATGTGCTCCTGACCGACCTGGAGCTGGAGCAGCTGCGCACGGTGGGTGCAGCGGTGCTGAGTGTGCGCTGCTATTTGGAGTGTGTGTGCGTGGCCGTGTGTACTCGGCGGCCGAGAGATGAGTGTGACCACGTACTGATGAGTGTGACGGGTGGGTGCAGCGGTGCTGAGTGTGCGCTGCTGTTTGGCTGAGCGTGCGTGCGTGGCCTAGTGTGTGCTCGACGGCCGAGTGATGAGTGTGGCCCCGTACGGATGAGTGTGACCACGTACTGATGAGTGTGACCACGTACTCATAAGTGTGACCACATACTGAGACGAGCGACGGCTGCGTGCCATGGCGCTCTGCCGCAACCATCAAACAGCCACCGGTCACAGGCTGCAAGAGCACGGGGGAGCGGACCCCCTTCGGCGCTGTGTGCCGTTTGTCCGACCGCCCACCATCTCACCAGCTCGCCATGGCGCCCTGTCGCCACCACCAAGCTACCACCAGCTACAGGCTGCAAGATCTGGGGGGAGCGGACCTCCTTCGGCGCTGTGTGCCATCTGTCCGACCGCCCACCATCTCACCAGCTCGCCTTACGACCGCACCAACACCAACCGCACCACTGCACCAACCGCTCACCATCTCACCAACTCGCATCATCACCGCGCGTGCGTGGCGGACGCTGCCACGCCCCCCACCTCCGAACGCAGGTATCTGGGCCGCCTGGGGGTGGACAAGCGCCGGCCAGGTTCGCGCCTGGTGGTACCGCTGCGTCGCTTCTTGCGTCGCTGCCATCGCGCGCAGACAGCGCGGCCGCGGGCGCTGGCGCGGCGCGCACGCAGCAACAGCAGCAGCAGCAGCAGCAGCAGCAGCAGCAGCAGCAGCAGCAGCAGCAGCAGCAGCTGCAGCAGCTGCACAACATCACCAACACAGCGGCGGCGCCCGTGCCCACGGGAGGGTACGCCACCCCGTCGCCGGCGGCTCCAGGCCCCAAGGTCAGCGCGCCGGTCGCGGGTGCGGGCATGTGCACCGCCACCGCCGCGGGCGCCCGGCCAGGCTCCGTCATCGTCGGTGGTGCTGGCGCCGGCCTCGCCCCGAACACGGGGGCTGCGGCCAACAGGCCGGCCGGGGTGGGAGCGGGGCAGCCCCCGAGGGGCAGCAGCGCCGGTGACCAGGGTGTGGGCGGCAGCGGCGACGGCGGCGGCGCTGGCGGCGGTGCTGGTGCTTCCGGTGCCGCTGCCGGTGCGTCCGCCAAGCCTGTTTACTACAACAGGAACCCGGTGTACGGCGCTGATGCCGAGGCGCAGTCTCCGCTGCTGAGGTCGAGGGTCTACACGCCGAGCCTGACCGAGTCGATAGGGAGCGTGCGGGTGGGCAGCCGGCAGCAGCCGCGCGCGGCGGTGCCAGGCGCAGGCGAGCTCTTCAGCAACGGAGGCGGAGGCGGTGGCGGCGGCGGAGCCAGCAGCAGCGGCAGCGGTGGCGCGGCGCCCCTGCCAGGCACGCCCCCTCGCGGCGCGCACGCAGGCGCGCGCGGGGCGGTAGGAGGGGGCGCAGGCGACGCGGGCGGCGCTGCCCCCGCGCTGTCTGATCTCCTGGCGCGCATGCCGTTATGGAACTCTGATCGGCCGTACCTGACAGGCCAGGCGCTCGTGTTGAACGCCGCCCACGGCGCGGCCGCGGCTGACGGCGCGTCGGCCGAGGGCCTGTCGATGCTGCCGCCGAGCATGCAGGAGGTGGCCATCATGAACGACCTGCTTTACGCGTTCATGGGGCACGGGGGCACGTACGTGCGCGCGGCGCTCGTGCCGACTGGCGATTCTAGCAACGGAGGGGGCCACCCGCTGCCGGGCGCGCCGACCTCGCTCACGTTTGTTGTCGGAGGGCAGCTGGAGCCTTGCCTGGCGGAGATGGTCGAGCGCGTGCTGCCGATCTGCGAGTACGTCGCAGTGCTGCAGCGCTTTGTGGAGACACGGAGCAGCTACCAGGTACCCGCTGCACACGCGTGCACGTGTGCAGCGCCGCACATGCGTGCACGTGTGCACCGTTGCACATGCATGCACATGTGCACGTTGACTTGCGTTTGATGCACACACGCTTCCTCATGAAAGAGAGGGAGAGAGAGAAAACGAGAGAGAAAGAGAGTTGTACAGAGAACGGCAGACCTTTATAGGCTGTTTCTGGTCATCATTTAGGGGATTCTGTTTCTTAGGCGGGGGATCAACTGTGCGCCAGCAAGAGCGCAAATATGCTTGTATCCACATGCACGCCCACTCACACGCACACCACTGGGCACTTATTCGCTTCCGCGTGTGCCTGCCTTTTACTGCTGCTGCTGCTGCTGCTGCTGCTGCCCCGCAGTTCCCCCTCGTGTTCCATGCCGTCGCGGCCGCCATGCGCTCGCTTCTCTCCGACTGGATGCTGCTCGTGACCCAGCTGGAGCACCAGCTACGGCTGGGTGCGCTCAACCTCCAGGCGCTCACCTTCCACTGCCAGGTGAGTGGGGGGCGTGGATTTTTGGTGGCTTTGTAGTGAAGGCTTTGTTTTTAATGATGTCATACGTTTGAAGTGGTGGCTTGATTGGATGTGGTTTTAGACGTGGCTTCTTTTGTAGTGGTGGCTTTGTTTTTTTAATGACGGCACACTTTTGAAGTGGTGGCCTGATTGGAGTGTGCGCTCAACCTCCAACCATGCGCTCACCTTGCACTGCCAGGCGAGTTAGGGGTGTAGTTTTACTCGCGGCTTCATTTTTTAGTGGTGGCTTTGTTTGGATAACCCAGAGTGGTGGTGTGGAAAAGGAGATCGGTGTGCGTGTCGGTCGCGCGCTGGGCGTCTTTGCGTCTTTTGATAAGATTTGGGCCAGCAAGAAGATGCAAGTGCAGTCTAAGATGCGGGTTTACAACACTTTCGTGCTGCCCCACTTTCTGTACGGCTGCGAAACATGGGCCCCTACTAAAACACAACTGACTCGATTGGAGGTTGCACACTCTAACTGCCTTCGTCGCATTCTGGGTGTGCGCCTAGTCGACCGGCACAGATTAACTTATATTCGGCAGGCGTGCGACACTGAGCCAATTGAGAGCCTTGTGGCAAAGCGGTCAATGCAGTGGCTAGGCCATGTGATGCGCATGCCGGCTTCTCGTCTTCCTCGTACGACTTTTGACTGCACAATGGATGTGGCTCGGCAGCAAGGCCGGCCTCCAGCCTCCTCCCGACACTATTTTCTTAAGCTACTGATTCAGCAGCTAGGCGAAACTAGTGGCACTGGTTCTGATTGGAAGACTTTTTCGGACACGGCGTTTGAGCGTGCTCAGGATAGGGTCGGGTGGAGAGCCGTGGTGTACGGTCCGGCTGCCCTCAGGCGCCGGCCCCTCCACCACGGCGGTCAAGTAGATTGGCAAGCGCCACTTGACCCCCTATCCCCTAGAAGCAGTAGGACCTATTTTGGAGGCGTCGCACAATAGCTCTCCTTTTTGCTCTGGGACTACACGTTGGCAGGTAGCCGGCTGGTGGCTACCGCCCCTCACAAGTAATTGTCAGGGCCAGAACTGGACTTGGGTCTAGGCGTTGGTACTAGGACTAGAGGTAGTCTTTGCTGGAAAGCCGATGAACTGTAACTGTAACTGGCTTTGTTTGTAATGATGGCACTTTTGAAGTGGTGGCTTGATTGGAGTGGGCGCTCAACCTCCAAGCGCTCACCTTCCATTGCCAGGCGAGTTGGCGGTGTGGTTGCGTCGTGGCTCCTTTCGTAGTGGTGGCTTTGTTTTTAATGACGGCATACTTTTGAAGTGGTGGTTAGATTGGAGTGTGCGCTCAACCTCCAGGCGCCCACATTGCATTGGCAGGCGAGGTGGGGGTGGTTTCTGGCTGAGTGTGCAGTGGGTAAGTAGCCTGGGTGGCAGTTTGTCGTGGTGGCTTTTCGTTTTAGTCGTGGGTGCACTCAACCTCCATGCGCTCACCTTCCACTGCCAGGCGAGTTGGCGGTGCGGTTGCGTCGTGGCTCCTTTCGTAGTGGTGGCTTTGTTTTTAATGACGGCATACTTTTGAAGTGGTGGTTAGATTGGAGTGTGCGCTCAACCTCCAGGCGCCCACATTCCATTGGCAGGCGAGTTGGGGGTGGTTTCTGGCTGAGTGTGCAGTGGGTAAGTAGCCTGGGTGGCAGTTTGTCGTGGTGGCTTTTCGTTTTAGTCGTGGGTGCACTCAACCTCCATGCGCTCACCTTCCACTGCCAGGCGAGTTGGCGGTGCGGTTGCGTCGTGGCTCCTTTCGTAGTGGTGGCTTTGTTTTTAATGACGGCATACTTTTGAAGTGGTGGTTAGATTGGAGTGTGCGCTCAACCTCCAGGCGCCCACATTCCATTGGCAGGCGAGTTGGGGGTGGTTTCTGGCTGAGTGTGCAGTGGGTAAGTAGCCTGGGTGGCAGTTTGTCGTGGTGGCTTTTCGTTTTAGTCGTGGGTGCACTCAACCTCCATGCGCTCACCTTCCACTGCCAGGCGAGTGGGCTGCTCCGGATTTAGTGGTCCAGTATATGAAGCAGACTGGACATGGACTGATTTGGGTGCCAGATGCAGCAGTAGTTGCACGTGCTCTGCGCGTGCTCTGCCACCTGTGTGTGCGGTCCTTTACCATCTGACAGCGCGCTGCACAGGTCCCTATGGGGCACGCTGAAGCTGCTCACTTCCGTCGCCACCACCACCCCAACCACCACAACACGCAAACAGGTCCCCATGGGCGCGCTCAAGCTGCTCGCTTCCATCGCTGCAACAACTACAAACATCACAACACAACCACCACCCCAACCGCCACAACACGCACACAGGTCCCGATACGCGCGCTCAAGCTGCTAGCTTCCATCGTTACAGCCACCACAACCACCACCACAACCACCCACCACCACCACCACCACCACAATCACAACCACAACCACCACCCAACCACCGCAACACGCACGCAGGTCCCCAAGGGTGCGCTCAAGCTGCTCGCTTCCATCGCCGCCGATGCCGTGTCGAGATCGCTCTCATCCGCCGGGCTGCTCAACCTGCTGCATGAACGGTCGGCGTGCAACCACCACAACCACCACAACCACAACCACAACCACCACAACTACCACCACAACCACCGCAACACGCACACAGGTCCCCATGGGCACCCTCAAGCTGCTAGCTTCCATCGCCACAACCATCACAACCACCACAACCACCACAACTACCACAACCACACCCACCACCCCAACCACCCCAAAACACACACAGGTCCAGATGGGCACGCTCAAGCTGCTCGCTTCCATCGCTACCACCACCACCACCACCACCACCACCACCCCAAGCACCTCAACCACCACCACCACCACCACCACCACCCCAACCATCCCAAACACCACCCCACCCACCGCAACCACGACAACCACAACCACCCACCACAACAACACAACCACTACCACAACCGCCACAACACGCACACAGGTCCCGATGGGAGCGCTGAAGCCGCTCGTGTCAATCGCCGCCGACGCCGCGTCCACCATAACCACCCCAACCACCCCAACCACCACCCCAACCGCCCCAACACGCACGCAGGTCCCGAAAACCACCACAACCACCAAAACCACCACAACCACCATCCCAACAACCCCAAGACGCACACAGGTCCCCATGGGCGCTCTCAAGCTGCTCACGTCCATCGCTTCAACCACCACCACCACCACCACCACCACCACCATCCACCACCACCACAACCACCACCACCACAACCGCCGCAACACGCACACAGGTCCCGATGGTAAAGCTCAAGCTGCTCGCATCCATCGCCACCACCACCACCACCACCACCACCACCACCACCCCAACCACCGCAACCACCCCAACCACCACAACCACAACCACCCCAACCACAACCACAACCGCCACAACACGCACACAGGTCCCGATGGGCGCCCTCAAGCTGCTCGCTTCTATCGCTTCAACCACTACAACCACCACAAACCACCACCACCACCACCACCACCCACCCCACCCACCACCATAACCACCGCAACACGCACACAGGTCCCCATATGGATGCATGGGAGCGCTCAAGCTGCTAGCTTCCATCGCTACAACCACCACAACCACCACCACGACCACCCCAACATGCACCCAGGTCCCGATGGGCGCGCTCACGCTGCTCGCTTCCATCGCTACAACCACCACAATCACCACCACAACCACCACAACCACCACAACCGCCACAACCGCCACAATACTCACACAGGTCCCCATGGGCGCGCTCGAGCTGCTCGCTTCCATCGCTACAGCCACCACAACCACCACAACTACCACAACTACCACCAGCCCAACCACCACCCCAACCGCCCCAACACGCACACAGGTCCCAATGGGTGCGCTCAAGCTGCTCGCTTCCATCGCTGCCGACGCTGCTTCGAGATCGCTCACGTCCGCTGGCCTGCTCAACCTGCTCCATGGGCGGTCAGCGTGCCTGGTCGGCGACCAGCAGGGTCGCGCGCTCGTCAACCGCCTGCTGCACGCGGGGTGCCAGCCCTACTTCCAGATGCTGGGTCGCTGGATGTGGGAGGGCGTGCTGGACGACCCGCACTCGGAGTTCATGGTGCAGGAGAACAAGGTGTGGAGTGTGGAAGTGTGGGAGTGTGGAAGTGTGGTGACATCCTTTTTGTGTGGAGAGGAGGAGTGGCTGGGAGTTCATGGTGCAGGAGAATAAGGTGTGGAATGGGTGTGTGGGAGTGTGAAATTGTGGATGTGTGTGGGAGGTTTCTCCTTTGCGTGGAGAGGGGGGAGAGGCTGTCGGAGAGCGTGCTCGACGGCACGCACTCGGAGGTCATGGTGCAGCAGAAAAAATGTATGGAGTGTGGAAGTGTGCGAGCGTGAAAGTGTGGGGAGTCTCTTGTCTTTGTTATTGTGTGGAGAGGGGGGGGCTGTGGGAGGATGCACTGAGAGTGCATTGGTGCAGGAGAGCAAGGTTTGGAATGGGAGTATGGGGAGGGGGGGGGGGGGGAGTTGCGCTCACGGCTGTGCTGTGCCTTTCGGGTGCATACATGATCGACACGTTCTTGCCGATCCTTGCACGCACCACTCAGCCTCATCCAAGCCCTGTCTAAACGCCCCCGCTCCTTCTCCTCCACCTCAGGCCGTCAGCAGGGATGACCTAACCACCGAGCGAGCCCTCGCCTACTGGCACACACACGCACACACACACACACACACACACACACACACACACACGCACACGCACACGCACACGCACACGCACACGCACACGCACACGCACACGCACACGCACACACACACACACACACACACACACACACACACACACACACAGGCCGTCAGCAGGGACGACCTCACGACTGAGCGCACCCTCGCCTACTGGTACGCGCGCTTCACGCTGCGAACGGCACCACAGCCGAACACGGCGCACGCGCCATCTCCATCAGCGACGGACGGTGTGTGCGTGTGCGTGTGCATGTGCGTGTGCGTGTGCGTGTGCGTGTGCGTGTGCATGTGCGTGTGCGTGCTTGCGTGTGGGTGTGTGTGTCTTGATCCACGCAATACACTCAGGCGCTGGTTATTCACCCGCTATTCGAAAGACATCCCAGAGCATGTGGCAGACCTCGTAACATTTGCCGGGGTGTATTGCTGTGCGTAGTACAGGCATTGCCGGTGCATGCGGACGGCCTCATGTAACACTTGGTTGGTTGGTTGGTTGGTTGTGTGTATGTGTTTGTGTGTGTGTGTGTGTGTGTGTGTATTTGTGTGTGTAGGTGTGTTTCGGTGTGTGTGTGTGTGTTGCAGATGGCTTCGCCATCTGAGGAGGGACCCAGCGGCCGGTTCGACAGCCCACGCGGCGCACTCTTGCGCGCACCCACCCACCCACCCACCCACCCACCCACCCACCACCCACCCACCCACCCACCACCCACCCACCCACCACCACCCACCCACCCACCCACACCCACACCCACACCCACCCACACACCCACACACACACCCACACACGCAGCTGCTGGCGGTGCCGATGGGCGCGGCTTTGTGCACGTGCTTCCGCCGGCTGAGCTCGACATCCCGGTTTTCCTGATGCCGTATGCTGACATGATCCTCACGGCTGGTGGGTAACAAGGTTCGGGGTATGGAGTTAAGGGTTTAGGCGGGTATGGAGTTAAGGGTTTAGGCGGGTATAGAGTTACGAGTTTAGGTGGGTATGGAGTTGAGGGTTTAGGCGGGTATGGAGTCAAGGGTTTAGGCGGGTATGGAGTATAGGGTTTAGGGCCAGCGCTTTCACCAGGAGGCAGAGACGGACTATGATGACACTTGCTGTGCTCGACATCCCGGTGTTCCTGACGCCGCATGCGGACATGATCCTCACGGCCAGTAGGTTTAGGGTTTTAGGGTTGAGGGGTTTAGTGTCTCATGGTTAAGCCGGGTTAGGAGTGTGGGTTTTAGGAATGCACGGCACTGCCGCTGCATCAGCACTATCCCCAGGAGACATACCTGCAGATGCTCACTGTAGGAGCGTCGCACGGAATGCACTGCAAGGCATGCACGGGACTTGAGCGACAAGGGATGCCCAGCACTGCATGCAATTCAGGATTGCACTGCAGAACCAAACTTCCGGAATGCAGGAATGCTGGAGTGCCGCAGTGCAGGAATGCACTTTAAGGCACTGCAAGGCACTGCAAGGCATGCACGGCACTGCCAGAGCTGTGGCGGCACTCTCACCAGGATTCAGACTGTGGCGTCATCACCAGCACAATCCCCATCCCCATCTTTAGACTGGGCAGTGACTGAATCCGGATGTCAACAGAGGTCAGCAGAAGGTGTAGAAAGGTGAGAAAGCGGAGAAAGTGGCGTCTTCATTCACCTCCTTCCAGCACACACCACACAGTGCACGGCTGCCCCACCCACCCCTCTTCCTCCCTCTCATGCAGGCAAGTACCTCAATGTCATGCACCGGTCTGGGCAACACGTGAGCCGCGCGTCCATTCACCTCCTCTCAGCACACACCACACGCTCCGACGGACTGCAAAATCGACCACTGCCCCTTTCCCTTTCCCGGTCACCACCACCCCCGCACCCTTGTCCCATGCAGGCAAGTACCTCACTGTCATGCGCAAGTGTGGACAGCACGTCACCATTCACCCCCTCCCAGCACACACCGCATTCCGTACGGCTGCGTTCCCCTCTCCCCTCCCACCACTCACACGCCCTTGTCCCATGCATGCAAGTATCTCAATGCCATGCGTGACGGTGGGTAACACGTCTCTGTTCACCTCCTTCCAGCACACACCACACTCTCCGACAGACAATAGCATCGACCGCTCCGCACGGCTGACCCATCCACCCTGTTCTTCCACTCCCCCGATGCAGGCAAGTACCTAAATGCCATGCGCGAGTGTGGGCAGCACGCAAGCCGCGCGTCCATTCACCTCCTCCCAGCACACACCACACTCTCCAACGGACTATAGCATCGACCGCTCTGTACGGCTGCCCCCCCCCCCCTCCCCCCCTCGCCCCCCCCCCATGCCCGTCCATTCACCTCCTCTCAGCACACACCACACGCTCCGACGGACTGTAAAATCGACCACTGCCCCTTTCCCGGTCACCCCCACCCCCACACCCTTGTCCCATGCAGGCAAGTACCTGAATGTGATGCGCGAGTGTGGGCAGCACGTGAGCCACGCTTCGAGTGGCGGCAGCCTGCAGTTCGACCCCCACGGCGCATACGTGCAGACGATCGCGTCCGCGCACGCAAGCGCGTCGTCGCGCCTGCTGCAGCTGCTCGTGGGCGACCGCCAGCTGCTGACGCTGCTGTCGTCCATCAAGCACTACTTCCTGCTGGACCAGGGTGACGTGCTCGTGCACCTGATTGAGACCGCGCACGAGGAGCTTGACAAGCCGACAAAGGACTTTTCGACGACGCGGCTCCAGGTGGGGGAGTTACGCACAGGGAGAGAGATTGGAGCGCACACACACACGCGCACACGCACACACGCGCACACACCTGATTGAGATGGCGCACAAGGAGCTGACAAGCCGACGAAGGACTTCTCGACGACGCGGCTTCAGGTGGGGGGGGGGTCACAGAGATGGGGAGAGAGAGAGAGAGAGAGAGAGAGAGAGAGAGAGAGAGAGGGAGGGAGGGAGGGAGGAGAGAGAGAGCTAGAGAGAGATCAACACGTCTGCCACGCGCGCGCACATACACACACGCACACGCACGCACGCACTGACTGTAAGATCCATCACCTCTTCCCACAGAGCCTGCTCGAGCTCGCGATCAAGACGTCGTCAGCTGCATCGGACCCGCTTTCCGACAACCTGTCCTTCGAGATGGACCCACGCAGGTGCGGTGCATGCATGCATTTGTGGGTGCATGCCGGTGTTTCCGTCAGCCACTCCACACTCCACTCCACACTCCACTTAGCCACTTATCCACTCCACACTCCACACTCCACTCCACACTCCACGCTCCACACTCCACTCCAGCCACTCCACACTCCACACTCTACACTCCACACTCCACTCCACACCCCGCAAACGCGCATTTGCGGGGTAAGATTGGCTGACTCGGACCGGCGCTGCGGGGTAAGATTGAGGAGATGAGCGTGAGGCGCGGGGTGAATCGTCATTTTCCCAAGATCTTCAGCAGATCCACTGGTGCATGAGTGGTCGATTTTACATTCAGTCGGACGCCTTTGATGGCGTAGTACACCTTAGTTAGGAAAGAGGCCAGCAGCTGCCAGAACTAGACCCCTTCGGATCTGATTGCTCCCATCTGCCATCATAATTGCCGGTGGTACATGTTTCAAAGCAGGCGACAAGGAAGTCAGCCATCTTGTGTCAGAACCTGGAGTTCACCTGGCCTGGCCGGGCTCGGCCTGGCCTTGCCTTGTTCAGGAACACCCGCCTCCGTGCACGTCTAGACCGGCCTACTCGGCGCGAGCGATGCACCAAAACACCGATGCGTGTGCGTACATGTACGTGTGTGTGCATGCGTGTGTGCGTGTGCTCGCTTGCCCCCCTCCTGCAGGCGTGCCTGCCTGCGCCTCTTATCATGCCCGCTCCAGTCAGCGCCTTGCGCTGCGCACAAACACTGGATAGCAACTCTCAGTGTTGTTCAAGCTCTCGGGAAGGGCGTTGGTGGTTGTGAATGTCTGACGCCCCGCCTCGCTCTTGATTGCCCTCTCCATCCAATGCTTAGTAGCATATGAGAGGTCCAGAAGTGGGGAAGCGTGGGGATTCCACACCCTGCACTAACTAGGAGCATCCTTAGAGGCTTGGCGCAGAGTAAGGAATATGCCCCCCCCCTCCCCTCTCCCCCCCTTACAGTGTTGTTGAGCTGACCAAGGCGGCCGCACGCAGCGCAGCGGCCGCACCAGGCGCGCCCTCCGCCTCTGGCAACAACAACCCCGCTCCTGGCAGTGCCTCGAGCTGTGCACAAACACCCCCCCCCTCCCCCCCTCTCCTCCCCTTGGCAGCGTTGTTGATATGGCCAAGGCGACCACAGCGCCCCCCGGCAACAACCCCTCGCTCTTGACAGTGCCTCACGCTGTGCCCCCCCCCCCGCCCTGCCTCCCCTCTCCTCCCCTTTCAGCGTTGTTGACCTGGCCAAGGCAGCGCAACGGCCGCACCAGACGCGCCCTCCGCCTCTGGCAACAAACCTCCCGCTCCTGACAGTGCCCCGCGCTGTGCACAAACAACCCCCCCTCCCCCCCTCCCCTCCCCCCCCCTTTTCAGCGTTGTTGAGCTGGCCAAGGCGGCCGCACGCAGCGCAGCGGCCGCGCTAGGCGCGCCCTCCGCCTCTGGCAACAATCCCCCCAGCGCCAGCGCGGCAGCAGTGGGGGGCTCGTCGTCGGTGCGGAAGACGTCGGCTGCGTCTGGCGCGTCGCGCGGGGTGCCCGTGCTGCCTGGTGCGTGTGCGTGTGTGTGTGCGAGTGTGCGTGAGTGCGAGCGTGTGTGCGTGCGAGCGTGCACACGCGCGTGTGTGTGTGTGTGTGTGTGTGTGTGCGTGTGTGTGTGTGTGTGTGTGTGTGTGTCTGCCCTTGCAGCCAGTGCGCGCATTTGAAATATCTATGCCCAACCCTCGATTAACGGAGGCGCGTTCTCGTCGCCGAGCCCTGGACCCAGCAATGCGGCGCTGCTGGTGACGAGGATCTCCGTGCCGCTGACGAGCGGGGTAAAATACGACTGGCCCGGCTCCTGCTAGACTGCCCCTCGGTGGAACTCTTCAGGAACGGCTTGCCCGTCGCTGCCATGGCTTGACGAGTAGCCGCGGCGCTGCCGCGGCCCGTGCTGGGAGACGGCCCTTATCCTCCCCCCATGCAGGACGCCATGCGGCACCGATCTCGACGAGTTGATCGACGAGCGGAGGAGCTGGCGCCCGTCAATGCATGCTGGACATTGGTCAAGATGGCTGCCCGTGGAGGCAGGCTACTATCACGGCTTCAGCAGTGGCGACCGCCGAGGCAACACAGAGTGAATCCGCTTCACCAATCGCAGCGTTCGTCACCGCGCTCATCCTCGGGTCGCTCGTCTGCCGGTGACTGGCGTTGGAAGGTCTTCAGGCAGCCTCCATGACAACTCTGTCGTCCATGCACCCCTGGAGGGTGGGACCTGGCCATGCATGAGGCATGGGGCGCCGGCTGAGCCCCATGCAAACGAGAGCTGGACAGCCATGCACTGCCAGGCGGGGACCGTTCCAGTCAGCGCCAGTCGGCTCTGCCGGCTTGACTGGCCACAAGGCCACTACTGTGACCTTGAGGAAGGTCCTCTCCTATATGCTCCTTGCCAGACATGTCTCTCAGAGACCGCTGTTTGGGGTAGTCTAGCCGGCGGGAGCGGTAGTCTATCGGCTGGGAGCCGGCGGTACTCTAGAACTGAAGTGTGCTGGAGTATCGGCGGGTGTCTGTAGTAGAAGAGTAGCCTGCTTAGCTGGAAACCCCGTGTAACTGTTACTGTTACTGTATGCCCAACCCTATTTCACAGTACCACCCCTTGTCATTGGCATCACAGTACTCCCCACCCCCCCTTGTCATTGGCAGGCGGTGCACCAGGGGACGCGACCCCAGCAGAGGCGCGCCCCGCGTGGGACTTCTTCCTACTGACGTACAAGGTCGACTGGCCGCATACGCTAGTCGTGTCCCCCGACCAGCTGTCGCACTACCAGCTCATCTTCAAGCTGCTGCTCGTGCTCAAGCTGGCGGAGCGGCAGCTGGCGGCGACGTGGCACCGGCTAGCGTCATCATCGCGCGCGCGTGACAAGGTGTGCGCCTTTCCTGTCTCAGATTTTCAGTGGTGTTCGATTGATTACAGTCACGCGTGACCACGGAGGTCACGGCTCGGGGCAGAGCCAGACCTCCACCGGCCGCAGATGGTGACCATGCCAAAACAGGCTTGTGAAATGACCATCCACGACCAATGTCGAGCGGCCCGACTCTGCAGCCAAGCACCTCTCTCCTCAACTCTCCGACTCTGAAAACGTTGAACTCCTACTTATCAAAAATGCACAATGTACACCACCTTTCAACAGGGTGGGTGGTATCCAAAAGACTGCCAAAGGAACGTGAAGCCTCTGACTGAGAAAACTGACTGAGAAAAGGAACGGTGCTAGCTACACAAGAAGACGGACAGGAATCTTGGGGTGCTAGCATCATAAGAGGCTTCTCTAAATCTCACTTCACACTTGGAGAGAATCATTCGACAAACGCCAATTTTCCATCCACCTAGGGGTTCAATGATGGATGTTACAGTCAGGGACACCTCTAAAGGCGTATAAGACCGTGCTCGGCGCGTATGGCCCGAGCACCTTACTGAGATGGCTGGCTGTTGGTGGTAGGGAACCCCAACTCTGTAAAGAGCGTGGGCGCACCCCTAGGTCCCCTACCGCAGCGGCAGCAAACGCTTGTTGAAGTAGGTGAGCGCGTGTTGGGAAACGGAAACGCAAGGCAGGTTCGTCGCCAAGCGCCAAAAGAGACATCCCCCTGCGGGGAGAAAGGCCAAGACGTAGCCAAAAGGATATCAAGCCGGGCCGCAACCTCGAACGTGTCGAAGGGGTTTTCTCAACGGGATTTCAACCAGCATTCACAGGATTCTCAACCTGTTACCCTTAACCCGGCTCTGAGCAAAAGCTGACCCCTTGTTGTTGCACCGAGCACGACATTGTACGTGTCGCAGGCCCCCCCCCTGCTGTCGGGGGGAGGCACAGAAGGACTCGGTGAGGGGCACATCCCTAAGCCTAACTACCAATAGAAAACCACCAGCGCAGTACAAGGGGCCAAGGCAGCAGTCAGCGCCTTACTTTTATAGTACATGCCCCACCTTTCACAATGAAACTTTGTAGGATGACGGATCACAGTTGGGGGCGCCCCAGGGCACCCCCAGGGCACCCCCACCTGCAAGGGCACAGGTTGAATGAAGGGACGCTCCATCAGCAGCAATCCCTAAAAATCGCAAGATATCGCCTACCCTGCTCATACCCCCTAGCTAGTGCTGCTTTCGCCAATGCATTGCCGCTATAGGGGGGTGCGCTGTTGGGCAGCCCTCTAAGGTTGAGTATTATAGTGGGAGCCTTCTCAGAGCGGGGTGATTTGACACTAGCAGTGCTGCGTCCGCCCACCAACTCCCTCCATGCCGATGCCCCTCGAAGGACACACACACAACCTTCCCCCACGCCTGCACCCCCCCCCACGCACGCACCGAGGCCCTCAACGGCGTGCGCTTCCGAGTTCGGCGCGCGCCAGCGCCCCCACCCACCAACACAATCCACATCACCCCGCCACCCCGCCCACCTCCGCACACGTACGCGCACACGCACACACGGGCCTAATACGCCATCAACGGCGTCTAACGGGCTGTATCATCGACCACGCACGTGCAGGCCCTCAGCAATGCACACTTCCACGTTCGGCGCGCACCATCGCCCCCACCCACCAACTTCCTCACGCCTTGCTCCCCCCTCTTTTTCCTTTTTCCACCACCACCACCACCACCTCCTTCCATGCCCCCCTCCCACACACAAACACACATACCACTCACACACATGCACACATACGCGCACACGTGCAGGCCCTCAACGACGCGCGCTTCCGCGTTCGGCGCGCGCCCGCGCCCCCACCCTCAGGCCTCGCTGGCAGTGGGCTGCCGTGGCCGGGCGGTGAGCTGTACCTGGTGTACAGCCTGGCGCAGCGCCTGACGTTCTTCGTTCAAGAGTGGGTGAAGGGTGGAGGGGGCGGGGTGGGGGGTGGGGGGGGGCAGCGGGTGCGGAGGTGGGGCACCGCGTGTACCTCAGGCCTCGCTGGCAGTGGGCTGCCGTGGCCGGGCGGTGAGCTGTACCTGGTGTACAGCCTGGCGCAGCGCCTGACGTTCTTCGTGCAATAGTGGGTGTGTGGGGGTGGGGGAGTGGGGTGGGTGGGTGGAGGGGAAATGGGTAGGTGAGGCAGCGGGTGTACAGCCTTTC
This sequence comes from Chlamydomonas sp. UWO 241, assembly GCA_016618255.1. Classification (NCBI taxonomy): domain Eukaryota; kingdom Viridiplantae; phylum Chlorophyta; class Chlorophyceae; order Chlamydomonadales; family Chlamydomonadaceae; genus Chlamydomonas; species Chlamydomonas priscui. Next base: position 16,502 of record VFSX01000698.1, on the reverse strand, counting down.
AAGATCACCAGCACCGCTGTGGGCACCGCCCACACGCGCGACGCCCTATCACGCTGCAATGTTCAACCAATCAATCAACCAACCAATCAGTCAATCAGTCAATCAATCAGTCAGTCAGTCAATCAGTCAATCAATCAATCAATCAGTCATTTCATCGCTCACTCTGGCAGGATGACCTCCGCCAGGTGGCCCTGCTCCGGCACCGCAATCAACCAACCAATCAACCAACCAATCAACCAACCAATCAACCAACCAACCAATAAAACAACCAATCAACCAACCAATCAAACAACCAATCGACCAACCAACCAACCAACCGGCGCTGAAAACACGAGGCCTGATGATCCCAAGAACCCCGGACAGACAAACGCACACACACACACACACACACGCACACAGACACACACACACACACACACACACACACGCATCCACACACACACACACACACACGCACGCGCACACGCACGCGCACACGCACACACACTTCCCCACCTGCTATGCGTGAACAGGTACCTCCGCTACGCCACGTTGGACGTCCTGGAGCCCATGTGGGCGCGCATGGAGGCGTCGGTGCGGCGCAGCGCGAGCGTCGATGACGTCGTGACGCTGCACTCTGGCTTCCTGGGGTCTGCACTGAAGGGGCTGCTGCTCACGCGGCCAAGGCTCACGCGCACGGTCGCGGCGCTGACTCAGCTCGCGTCTCAGTTTTGCCGGCAGGTGAGAGAGAAAGAAAGAGAGAAAGAAAGATAGAGAAGAGAGAGAAAGAGAAAGAGAGAAAAGGGAGAGACAGAGAGAGAGAGAGGAGGCACGCTTGGTGGGGTTGGGAGAGCGGAGGGGGCCCGCTGCTCACGCGCATGGTAGCGGCGCTGACTCAGCTTGCGTTTCAGATTTGTCGACAGGTGCGTGTTTAGGGGGAGAGGCCTGTCACTGTGTTTGCCGATGCAGCAGGGGCGGACTCTGCCCCCCACATGGGAGGCCGCACAGGCACGCACGCACGCGTGCGCACACATTCAAGTGTCTAATCCTCTCCAACGCTGCCCTTTCCTGCCGCGTTGCAGGCCAGCGCAGCCCTGAAAAATGCAGATGCAACAGCAGCGGACGCCGCCCCCGAGGCCACACACACACACACACACACACGTACACACGCATGCACGCACTCCGGGCCCACACTGCCCTTCCCTGCTGCGTTGCAGGCCAACGCAGCCCTGGACGCTGCAGATGCAGCAGCAGCAGCGGACGCAGCCCCTGGGGCCAGCGCCGGCGGCGCGCGCCGCCGCGCCGCGCCGCTGCCTCCGGGACCGAAGGCGAGCATGGCTGACATCAGTGCAGCGCTGAACGGCCACCTGGGGGCGCTCGTGTCTGAGCTGCAGGCGAGTTGTGTTTTGCTGGTGTTGTTATTGCTTGAAGGTGGTGGTGCTGTTTTGTTGTTGGCGTTGTTGTTGGCGTTGCCGTTGTTGTCGTTGGCGCTGGCGCTGGCGGTATTGCTGCTGCTGTTGATGTGGTGTTGGCGTTGGCGATACGCGCACGCGCTGCTCAAGCACACGCGGCGTCCATTCCACGTGCATCCACACCTCACATGCGGGCTCCATCACCCGGCCCAACGCCCTCGGACGACGCCATGCACCACAACACCATGCAGGCTGCTTACGAGGGCCTGATGCGCCGCGAGGGCAGTGGCGGGCCCGAGGACTCGGTGGAGGGCATGGGTGCGGATGAGCTGCAGGTGCGTTTTAACTCATCATGGGTTGACACTATTCGACTTAACTTGGCGTCTAGCGCCCCATCGCTACAAACCGGTGGCTGGACTTTGGCAACCGACTAGTGACTAGCTGGTGGGGATGGAGATGGTGATATTGCCGCCGGTTCTGGAGTCCCTGAGGGAAAGAACGCTTCAGCTGTGCACTACACAGCAGTAGCACACACCCTGCTTCTCAACCTACCATGTTCACACCACACACACGCACACCCTTACCACCGCAGGCGAGCCGCGAGGAGCTCGGGCGCCTGCAGTCCCTGATGGAGCGCTTCAGTAGTGAGGGCGGTGGGGGTGGCGGGCTCGACGTGCCGCCGCTTCGGCCGCTGTGACGACAATCAAGACCGCATCGGCCGCCTACCGTAGTACCGCTTTGCCTTGCCGATTAAATAATTCGGAGATCGTGGCGGCAAGGTCGATTTCCAAAACGAGAATGCGCCGACCGAGCCCTGGCAAGGTCGATTTCTAAAAAGAACTTCACAGAGCGCCGGCTAAGTCGATCATTAAAACATTCACCTCTGGGACCTGGGCGTGTGTGGGGAGCAGGGTGTGGGGTGTGGGACCTGGGTGCGCAGCGAACTTTCCGCGCTAATGGCAACCGTCTTCGCTGGTAGTCCTGGTAGTTCTGAAATCTCCTGTGTCCCCCACGAATCCCAAGGCCGAGCGCATGCATGCACTGCGTGGGGGCTCTAACGCAGGCCATGCGTGTGTGTGTGCATGTGCGCGGCAGCCCATGCGGCATGCGCTGCAGCCAATGCGCCAGTGTGTGTGTGCACGTGCCACTACCTCTCTGCAAACGATTCCCAATCCTGCGTCATCCTGTGACCATCCTGTGGCCATCCTGGTGCATATCATGAGATCCTGAGCCATCCCACACTCGTTTCGAGCTGAATTGGTTATCCCACAAGGGGTTCTGGGATTATAGCGGATTTGGGCGCCGCGCGGCTTCGCCACCGCCCCGTGGCGATTCAGGCGCTGTCTAGGGGTATTGTGCAACGCCTTTGGCTGGTCAAAACACGGAACAGCCGTACTGGAAGAGCGTCGTCCCACACCCATTTGTCGCACATCCTGTCCAAATCCTGGCATCCTAGACCAATATCCTCATGCTTTGAACGTTTTCGACCGTTCAACCGGATGGTGCCTGATTGCCGCGTTTCGCTGCTTCCCCGCTATCCCCCGGCTTTCAGACGTTGTTTAGGGGTATTGTGAGACACCTTTGACTGGTCAAAACGTGGCGCGAACCACCAGCTGTGTTGGCGTCTCGGATGACTCCCGACCACATCCTGGGCATCCTGATGCATGTGCCTCTAGGATGCCAGGATTTGTGACAGGACACCTAGGGCACTTGGGATTCGTTACAGGACGCCAGGATGCCCTCTAGCCATCCAACCTCACAACACATGGAGTACAACACAACGAGCGTGCCATGGCACATGGAGTCTGGAGCACAACACAGCCAGTTGAGTTGATAAGATATGTTGAAACAACAATACTGACCACCATGCGCGTACACGTGGCCAAACCAAATTAATGATACCCAAAACCAATCTGGGGCTCAACGACCTCCACCTTACAGTAAGAGCAAAAAAACGGAATAAAAACACCGAATGAATCAATAAAATAATAAACGAATGAATTAAGTGCACGAGCTCTGAATTAAGTGCACGAGCGCGCCACCAAAATAAGGTACAGTTGGTGGGCGGGTGTGGACGGTCCTGTTTTCACTTGGCGTGCACGCTCTCAAAAATGGCGCGGCACCAAAATAAGGCACAGGTGGTGGGCGGGTCTGGACGGTGCTATTTTCAATTGGTGTGCACGCACTCAAAAATGGCTCCCTTTGTCAGGGGGGGGGAGAGGGATGGTGCTGAGGCACTCCGGGCCGTGTGGGGCCCCGGGGGTGACGAAGGAGTTCAGGTGGGAACGAGTTAGGGGCGTGCCGCCTCAGTGATTGTTGAGTGTGGAGATGGGCTCGCATTCCCGCACATGGCTCTTAGAACTGTGTGGGTGGTATTTCTTTGCAGTTCGTCACAACAGGGGACTGTGCTGGGGGGCTGTGTGTGATCGCCTTGCTGGCTGTAGCTTTTTTTGGGTCTAGTGTTTTTACTCAGGGTCTAGGCGCTCCCGTTGTGTTATGCAAACGACGGCGGACAAAAAATGGCGCGATACCAAAATAAGGCACAGGTGCTGGGCGGGTGTGGACCGTGCTGTTTTCACTTGGCGTGCACGCACTCAAAAATGGCGCGGCAACAAAATAAGACACGGGCACAAAAATGGTGCATCCGGTGCCTCACAGCCTGCGCTCGCGGCTCACACAATATGGCTTCGAAAAAAAGCGTGTCCTCCCCACTTGCGTCATTTTCATCTTGCACGCAATCGTCGGATGACCACTTGATTTGAAACGTAGGCAGCAACATGGGTCCCTATTATTCATAATCATACAACTCACCAGCTTGTCGCTGCACCCTGACGATGTACGCAGCCGATGTGGCAAATAGGGATCGAAATCTTCCGGTTTCGAGCGTGTCTTCACACCACTATTTGGGAGTTTAAAGCCCCAAATCCCCAAGCCGCACACACCCGCAGCACTCACCAGCTTGTCGCTGCCCCCTGACGCGATGTGCGGCGCCGCCGCCGACGTCGCGAGCGTTGTTTTTGCGCCTCACACACACGACCACAGTCACCACAACCTGGCCACACCCTGCCCCCCCTGACACACGACTAAAAAAAAAGCGTATCGCTGCCGCTTGACGCGATGTACGGCGCCGCCGCTGACGTCGCAAGCGGAATCAGAAGGGCTCTTGACACTAAAACACAACTGACTCGATTGGAGGTTGCACACTCTAACTGCCTTCGTCGCATTCTGGGTGTGCGCCTAGTCGACCGGCACCGATGAACTTAAACTCGGCAGGCGTGCGACACTGAGCCAATTGAGAGCCTTGTGGCAAGGCGATCAATGCAGTGGCTAGGCCATGTGATGCGCATGCCGGCTTCTCGTCTTCCTTCTACGACTTTTGACTGCACAATGGATGTGGCTCGGCAGCAAGGCCGGCCTCCAGCCTCCTCCCGACACTATTTTCTTAAGCTACTGATTCAGCAGCTAGGCGAAACTAGTGGCATTCGTTCTGATTGGAAGACTTTTTCGGACACGGCGTTTGAGCGTGCTCAGGATCGGGTCGGGTGGAGAGCCGTGGTGTACGGTCCGGCTGCCCCTCAGGCGCCGGCCCCTCCACCACGGCGGTCAAGTAGATTGGCAAGCGCCACTTGACCCCCTATCCCTTAGAAGCAGTTAGGACCTATTTTGGAGGCGTCGCACAATAGCTCTCCTTTTTGCTCTGGGACTACACGTTGGCAGGCAGCCGGCTGGTGGCTACCGCCCCTCACAAGTAATTGTTAGGGCCAGAACTTGACTTGGGTCTAGGCGGTGGTACTAGGACTAGAGGTAGTTTTTGCTGGAAAGCCGATGTAACTGTAACTGTATTTTACAGTGTTTACAGTGTTTACAGGACGCTCCCTCAGGGCATGGTATTGAGGAGGGCCGGCCGAACAAGCTAGGGACCTCTGTCCATCTAGTTGCTACGGGTCAAAGCCACCATGCATGGGTCAAGGCCACCATGCCTCCCGCCGATCTCTATGCATGCATGGGCCGACGTGACAAAATCCCGCAGCAGTCGTGTGCGGCACCTAGCCCGTTGTTGCTGGCCGAGGGCGTGCCAGTCCTGGTACTTGTAGTCCGCTCCACAGCGGAGAGCCGCCCGGTAAGCGGAGGCGACTCCACCCGCGCCCTCTCTTGACCATCGAGGGCTGACGTTTGCATGGTCGCATGCAGCGCCAGGCCGATTGTTTGTGGGTAGGCCACCCCCGTGTTTGATTTATATCCCGCTCTCACGAGCGGCGTGAGGTCTTGGCCGCCAGGAGGTCGAGCAGCAATGAAGCCGCCGCCAGATGACGTTTCCAGGGGCCGCGACGTGGACGCGCCCCACATAGCCCCCAACTGTAACTGTAACTATAGGCAGCAAGGAGATTTATAATCATCATGTGTGCCACGGCCCTAGCCCTACCACAGCCCCAACGTCCAGTGCGCTCAAGTCAAGACGGATGGGTGGGTGGCTTATAGCCGAAGGCGACTTGCGTTATCGTACACCGCACCTGAAACCAAATGATATGAAGTACCATCCCAGGCTCTGTTTTTTTTCAGGACTGCTCAGAGACTCTAATGTAGCAGCACCCTGATGGCAGCATCCCGAGCACGACTGCTTCCAAAAGCTGGCGACCTTGAAAAATAGCAAATCTTTCTGCAGCGCCAACGCAAGCACCTACATTATACGATGGACTGCCCGCACAGCGATACGAGCGAGGGGGTGGGGGCGGGGAAGGGGCGGGGAGATCAGCGCGGTGGCGGCGAGGCGGCCGCGCTGGACGGGGCGGCCAAGCCCGCCTGGTTTACAGCGGCCAGGGGGAAGGAGCGACTTTCAATGCGGATGACGCGTGCAGACTATGCTGAGGTGATTCGCATGCTCCAGGAAATTATTGAGGGGTACGAGCGAATGAACCGCACTCTGGCGGCCGAGGCTGTGACGAGGCGCACTCTGGCGGCCGAGGCTGTGGCGAGGCATGATGGAGTCGCAGTGGCAGCATTAAAGCAGGAGCTCAGCCTGGCTACCAATCAGGAGCCCATGCGGGTGGAGTTGGCAGCTATGCATGGAGGGGAATAGCGCATGCGGGCAGAGATGGCAGCAGACGGGGTAGCCATGCAAGTGGAGGAACAGCGCATGCGGGCAGAGACAGCAGCAGAGAGGGCAGCCATGCGAGAGGAGGAGCAGCGCATGCGGGCAGAGATGACAGCAGAGAGGGCAGCCATGCGGGAGGAGGAACAGCGCATGCGGGCAGAGATGACAGCAGAGCGGGCAGCCATGCGGGAGGAGGGACAGCGCATGCGGGCAGAGATGACAGCAGAGAGGACAGAGATGACAGCAGAGAGGGCAGCCATGCAGGGGGAGGGAGAGCGCATGCGGGCAGAGAAGGCAGCGGAGAGGGCAGCCGCACGAGCACTCATGCGGAGGGAGGAGCAGCGCATGTGGGCAGAGATCACAGCTGAGATGGCAGCCATGCGGGGGGAGGGACAGCGGGGGGCGGAGATGGTCGCCAGGCAGGCAGGAGCAGCGGCGGCGGCGGGCCAGCAGCAGACGAAAGGGACGCGTGCCATCTTCGCGGACGAGGCCCGACTTGCTGATTTGGAGGAGGTGGAGGAGGTTGTGACCTAGCTGCTGCTATGATGGAGCTGCCGCTGCGGAGCTGTACGGTGGGGCTGCTGCGTAGCTGCTTTGACGGAGAGTCTGTGGCTAGGCCATGGGGCAGGCGGGATGGAGGAGAGTACGAGAATGTTAGAAGCTTTTGCTGTGTTGCGGCGGGAGGTCTAGGGGGTGCGATCCCGCGGGCTTGTGAACCCAGACCGTGCTCCCACTGGGAGGGATCTGGGGGCCGAGTGCCCTGTCTAGGTCCAACACCGACCCAATAGCCCCCCACCACTAGTGGCCAGCCACATGTCTGTAGCGCTCGGGCGCTATACGCCGAGCAAGGTCGAATACGCTGCCAGTAGGTGACGTCACCCACGACTGTAAAATCCATCATCATCATCATCATCATCATCATCATCATCATCATGATCGATCAGTCTTTACACGATAAGTGGCAATCAGCAACACAGGCCGTGCCTTGGGTGCAACAAGGCCGCCAAACGCATCAGTAAAAATGTTGGGCTTCTGCAATATCTTGCGACGTCATTACCATTAGTGGGCTAGTGCAGGTGATGGCGCATGCGAGTTGCGTGTTACGGCTACTGCTCTGCGGCGTTCTCCTCTTGCCCCCCCCCCTGCCCCCTGGGACAGTAACAGTAACACAGTAACACGGGGTTTCCAGCTAAGCAAGCTACGCTTCTACTAGAGACACCCGCCGATACTCTAGCACACCTAAGTACTAGAGTACCGCTGGCTCCCGACCGATAGACTACCGCTCCCGCCGGCTAGACTACCCCAAACAGCGGTCTCTGAGAGACATGTCTGGCAAGGAGCATATAATGGGGACCTTTCTCAGGGTCAACGCGAAAAATCACAGACCGAGCCCTGCTGTCGCAAAAAAAAATACTGAGTCGGTTGAATGTTGCAACAGAGCTGTTTTGCGATGGGAATGTCATCAAAAAAAAACGGATCTGCCCGCTTTTGGGCGCGGCACCGGACCGCGAAAATTGGGCTCGGCACCGTTTTGCGAGCTGGCGGGTCAAGCAAAAAAATACTAAGCCGAGTCCTCGCTGGTTGCCAGCCCAATATTGGAGCACCGCTGCTTTGCGAATGGGCATGTAACGCCAGGTTCTGATGGTTCTACCTTTGGGCTAGAGGGTAACGATGTTATCTGCGATCCTGGAGGTCCCAGGTTCGATTCCTGGGTCGCCCACCGGTTTCTGGTTTCCGGTTTCCCAAAAATATCAATACCAGTTTCCTTGTTCCTTGTTCCCCGTGTTGCATGAGCCTAGGCGTCGGCATAGTGTGTTGCTTTGATGTAATACATTTACAAAAAAAAACTCCCCTCTCCCTCTCCCTGCCTGCCCACTCCCTGCTTGTTCCCCTTCCCTGCCCTCCCTCCCGTCCTTGCGCGCCCCGGACCCGCCCCCCCCCTCCCGTGCCCCCCCCTCTCCCGCCCCCTCCGCACAGGTTCCCCTGAGTCAAAGTTCCTTTAGACCTGTCGGCTCTGGTGCTCTAGATGGATTGGCTTGCGTGTCCCTGTGTTTTCAGGGTCCGCCACGGCTCCGGCCGTGCCTTCGGGATTCTCCGTTCCAACACCAGGGTCTCTTGTTTCCTCTTTGTTTCCTGTGTTGCTGTCGCTTAGGTGTCGGCATGGCTGCGTTGCTTGAGTGTAACGTTGGCCTCTGAAAAAATAAAAATCCCTGTGCCCCTGCCTCCCCATCAACCTTCCAGCTCCGCCCCCTTCCCTTTTCCTCCCTCTCCCTATTCGTCTCCTCTACCTCTCGCCCCCTTCATTCTTCCTCCCTCTCCCTGTTCTTCTCCTTTGCCTCTCGCCCTCTCCTCAGCCACCATGCCCGCCTCCCGGTTCTTCCACTTTTACTCTCCCTCCCCCCTCCTCTCTCTCTCCTCTCCCCACTCTGATCCGTCTCCCCCTCCCACTGCCCTCACCGGTTTCTGGTTTCCGGTTTACCAAAAATACCAGTACCAGTTTCCTTGTTCCTTGGTCCCCGTGTTGCTGTTAGCCTAGGCGTCGGCATTGCTTTGATGTAATACATTTAAAAAAAAAAAAAAAAACTGTTTGCTTTTCCCACGCTCCCTGGTCTTCACCTCCCACCCCCCCCACCTTCTCTCCCACGCCTCCCTACTTTCCCTGCCCTCTCCTCTTCTCCCCGTGCTTCCCGCTCATCCTGCCTGTTTCACACTCCCTTCGCTGTTTTATTGGCCTCCGCATCTCCCTGTCTTCTCGGGGGGGGGATGGTTCTACCTTTGGGCTAGTGGGTAACGATGTTATCTGCGAACCTGGAGGTCCCAGGTTCGATTCCTGGGTCCCTCACCGGTTTCTGGTTTCCGGTTTACCAAAATACCAATACCAGTTTCCTTGTTCCTTGGTTCCCGTGTTGCTGTAGCCTAGGCTTCGGCATTGTGTGTTGCTTTGATGTAATACCTTTTAAAAAAAAAAAAAAAAAAGGGAATGGGGAGGACTGGCGGAGGGACTCCTCCGCTAGCCCTCCCCCCCCCACCTGCCCACCGGCTTGAGCCAGAGGGCAGGTGGGGGGGATGAAAGGAGGGGCACAGAGAAGACTAAAAAGCACGCCTAACCGGGTGAGCAGCAAACTCAAAACGTGGGATGGAGGCGTGGGAGAGAAGGTGGGGGGGTGGGAGGTGAAGACCGGGGAGCGTGGGACGAGCAAACGGAGCAGTGAGAGGAGGAGACGGACCAGAGTGGGGAGAGGAGAGAGGGAGGAGGGGGTACGGATAGTAAAAGTTGAAGAACCGGGAGGCGGGCATGGTTGCTGAGGAGAGGGCGAGAGGCAGAGGAGAAGAACAGGGAGAGGGAGGAAGAATGAAGGGGGCGAGAGGCAGAGGAGACGAATATGGAGAGGGAGGAAAAGGGAAGGGGGCGGAGCTGGAAGGCAGATGGGGAGGCAGGTGCACAGGGAATGGGGAGGACTGGCGGAGGGAATCCCCCGCCAGCCCCCCCCCCCCTGCCCACCGGCTTGAGCCAGAGGGCAGATGGGCAGGAATAAAAGGTGGGGCACAGAGAGGACTAAAAAGCACGCCTAACTGGGAAAGCAGCAAACTCAAACCGGTGTCTAACCTGATGCCAAAGCGGGAGAGTTTTTTTTCTTTTTTTCTTTTGAAGGGGGGACAGGGAGAGGGCTGGCGGAGGAGCGCCATGCCTCCACCAGTCCTCCCCCTCCCCCCCCACCCGCCTTCAGGCTCAAGCCAGAGGGCAGGTGGGGGGAATAGGAGGCAAAGCAGAAGAAACTAAAAAGGAAAAAAAGCAGCAACGCGGCAGAACATGAGACACGGCCGAGTGGCTGGACTCTCTACCACAGAAAAAAGGGGGGGAAGGGGCAGAGAGAAAAGCAGCGGGGGGAGGGGAGGACAGCAAGGGGAGTGAAGGGCTGCCTGACGGAACAGTGGTGGTCTCTGGGGCACCAAAGTAAGCAGACACGTGGAGGTCAGGCAAGCAATGGCGTACGCACAGCAGGAAACCTTCCACGCGCAGCGGGACCTTGGCCCACGACGCCCACGCGACGTTCCAGAGGTTGTCGTTGTGTCGCCTGTAGTGGCACCGGGCGCAGCAAGCATCGCGCAAAGGAGCGGCGGTGTCGCCCATTGGCTGCAGAACCAGTCCTTGTCACGCTCTGCGTCAAAGCCGCGCCACCAGTCCACGCAGAAGAAGCCATCATCCACTATGGTGATGTCCTCCTCGGTACGCTGCCAATCCCGCCGGATGGCACCGGTGACAGAGTCGAGGGCCAGGCGGACGGCGCGAAGGGCAAGGCTGTCCCAACAGCCCACTCGCTGCGGCGGTCCCACAGCGCACACGCAGATGGCGCCCGATGACCGCTGACACGGAAGGCGCGTCCACGGCGCGAGGCTCTTCTTTCTTAGCTTCGCCCCACGGGCGCGCCACTCCACCGGACATGGCATCTGGCAAGATAACGCGGGTGCAGCGCGGCGTCGCGCGCACCCGGTCAGCGCCGCCCACGGTGTCACAAAAGCCATTGCATGGCTGGTCGTGCCGCCGGGCATAGTCGAAACGTAGTAGCGAGGGGTCTCGAAGGCGGTCGGGTCGGTGTGAGAGAGGCACAGATCAACGGGTGACCGCCAACACGCAGTTTGACAGTCCGGCTACCGTCCGCATCAGCCGGCGCGTGTGTCGGTCGAGGAGCTGACCGCGAGGAAGGCTTGCAACCAAGGGCAGCAGTGGAGGATGCGCCAAGCGGTGATTAAAAAAGGCCGGTGGTTGGTCGGGTCGAGGAGGCGGGTCCAGACCTGAGCAAACCCCTCTGGCAGGTCGGGGTCGCTGATCGGCGCCCCCCTGGGAGGAGGCTGGGCCTGAGCAGCAGCCTCCCCCTCGGAGCGACGCACCTGCAGGCGGTTGGGCTGCCGAGGCGCGGAGGGGCGGGCACCTGACTGGACCCCGCGCACCCACGCCACGGGGTTGTCAACGTCCTCTGGCGGGAAACCGTTCTTGACCCCCTCTAGCGTGCGGCAACAGCGCTCGTCACGCCCAACAAGCCCGTGGCGATCGAGCTGCCGAGTAGGGATCGTTGCGCGGTCGCGGAGGGCGCCCGCGCTGATGCAAGCCTCGCTCGGGAGGCGCCACGCTGGGGGGAAGATCGCTCCGTCTGTTCGGACCCAAAAAACGTTGGAGCCGAAGCCCATGTCCTCGCTGGCTGCCGTGGTGTAGCGCAGGCGCAGCCGCGCAGCACGAACGGTCATTTCGAGGAGAGAGACGGTATCTTGACCGATCCCTGCGACGGCCGGGATGCCCCAGGCACACGGGTCAAGCTGCATGGTGTCCCACACACCCACCAGCCAGGGCTCAGCGACAGCGCGGCGATCGTCGGGGTCAACCTTGACCATTTCGGCCGCGTAGAAGTTGTAGTCAGCACGGAGCCAGCGCTGACGCGGCTTTGGGCGGATGACGACCATCGCCGCCTGACCAGGCCGCCCCGCGCCTCCCGGCAGCGGGTGCAGCCTACCAGACGGCCCAACCAACCATCGGCGCACTGCTGCCGAGCCTGCATCCTCTGGCGCCATCGGGTCAGCACCGCGTATGATTGCCCAGCCTGTTGCCGCGTCAGTGCCAACACGCGACCAGGCGGCAGTCGGCGCAGCGCTGCATTGCACATTGATGCGCCACGCGGCAGGCAATGCCGCGATGATGAGGTCAAGGTCAGAGAGAGCAGCCGCTGACAGGGCGGCGCGCTGGAGCCATGCATCACGCACGTCGCAGAGGCGTCTCCACCGCCGTGCCGCATCGGTGCGGAGACCCTGGAAATCGATGCCCGGAACGGCGTCGTTGCCAAAAGTGGCCTCGCGCATGACGGACTCAAAAGACAGCGAGTCTGGAGGCATGATGCGCGTGATGCGCAGCTGCATGCACGCCTTGACGCCTTCCCGCACAATAGACGTCGCATCCATGCTGAGGCCGGAAACCGCCCCCGGCTGCGTAGCGACCAAGAGTGGCCCAGGCGGGAGATGGGGGACGGCAGCAGCAGGCTTGGCGACTTCCGACGCGTACAGTGCTGCCCACGGGTGTGAGTTGAAGCCGAACAGCTGCCGGATGGCCTTCGCCCTCATGGCCGTCGCGTGCGAATCGAGGTCGGGCAGGCCAATGCCCCCCATGCCCCGGGGCAGGTGGGACACAGCAGCGCACGGGTAGAGGCACCCCGCGTTTGGAGTGACCTCCTCCGCACGCGCAGAGGCTGCAACGTAGCGGTTTGTGACCTGTTGCATGGTGGGAGGTGAATATCAACTAGGCTCTGCTTTTGCTCCTCTCCCTGTTCTTGCCACCCTCCCACACAGCCCACGCCGCCGCCGATTCCTAGAGGGCCCCTCCTCCCGCACACGCCGCCGCCGGTTCTTAGAGTGTCCGCCCCCCCACGCCCTCCGTGCTCCTCCCGCCCACGCCGCCGCTGGTTCCTAGAGTGTCCCCTCCCCCCGGGCCCCTAGCTCCCCGGTCTCTAGTAGCGGTTTCCCGTCTCCTTTGGACCTGCGCGCACACGCACGCGCACACGCACGTACGCACGCACGCACGCACGCACGCACGCACGCACGCACGCACGCACGCACGCACGCACGCACGCACGACGCACGCACGCACGCACGCACGCACGCACGCACGCACGCACGCACGCACGCACGCGCTGGCACGCACGCTCGCTCGCTCGCGTGCACACGCCTTGTTTTGAACCTAGAACCAATGGTGGCTCCTGTGAGCGCTCCTTGCCTTTCCCGGAGCCTAGGCACTACTAGTGTCCCTTTCTCTAGGTAGCCAGCACTCCTAGTGGCCCCACTAGCGTTTCCCCCCTAGCGACTCCCAAGGGGCCCTCCTGGGCACCACTTTTTTTTTTTTTTTTTTTTTAAGTATTACATCAAAGCAACACCTTATCTCTGCTCTGTTTGCTCGTCCCACGCTCCCTGATATTCACCTCCCACCCCACCCCACGCTCCCTCCCACGCTCCCACGCCTCCCTGCTTTCCCTGCCCTCTTCTCTCCCCCGTGCTCCCCGCTCATCCTGCCTGTTTCTCACTCCCTTCACTGTTCTTATTGGCCCCCCGCATCTCCCTGTCTTTACCTCTTCTTCCCACCCTCCCATCCCTGCCTGCCCCCTCCCCCGCATCTCCCTGTCTTTCTCTCCCCCCCATCCCTGCCTGCCCCTTTCCGCCCTGCCTGCACCACCATCCCTTCTTGTCTGCCATTGCCCCCTTCCCTCTCGCTGCCTGCCCACTCCCTGCTTGTTCCCCTTCCCTTCCCTCCCTCCCCTCCTTGCGTGCCCCACTCTCCACTCTCCACTCTCCACTCTCCACTCTCCACTCTCCACTCTCCACTCTCCACTCTCCACTCTCCACTCTCCACTCTCCACTCTCCCTCTCCCCTCGAGTCCTTTTCAGCTCTCTTCCAGTCGTTCCCTCATCGTTCCATCGTCCCACGTGCCTCGAGTATCCTGACTTCCATTCCCTCGTGCCCGTGTCCTTCGTCTTCCTTCTCCTCAAGTCCCGTTCCCCCGAGTCAAAGTTCCTGTAGTCCTGTCGGCTCTGGTGCTCTAGATGGATTGGCTTGCGTGTCCCTGTGTTTGCAGGGGCCGCCACGGTTCCGACCGTGCCTTCGGGAGTCTCCGTTCCAACACCAGGGTCTCTTGTTTCCTCTTGTTTCCTGTGTTCCTGTCGCTTAGGTGTCGGCATGGCTGCGCTGCTTGAGTGTAACGTTGGCCTCTGAAAAAAAAAAAAAAAAAATTATGCCGACGCCTAGGCTACCCTCCGTAGAGGACTCTTTCTGCGGCCCTCTTTTTCCAGTCTCCACCACCCCCACCCGACGCCGTAAACCCCCTTTCACGTGCACCCCACGCACCCTCTCCCCTCCGTCTGTTGTAGCCAGCTGGCAGCTTCGGCCTCTGGTTTTCCCTTTGCCCCTCCCCCCAGGATCTGTCTCTCCCCCTCTGGGCTACACTCCCCCCACCGACCTGCGTTCGCCGCCGCCACGTCCATTGGTCCCTTGGGATATTGCCGCCTGAGGTCGCTCACCGGTTTTCTGGTTTCCGGGTACCAAAAATACCAATCTACCAGTTTCTCTGTTCCTCAGTTCCCGTGTTGCTGTAGCCTAGGCGTCGGCATAAGGTGTTGCTTTGATGTAATCCCTTTTAAAAAAAAAAAAAATTACACCCCGAGGCCCCTAAGCCCTTTTGGGATCCCTGGCCCTTTGGCCCCCCTAGTGCCGCCCGCTCTCCCTCCTCGCACCGCCTCTGACCCTTAGCCCCAGCGGCCTCTAGGCCCCTGCTCCCCCAACCCCTCTCTCCGCCGCTGCATCCTTTTGGTTTTTGGTGTGCACGCACGCACGCACGCACGCACGCACGCACGCACGCACGCACGCACGCACGAAAGCACGCTCGAACACGCGAAGGCACAAACGTTTGCCTGAGCAAGCATCGGCACGCATGCACGCCCACTAGAATGCACGCCATCCTTTGAGTCTAGCGCTGCCGGTTTTTTTTTTTTTTTTTTTTTCAGAGGCCAACGTTACACTCAAGCAACGCAGCCATGCCGACACCTAAGCGACAGCAACACAGGAAACCAAGAGGAAACAAGAGACCCTGGTGTTGGAACGGAGACTCCCGAAGGCACGGCCGGAACCGTGGCGGCCCCTGCAAACACAGGGACACGCAAGGCAATCCATCTAGAGCACCAGAGCCGACAGGACTACAGGAACTTTGACTCGGGGGAACGGGACTTGAGGAGAAGGAAGACGAAGGACACGGACACGAGGGAATGGAAGTCAGAATACTCGAGGCACGTGGGACGATGGAACGATGAGGGAACGACTGGAAGAAAGCTGAAAAGGACTCGAGGGGAGAGGGAGACGTAGAAGCAAGGGATGACGAAAGAATACCTGTGCGAAGGGGAGGGAGGGGGGGGCACGGGGGGGGGCGGGGCGGGGCACGCAAGGAGGGGAGGGAGGGCAGGGAGAGGGAACAAGCAGGGAGTGGGCAGGCAGGGAGAGGGAAGGGGGGAATGGCAGACAAGAAGGGATGGTGGTGCAGGCAGGGGGGGGATGGTTCCAACTTTGGGCTAGTGGTTAACGATGTTATCTGCAATCCTAAAGGCTCCAGGTTCGATTCCTGGGTCGCTCACCGGTTTCTGGTTTCCGGTTTACCAAAAATACCAATACCGGTTTCTCTGTTCCTCAGTTCCCGTGTTGCTGTAGCCTAGGCGTCGGCATAAGGTGTTGCTTTGATGTAATACCTTTTTTTAAAAAAAGCAAAAAAAAAAAGCAGGCGGGGTGGAGAGGGACAGGAAGGGATGGGGGGGAGAGAAAGACAGGGAGATGCGGGGGAGGGGGCAGGCAGGGTTTGGAGGGAGGGAGAGGTAAAGACAGGGAGATGCAGGGGGCCAATACGAACAGTGAAGGGAGTGAGAAACAGGCAGGATGAGCGGGGAGCACGGAGGAGAGAAGAGGGCAGGGAAAGCAGGGAGGCGTGGGAGGGTGGAAGGGAGCGTGGGGGGGGGGTGAGAGGTGAATATCAGGGAGCGTGGGACGAGCAAACAGAGCAGAGAGAGGAGGAGACGGATCAGAGCGGGGAGAGGAGATTTTTTTTTTTTTTTTTTTTTTAAGGGGGGGGGGGGGGGATAGGATAGAGTGGAAATAAACCGGAGGCGGCGAGTGGCTGAGAGAGAGCGAGAGGCAGTGTCGAAAGAACAGGGGGAGGGAGGAAAAAGAAGGGGCGGAGCCGGAAGGCAGAAAGGGAGGCAGTTTTTTTTAAAAGGTATTTACCAAAAATACCAATACCAGTTTCCTTGTTCCTTGGTCCCCGTGTTGCTGTAGCCCAGGCGTCGGCATAAGGTGTTGCTTTGATGTAAATACCTTTTTAAAAAAAACTGCCTCCCCATCTGCCTTCCGGCTCCGGCCCCTTCCTTTTTCCTCCCTCTCCCTGTTCTTCTCCACTGCCTCTCGCTCTCTTCTCAGCAACCTCGCCCGCCTCCCGGTTATTCCACTC
>VFSX01000898.1:0-23116 GCA_016618255.1 Chlamydomonas sp. UWO 241 | reverse complement strand
TGTGCACTTCCCTGACGTGGCGCCTCTTTATTACGCGCGCATGTGTGGCCGCGCCGCCCCCCACGCACGCATATACCCACACCCACACCCATACACACACACCCACACACATACACACGCGCACACCCACACGCACACACCAGGGGTTTCCTTCCCGATCGGGAAACGAAATAAAGCGTGCCCGAAGGGCGCGTCCCCGATGGTTTTGGGTAGGGTGCGTTCTGGAAAGCTGACGTGCGAGGGCTATTCTTTCAGGAAAAGGTGTGAAATCGTCGATTTCCGCACTTTTCGAAGCGATTCTTCGGGCTATAACCCGAAGTTCAGACGAAACCGGGAAATCCTCTTCGGGAAAAACGAAAGGATGACTGACCCCAAGGAAACCCCTGGCACACACGCACACTCACACACACGCAGGTGCTGGCCCAGCATGCGCGTGATGCTGCCAATGCGTCATCCGCGTCCGCATCCGGTGCTGGCGTTGTCGGCAACACGTACTCACCACCCGACTGGGGCGGCCCCCCTGATGGTGTGGACTACGGAGTGGAGGTGCTGAGGCAGGGCACAGTGCTGGGAGCAAAGGGGGTGTCGGAGAAGGTGGGTGGGGCTGGGTGGTCGCGCGGGTGGGCGGGTAGGTGGGCGGGGCGGGCGGGTGGGTGGGTAAGTGGACCACGGAGTGGAGGTGCTGGGGCAGGGCACAAAGGGGGTGTCAGAAAAGGTGGACGGACTGAGTGGTTGGGTGGGTGGGCGGTTGGGCGGGGCTGGGTGGGCGGGCGTGCTGGCGTGTGAGTCGCACGCAGCAGCAGGTCTGCTGTCCGACGAGGCTGATTTGAAACGCACGTGCATGCACGCGTGAGGGAGCCTCCTGTCGTAAAGAGATGGCCGCACACACATGCACATACACACACACACACGCACACGCACACGCGCACACACACGCTTTTCACAGCCGCCAACTTATTTTCCAGGATGTGCAAGCACAGGTCTAATACGCCAACAAAGGCGTCCGACGCCAGACTGTAGAATCAACCACAGTCCCGCAATAGCCTCCGTGCCTCACGGCGCGACACTTGTCCCCCCCCTGTCGACCCCTGTTGTTGCAGGGCCACTACACGTTTGGCCGCACGCCAGAGTGCGACTTTGTGCTGGAGCACCCATCTGCGTCGCGGCTGCACGCGGTGCTGCAGTTCAATGGAGAAACCAAGGTGCGTTTCACACGACTGTAAAATCCATGATGAAGGTGGATGGCGTAGTGGGGGCACGGAGAGAGAGATAGAGAGGGGCACATGTGTGTGTGTGTGTGTGTGCGCGCATCACCATTTGTCATCGCGGCTGCATGTGGTGCTGCAGTTCAATGGAAAAAAACAAGGTGTTGGGAGTGTGGGGCCACGGAGAGAGAGGGGAGAGCGGGTCAGGTGTGTGTTTATCATCCTCTGTTGTTGCGGCTGCACGCAGTGTGAGTGAGAAACCAGGGCTAGACAAGGAACTCGTCCGCACTCATACATGCGGGAGCCTCGGGCTCATATCACGCGCGTGCTGATGCTGCACACATCCATCACATGGGCAAAGCCCTTCTCGGATGAATCGGAACCCTCCACCCTGCAACCTCACATCCCTCAGGCCGCGTCTCTGTACGACTGCGGCTCCATTCACGGCACGATTCTCAACAGAGATTGCCTGCCAGTTGGCAGCCACTGAGCAGCCTCTGGATAGTGGATCACGGACACTCTCCACCCACCACCACACCTCACACACACAGGTCGCGTCTCTGTACGACTGCGGCTCCACGCACGGCACGTTCCTCAACAAGCAGCGCATCAAGCCCAACATCTTTGTGCCGCTGCCGGTGCGTGGGGTGGCGTGGTGCGGGCGATAATATGGGTGTGGGTGCACGTAGTACTACGAATCAGTTGACTTATAAGTGCGTTACACATGTTACCCAACAAGCAACGCACCCATTCTAATTTTGCTGTGTCGGTGGGTGGGGTGGGGTGGTGCGGATGCCATGGAGGCACACCGACAATACGACGAGTCAGTTGCATTACAAGTGCGGCACGTGTTGCTCAAAAAGCAAGCAGCGCACTTCAGCCAGACATATTTGTGTGCCGCTGCCGGAGGGGTGGTGTCTGGGGAGGTGGGAACTGGGTAGGGGGGGGGGGCTTGCACGCGTGTAACACCGCTCAGTTGGCTGGGCAGTTGGAGATTGGCGGGCGGTTGGGGCGACTGCTGTCTTCAACACATTGAGTCCCGATCCTCCACACACCCACCCCACCCACACACGGTCTCCCAAACGCCCACACCACCCCCCAAGGTCGGCTCCACCCACCCCCACCCACCCACCCACCCACCGCCCGCCCGCCCACCATCAGGCGACCGCCAACAAGCTTGCTGGCATGCGCACCAGCAGCACCTTCCACCACGACCATCACCCACCTAGCCTCACCACCAGCCCTCGCCGTCACCTCCCGACCCACCAACCCACCCACCCACGCACCCACCCACCCACCACACCCAAGGTTGGCTCCACGTTCAAGATGGGCCAGTCCAGCCGCATCTACGTGTTCAGCGGCCCTTCTGACCTCATGCCAGAGGAGGGGCTCAGCCGCGCACAAAAGAAGCAGCTTGCACAGATGGAGTACTCGAGGAAGATGGCAAAGAAGGAGCAGGAGGTGGGTGGGTATGTGTCTGCCTGCCTGCCTGCCTGTCTGTCTGTCTGTCTGTCTGTCTGTCTGTGGTTGTGTTTGTTTCTGTGTGTGTGTGTGTGTTTGTGTGCGTCCTCATGCCAGAGGAGGGGCTCGGCAGAAGACGAAGCTTGCACACATGGAGTAATCGAGGAAGATGGGAAAGGAGGGTCACATGCGTGCATGTGCGTGCGTGCGCTTGTGCGCGTGCGTGCATGTGCGCGTGTGTGTTTGTCAGCCCCCCCCCCTCCCGGCCGCCATGTTGTACTCCCTCAAGATCCCCGCTCCCCCTCCCTATGTGCTTCCTCACGCCGCTCCATTACCCCTGATTCATCTGCCCCACCCCACCACCACCACACACACACATACACACACACATACTAACCCCCAACCCCCAGGTTGCCAAGTCCCAGATGACCGCCGTGATTACTGGCGACACGCACTCTTCTGCCTACCCCCCCCCCCCTCAGCCCCCCCCCCCCCCCATACACACCACCACCACCACCACACCACCACCACACACACACACACACACCTTTGCCCCTCTGGGAGGGCACACCACTCAGCCCCCTGACCCGTCTGTCCACTCCCCCCCACACACACACAGGTTGCCAGCCCCAGGTGGCCGCCGTGATTTCTGGCGCTACGCACCCTTCCCTCTCTCCGCTCATTCCAGAGTGATGTTCCCTCACGCATACGACTACTTGACTGAGACATCTGCCTCCCCAATCCCCACGTGTGAGCCCTCACACCCCTAAATCCCAGGTTGCCAAGTCCCAGATGGCTGCGGTGATAGCTGGCGAGCCTCCATGCACACCACTTGCCCCCCTGAGTCGTCTGCCTCCCCCCCACTCACCACACGCACATACACACACACACACACACACACACACACACACACATACACACACACTCACCCACCCCCAGGTTGCCAAGTCCCAGATGGCTGCCGTGATTGCAGGCGAGGTCACGTGGGGCATGGGCGCTGAGCAGGACATGGCAAGCATGAACCCCGAGGACCTCAGCTCAATCGACTGGCGTGTGTACCGCGGGAGCAACGAACTGAGCGAGAAGCAGCAGAAGCTGGCGGAAAGGGTGGGTTTGTCTGTGGGGGGTAAGGGGGGGAGGGGAGGGGTAAGGGGGGGGGGGGGGTGAACGTGTGTGCTGCAGTTGGTACTAGTGGGAGGCATTGACTGGCGCTTTACAGGGGGAGCGACGAGCTGAATGACAAGCAGCAGAAGCTTACACAGAGGGTGGGGGGTCAATGAGAGGGAGGGTTGGGGGGGGATGCTGAAGTGTGTTGCTGGCGGGAGGGTGGGGAGAGGTGTGTGTGTGTGTGTGTGAACAGGCAGAAGTGCAGGGTCCACACGTGGACGCCGGCATCGCTCACCCCCCCCCATACACACACACACAGCCACCTGACGCTCGCTGGTGCCCATGATCTTGTCATCCCCTCGACTGCCATCAGGTCCTCAGCATGCGAGCGCTAGGAGGCCAACCCAGCGCAAGGACGCATGCCACTTGAGTGTCTAATGCCCAACATGCCCCCATAATGCCCCCGCCCCCTCCCCTCCCCTCCCTGCCCACCAGGTCCGCAGCCGCGAGTACAAGGTGGCCAACCTGCGCAAGGAGGTGGAGAGGATCCAGGTGCGTGCGTGCGTGGGAAGCAGTGGGTCCGATGCGTAGGCAACCTGCTCTGACAATGTTGGTAGGGATTCATTCGTAACGTCGGATAAGCAAGGCCGTATGATGGGAGTTCTACATTGATCATGCGGGGTGCGACAGAGCGCAACCACTGGGCGGAGAGGATGCAGGTGGGCGCGGGCCTGGCGTGCTGTTGCAGTGCTGATGCCTGTCCATGCGATTGCCGACAACCAGTCGTGTTGCTGAAAGCACCAGGGGAGGCCGCTTGTCGCTTTCAGCTTCTCAGCTCCAGGTCTCAACTGCAGAGGCTGCCAGGGGCTCTCGCACCTACCCCGATTTGGAGGGGGGGTCATCCCCCCCTCCCTGGCTGGCAACGGCCTCCTGTGCCCCCTGAGAGTGCCTCCTAGGAGTGCCTCCTATCAACTGCCATCGGAGGCACAAATAGGAGTCAGCACTGCACTCAAGGGAATGGGAGGCCAAGTGGTGTCGTCCATCGCCACCATCACATCCCTCCGCAGGCCAAGTCAAAGGCTGGCGATGGCCTCACTCCTGGGGCAATCGTCAAATAAAGCGGAGGGGGGGATGTAGTAGGGGGGAAGGGCCTAGTACTACTGTACAGTCCACCATCGTCACAATCATCCGATCGCAGGCCAAGGAGAAGGCCGGCGACGGCCTCACGCCCGGGCAGTCGTCGACGATGGTGCGCAACGAGGAGGCGGTCGACAAGCTGATGCAGGAAATGGAGGACCTGGAGGAGCAGCTGAATGAGAGGTGCGTGTGTGTGTGTGCGTGTGTGGCGGGGGCACGGAGAGGGAGATGGGAGGGGGGCACGGAGGGGGAGAAGGGGAGGAGGGAGGAGGCCATCGGCAAGCTGACGCAAGAGATGGACCTGGATGGGCAGCTGAATGAGACGTGGGGGGTGAATGTGATGCAGGGTACGCTTGGGGGGGAGCAGGCAATCAACATTTGACGCTGAAGCATCCATCTCTCGCGGATGCATGGAAATGGAGGACCTGGAGGAGCAGCTGAATGAGGTAGGTGTGTGTGTGTGTGTGTGTGTCGGGGGCACGGAGGGGGAGAAGGGGAGGGGAGGAGGGAGGAGGCCATTGGCAAGCTGACGCAGAGATGGGGGACCTAGACGAGCACCTGAATGATACGTGGGGTGGGGTGAATGTGTGTCATGCGGGTTAGGCTTGGAGGGGAGCAGGCGATCAACACTTGACGCTGAAGCATCCATCTCACGCTGATGCATGGGATGGAGGAGCTGGATGATCGTCTGAATGGGAGGTGAGGAGATGTTGAGAGGAGAAGTGGGGGGGGAGAAGGGGAGGGAGAATCAAGCCATTGGCAAGGTGACGCAAGAGATGGGGGACCTGGATGAGCAGCTGAGTGAGAGTGTGTGTGTGTGTGTGTGTGTGTGTGTGTGCGTGCGTGTGCTTGGGGGAGAAAGAAAGCACACGTAAGAGGCACCTCCTAGGGGGCACACGGACTTGCTGTCTCTGTCGCGCACACACAAACACACACACGCTGTCACACACACCACACACACACACACACACACACACACACATGCACACACGTGCGCAGCGTGCGCCAGGCTCTGCGTGACAAGATCAAGGCAAAAGAGGTTGCGGCTGGGAAGGAGGGCGGCGGCGGAGGGGCAGGGGGCGCGGCGAAGCGTGGGCGGGGGCGCGGTCTTGATGAGGAGGACGAGCGCTACTTGGAGGCGTCTGACAGCGAGGATGAGATGTATGACCGGTGGGTTGCTTTTGGGTAGTTGTTGGGTGGGTTGTGTGTTGTGGATGCGTCCTCCTGAGGACGAGATGTATGACCGGTGGGTTGTTGTTGTGTGGTGGTTGTTGGGTGGTGGTTGGGTGGTGGTTGGTAGGTTGTGGTGCGTGGGCGAGGGGGACAACATGTATGACCGATGGGTTGCTGCAGAGGAAATCCTGGTTTTGGGTATCTCTTCCCATTGGCAGAGAGACAGAGGGAGACCGACTCACGGCAAACTGGCACACACACACACGCTCATGAGTAATCTCCTCTCTTTTGCAGCACGCGCGCTGCGCCCAAGGCTGGGTCCAAAAATCTCCCGAAGGCCTCGCTCTCGGAACGCACACGCACATACTCTCAACACCCACGCTGTTGCATTATGCGTAACACGCGCGTCGCATCCAAGCCTGGGTCCAAGAAGCCCACGAAGGTGCTTTCAAACGCACACACGCGCATGCACACACACAGACTCTCGACTCACACGCTGCTGCACTCATTCACTCATTCGTAGAACGCGCGTCGCGTCAAAGGCTGGCTCCAAGAAGCCCCGAAAGGGCGAGATGTCGTCTGCGCCTGCGGTTATCGAGTCTGCACAGGGACTGTACGGGAAAAAGTGAGGATGTTAAGGCTCCTGCGTCGCGTCCCGATGGATTCCCTTGGCTGCTGCCTGGTGCTCGCTAGCTGCTGCCTGTTGCTAGCTGCTACCTACCTGCATGCTGCCTGCTAGGTGCCTGCTGCCTGCTGTTAGATGCTAGCTGCCTGCCTGCTGCTTGCTCGCTGCCTGTTGCTAGCTGCGCTGCCGGAAGGCGTAGGGACTGTAAGGAAAGAAGTGGGGACACGCTGAACTGAGTAAACTGGCAGGGGGGGTAGTGTGCACTGTTATTGTCGGCTTAATTTGCCTCCGTTGTCCCATCATGGCATGTATCGTCTTACCAACAATAAGACGATAGTTTGCTGAAGCTGTGCTTTTGATAAAAAAAAAAAAGTTAACAGAGCCTGGTCGCTGGTGCGCGCGCGCATGTGGATCAGTGTCCTTGTCGCGACTGCGACTGCAAGCCCAAAACCCCGTGCACCCTACCCCGCTGCGCGCGCACACGCCCCCCCCCCCCCTACACCCTGCACACCCCTGCTTGAGGTCCTGCTGGAGCTTTGGAACCGTACGTGTGACCGCCACGATCGGATTGTAAACATCAACATCGCCCCTACTCTCGCGCAGGGAGGTGCTTGGTGAGGAGCGCGAGCGCCTGGTTGCCGCAGTCGCAGCAGAGGAGGCGAGGCTGGCGGCTGCATCTGCATCTGCATCCGCCGCTGCCGCTGCTGGCGGTGCCGCTGGCGCTGGCGCTGGCGGTGGAGCACCTGCGTCTGTGTCTGCGCCTGGCGATGGTGCCCCCGTGACCGCAGGGGAGGGTGTCGGAGGGGAGGGCGGCAGCGGCGACGCGTGCGCTGCAGGTGCAGGACCAGCTGCGGTGGGCGATGGCGACGGTGGGTTTTGACTGGACTTTTTTGTGTTTCGTGTTTGCTTTTTGCGTTCTGTGTTTGCAGATCCAGGCCCTCAGCCCGTGTCCACACACCTCGGCACGCACGCCTCAGCTCATGTAACACACCAACAAACTCATGCGCCCGCACCTCACACGTCCCCACACAGGCGATGAGGTCGACGCGCTTGATGCGTTCGCGTATGAAAAACATATTAAGACGAAGCCACCCTACGCACCCTCTCCACGTATACACCAACCAACCATACTTTCGTACCCTCACACCCTCTCTTAGTCTGTTGTTGTTGTTGTTGGTGGTGGTGGTGGTGGTGGTGGTTTTTACAGTCGTGTGTGACGCACCTAAGTCTAATACGCCATTCAAGGCGTGCGACGGACTGTAACATCGACCACGCAGATGTCGAGGTTGACGCACTTGATGCCTTCATGGGCGATATGACGAGCAAGATGGACACATGCTACGCCCCTCTCCACATACACCAGCCATCCACATGTACTCGCACCCACGCAACCACATACCATGACGCCCCCACACCCACACATACCCGCACACGCATACAGATGAGGTGGACGCGCTTGATGCCTTCATGGGCGACATGAAGAGCAAGATGGAGGTGGACCACCTGGACGCGCTGCGGAAGGAGCTGGCAGACGTGGAAGCGCAGCTGGCACGGTGAGTGTGCGTGGGTTCCGGGTGTGCATGAACTTTTGTGTGTGTGCGCGTGTGTGTGCGCGTGCGTGTGTGTGTGTGTGTGTGTGTGTCTCTCTCTCTCTGTGCGTGTGTTTGTGGCAGCACTGCATCTGCAGTCCTCGGGTGTTCATCACTCTCTCCCACACACACACCCACACGCACACACGCACTCCTTCTCTCACACGCTCTCTACTTAAACCCACACACACTCTGTTTCCCCTCGCGTTCTCCACCACACCCACACACGCACACCCACATGCACACGCTCTCCCTCACACACGCTCTTCACAGGTGTGTCCGCCTGCTCAAGATCGCCGACCCAGACGGGTGGCTGCAGCCAGGCAGCAAAGCGGCGGTGGCAGCAAAGGCAAACGCGCTGCAGGTGTGTGTTATGTGTGTGTGTGCGTGTGTGTGTGTGTGTGTGCTGCAGACAGGCAGCAAAGCTGCGATGGCAGCAAAGGCAAACGCGCTGCAGGTGTGCTGGGGTGTGTGCGTGCGTGTGCGTGTCTGTGTGGTTGATTTACAGTCTGTCGGACTCTTGTGTTGGCGTATCAGACCTGTGCTTGCGCACCCTAGCTAGACAAGCGGCCGACAGGTGTTGAAAGTCAAACGTGCATGTCATCGTGATTCTATCCACGTGGTGCGTGTCTCAAAGCATGCATGTGTGTGTGTGGGGGGGGGGGTCTTCATAGCGACGAGTGGTCACACGCTATTGACAGGCGCCTTCATGCAGACGCCTCTGGCGCGGTATCGCCGTTGCGACCTGGAATCGAAGTGGGCATGCGGGCGTGCAGGTGTGGGTGTTGAGGGGGGGGGGAGGGGGGGAGGGGGGCATTTTGGTGCCGCTCGAGTGCACGCGCTGTTGCATCCCGTGCGCGAGGCTCTCTCCCCTCCCTCTCCCCCCCCCCCCCCCCTGCAGCATCATGCCCCACCCCACCTGTCCCATCCTGTGCCTGCCACACAATTGTGGTACCTTGTAGGGTGGGCATCACGGCACCACAAGCACGCTTCAGCTACCTTTCAACACACAGTACCTTTGTCTATCAACCCAGAGTTATACATCACCGCACACACACACACGCACACACGCACACACACACACACACACACCACGCACGCAGGCTCTCCACGACAAGCGCCAGCGGCGCACAGATGCCCACCCACCCACTAACCTACTAAGGCTCTGGGACCGTACGTGTGACCGCCAGCAGTAACAGTCACAGTAACACGGGGTTTTCCAGCTAAGCAGGCTACTCTTCTACTAGAGACACCCGCCGATACTCCAGCACACTTAAGTACTAGAGTACCGCCGGCTCCCGGCCGATAGACTACCGCTCCCGCCGGCTAGACTACCCCAAACAGCGGTCTCTGAGAGACATGTCTGGCAAGGAGCATATAGGAGAGGACCTTCCTCAGGGTCACAGTAGTGGCCTTGTGGCCAGTCAAGCCGGCAGAGCCGACTGGCGCTGACTGGAACGGTCCCCGCCTGGCAGTGCATGGCTGTCCAGCTCTCGTTTGCATGGGGCTCAGCCGGCGCCCCATGCCTCATGCATGGCCAGGTCCCACCCTCCAGGGGTGCATGGACGACAGAGTTGTCATGGAGGCTGCCTGAAGACCTTCCAACGCCAGTCACCGGCAGACGAGCGACCCCGAGGATGAGCGCGGTGACGAACGCTGCGATTGGTGAAGCGGATTTACTCTGTGTTGCCTCGGCGGTCGCCCCGCTGAAGCCGTGATGGTAGCCCGCCTCCACGGGCAGCCATCTTGACCAATGTCCAGCATGCATTGACGGGCGCCAGCTCCTCCGCTCGTCGATCAACTCGTCGAGATCGGTGCCGCATGGCGTCCTGCATGGGGGGAGGATAAGGGCCGTCTCCCAGCACGGGCCGCGGCAGCGCCGCGGCTACTCGCCAAGCCATGGCAGCGCCGGGCAAGCCGCTCCTGAAGTGTTCCACCGAGGGGCAGTCTAGCAGGAGCCGGGCCAGTCGTATTTTACCCCGCTCGTCAGCGGCACGGAGATCCTCGTCACCAGCAGCGCCGCATTGCTGGGTCCAGGGCTCGGCGACGAGAACGCGCCTCTGTTAATCGAGCCCCTAGGTTTTGGGACCGCCAGCATTTTATTGTAAATTCATCACTGCCCACACACGCACACTGCTCACACACGCAGGCTCTCAATGACGAGCGCCAGCGGCGCGCAGATGCCGCGCGCGCCAGGGCCGACGCCGCCGCTGCACTCGCTGCCTCCACCGAGTTCGCCGAGGAGTTTGAGAACGAGGACGACGACGCAGGCGCAGGCGCAGGCGGCGGGGACGGGGGCGCGGCGGGCGGCGCAGCAGCGGGCACCAGCGGCGACGGCGGTAGCGACGCGGCATCGGCAGCAGCGGCAGCATCAGCGGGGGGTGCGGACGGCGTCGCTGTCGGTGTCGGTGTCGCCGCCCCCGTCACGTCGGTACGCCCGGGCGGCTGCCTCATCCTCAAGCGTCCTGGCGGGGGCAGTGCCGGCACCACGACCACGACCTCCCACAAGCCGCGGCCGTCCGTGCCCGCCAACGCCGACGCCGCTGCGGCCGCAGTGCAGCTGATCGCCGAGTTCTCTGCGTCTGCGTCTGCCGGGCGGGCGGGCGGGCACTTTGCGCCGGGCAGCGGTGGCGGCGGGGTGGGCGGGCGGCCGGGGCGGGGCGCACGGCGCTGGCGGCTGAGATGGGGCCGATGCCAAGGTGGGTGTGCATGGGGAGGGGAAAGGGGAGGGACGTGGGGGGGGGGACGGGGGAGGGGGAGCAATGCCCGCGCGCAACGCCGCCGCCATCACTGCCATGACACACACACATCCACACATTTACGTTTACACACACGCACGCACGCACGCACAGGTCGCCGCCGACATGGCCCTGCTGGCTGCTGCCGCCGAGCAACGCCCTGTTGAGTTGGACTCTGCCGAGTGGGTGCCGCCGACAGACCAGAGGGGCGACGGGCGCACGGCACTAAACGAGAAGTTTGGGTACTGAACGCGCCTGCGCAGGGAGTGTGATTCAGGGGTCCCACAGCGCAATGCAATGCTGCTTCAGGATGGCTTCAGGACGTTCGTGAAAGTGTTTTCTGTGAGGTGCCGAGCACGGTCGTATGCGCCTTTACAGGTGTCCCTGACTGTAACATACATCAGCAGCAGCAGCAGCTTACTTACAGGACAGCCTACTCAGCCGCCTCTCTTCTCTTCACACAGTCCACACGTATCACCACACTTATTTCCACATCGCTGCCCTGGTACTGCGGCTGGGGCTGAGCTGTACTGCTGCCGTTAAGGAACATGCAGCACACGCTGAGGGCCGTAACAGTAACACGGGGTTTTCCAGCTAAGCAGGCTACTCTTCTACCAGAGACACCCGCCGATACTCCAGCACACTTAAGTACTAGAGTACCGCCGGCTCCCGGCCGATAGACTACCGCTCCCGCCGGCTAGACTACCCCAAACAGCGGTCTCTGAGAGACATGTCTGGCAAGGAGCATATAGGAGAGGACCTTCCTCAGGGTCACAGTAGTGGCCTTGTGGCCAGTCAAGCCGGCAGAGCCGACTGGCGCTGACTGGAACGGTCCCCGCCTGGCAGTGCATGGCTGTCCAGCTCTCGTTTGCATGGGGCTCAGCCGGCGCCCCATGCCTCATGCATGGCCAGGTCCCACCCTCCAGGGGTGCATGGACGACAGAGTTGTCATGGAGGCTGCCTGAAGACCTTCCAACGCCAGTCACCGGCAGACGAGCGATCCCGAGGATGAGCGCGGTGACGAACGCTGCAATTGGTGAAGCGGATTTACTCTGTGTTGCCTCGGCGGTCGCCCCCGCTGAAGCCGTGGTGGTAGCCCGCCTCCACAGGCAGCCATCTTGACCAATGTTCAGCATGCATTGACGGGCGCCAGCTCCTCCGCTCGTCGATCAACTCGTCGAGATCGGTGCCGCATGGCGTCCTGCATGGGGGGAGGATAAGGGCCGTCTCCCAGCACGTCTCCCAGCACGGGCCGCGGCAGCGCCGCGGCTACTCGCCAAGCCATGGCAGCGCCGGGCAAGCCGCTCCTGAAGTGTTCCACCGAGGGGCAGTCTAGCAGGAGCCGGGCCAGTCGTATTTTACCCCGCTCGTCAGCGGCACGGAGATCCTCGTCACCAGCAGCGCCGCATTGCTGGGTCCAGGGCTCGGCGACGAGAACACGCACGCTGCACGCTGAGGGCACGCTGAGGGCACCCGCTGAAAAATCCGCTGAACCCCTGAGGGCACGCTGAGGGCACTCGCTGAAAATGCCCAAGCCCAAGTCGCCGCAGCCGGTGCCATCCCTCCACTGGTGCAGCTGCTGGGGAGTGGCTCTCCAGGTGAGGTGCATCTGGAATCAGGAGGGGTGCTGATTCCAGATGCAGATGAGCCTCGCTGCCAATGCTGAGATTGGGTCTCCATGGTGCCGGTGCCATCCCTCCGCTGGTGAAGCTGCTGGCTCCCATGGGGGAGTGTTGGGTAACCTTCTCTGATTGACAGCATCCAAGCATCCATTCCAAGCCACGTGATGACGATTGTCAGGCGGATTTTGATGACCGCATTCTGAGACAGTGCAGCCGGTGCACTCCACTGGTGCACTGCTTGGAGCCTGGCTGACGCAAAATTGGCAACAGCCGCATCGCAAGCACCGAGCAATGCCGAGAGTAGCGATGCAGGAGATGAAGGGGCAATGGTGCGCAGTTGTCTCACAACATGCGCTGGATGAAGGAGCGGGGCCTCGAGTACCACTGCGCGCAGTTATTTTCTACACGAATCCTGAAACGGCACGCATGCGCAAGAGTTGTAACGTGTTTGTTCAGACAGAGACTATTCTTGCTTTGTGCCAACGGCCAATGCGTGGCCACGAGCACCAAGCAGCGCACGCTGCCCCTGCAGCGCCTCATTTTTCACGGCCGGTTCAGTAAGGGTGCACCACAGGTCAGCTGTGTGCTAGTGGCTGGCCAACGGAAGGCAGAGAGGGGGCGCAGGCCTGCGGGGGCGCAGGCCTAGGGAAGGGGGGGAGCCACCGCAAATGCGGTGTGTGGGCTACACGCAGAGCTCCTCACACCTCTCCCCCCCCTATCATTATTTCTCAACGATTTTGTCTCTAGATAGCTGCCTCCCAGGAGCTCCCCTGCTGCCCTCCCCCACCTTCTCACTCACCTCCCACACAAGAGTGACAATGATAAATGAATTCTTGCAGACTTTCATAACATCCATGTGTGCCACCATCCGTGGGCGCACAATGCGCCGCGGCTGGGCGCATCTGGCTTCACCCACAATCATTTGTTTAGCTGCACTCGCCCTTCTCCTCGCGATCGACCTCTACGCTACACACGACGGGCTGCTGCTTCCCTCGACCCTGCTGTGGAGCAGCCACGTGGAGCAGGCCGCCCCATGTGCGCCGCGTGCTTCCGGCAAGCCTGGCAGTGCGCTGGGCGGTTTGACAGGGCCAAACCCTCTCTCGCTCTCCCTGTCTGCACGACCAAAGCTCGGGTGTGGGCAGATGCCGGCGCCTGCACGGGTGGCGTCAATTGAGGACCCGTTCCTGGTCGTGCTGCCACCAGGAAGCCATGGTGCGTGCCGCGATTGCGGGCCACATGCATGCACGCCATGCACATCATGCATGCATGCACACGCATGCACGCATACCAACATGCTCCATTCTCCAACACGACGGCACACACGGCCATGCAGGCGCTCTCCAGGAGCCTGGGGCGTGGTACGTGCTCTACACGGTGCGGTCGCGTGACGGTACTGGCACCATCGGCGCCGCAGTCAGCGTTGACCGCGGCCGCAGCTGGCAGCACAAGGGCACCGTGCTATCTCTGCCTGACGTGTCTCTGTCGTCGCCATGGGTCGGGTGGGACATTGACATCGGGCGGTTTGTGCTGCTGCCAGGCGTGGAGCGAGCGCCAGGGCTGCTGGGGTCGACCGGGAACCAGCCACAGGTGACCATGTATACTGCCGCCCCAGAGGACTTCCCTCTGGCGTGGCAGGCGCACCCAGCGCGCCCGCTTCCGCACCACACCAGAGCGGTGATTGCGCCGGCCGCGGTGCGCCATGCAGACGCATGGTGGATCTACCTGACAGAAGTGAGTCACCAGCCTTGGCGCGGTCTGCGTATTTATCGGCTGCTCTTATTCTCTGCCAGCAACCTGACGTCCACGTGGACGGAGCACCCTCGCAGCCCAATCAGTGAGGACCAGCGATATGCACTGTCTGGAGGGCGGCCGTTTGTGTGGCAGGGGCAGCTGCACCGATGGGCACGTGATGCATCGAGGCGTACGCACGGTGGCGCAGACGGCGGCAGTGGCGGCGCCAGCCCTGCGTCCGTGGGTCTTCACCTGATGCGTGTCGACGCTCTCAGCGCAGACACGTATTGGGAAAAGTTTTCGGGTGACGTGGACGGCGGACCACCTGGATGGGCATCTGGCCGCATGAGCCATGCAGATGTACAGCCGCCACTGCTGGCAGACAACGCCTGGCTGGGTGTTGGTGCTGCCGCACCGCATGCGCACCCACGTGGCGTGGCAGACGCAGCAGCGGCGGCTGCGTTCCGCTCCGCCAAGCTGGTGGTGATGTGTGCGGCTGCCGCGGCCGCGCTGCTCGCCATCGCAAGCGCAGTCGCCACTCGCAGTAGAGGCGGCGGTGGTGGTGGCGGTGGGGCCACTGTTGGCGACGTGGCGTGGGCGGTAAGTGGCATGGCGTGGTCGCCATCAGCAGCAGGTGGCGTGCTGGTGCGAGTGCGCCGTGCGGCAGCGGCAGCCGCTCCCGTTGCTGCCGCACTTGCATGGTGTGCGGTACTGGCCGGTGCCGCCACCACCGGCGTGTTTTGCCTGCGCCCGCAGCTGTTTTCCTGCCCACGGTGGAACGTCATGGTGGACGT
Organism: Chlamydomonas sp. UWO 241; assembly: GCA_016618255.1. Lineage (NCBI taxonomy): Eukaryota > Viridiplantae > Chlorophyta > Chlorophyceae > Chlamydomonadales > Chlamydomonadaceae > Chlamydomonas > Chlamydomonas priscui. The sequence continues at coordinate 7,934 of VFSX01000898.1, read as the reverse complement.
GCTGCTAGCGCCACCCACGACGCGGCGGCCAGACTCCACCGCTCCCTACAACGTGTCACGCCTGGTGCTGGTCACGGGCGCATCGTCCGGCTTCTTTGACCGCATGCGCAACATGGTGGGCAGCCTGCACGTGTGGGAGCCCCATCAACGCCTGCTCGTCTATGACCTCGGGTTCAGTCAGCGCCAGGTGGCAGAGATGCTGTGCTGGCGCAACGTGGAGGTGCTGCCGTTCCCATTTGCCGACTACCCCGCACACGTGGCAGACGTCACCAATTATGCGTTCAAGGCACTTGTGATCAAGGAGGCACTCAAGGGAAACGACGCCGTGCTGTGGATCGACAGCGGGCTGGAACTGCGTGCGCCGATCGACACGCTGCGCACAGCACTGTCACATGACGGCCACGTGGCTGCGCTCCAGGAGGATGCGATTGGGGAGCCGATGTACACGATGACACGGCCCATGGCGCAGTGGTTTGGCCTGGGGAGTGACGCCCAGTGGCGCGACGTCGCGCAGGTGCAGTTCTGCGCAGGTGGGCTGCAGGGCTTTGTGCGCGGCAGCGATGCTGAGGCGCTGGTGCTGCAGCGGGTCGTTGACTGCTCCCTGGACGTGGACACATGCCTCGCGCCACCGGGGTCATCGCGCGCCAACCACAACTTCGACCAGACCGCGTTCACGCTCGCCATCTGGGCGGCCAACTTCACGTGCCTGCCGCGTGAGACGCACTGCATGTGGTCTGTCAAGAAGGCAGCACGCGACCCCACCGCACTGTCCACCCCCATCGAGATCATCAGCCGTGGGCACCGACTGCCAAAGCCATATGTACGGTACGTGCAGCGGACACCCGGCTGCGACAAGGTCGTCCAGTCATGGTCACAACGGAGAGTGGCCAAGGAGTCGACGTCGCGTAAGGGGATCATGTTCACGCTCACACGCGTGTACCTGCAGTACGTCGGTGACCTCATCATCCAGTCGGCTGCGTGTCCGACCACCTACCCAGCAGCGATGGCAACCTTCTGGGCACTCACTTTCTCCGCAGGCGGCTGCTGCATGGGCGCTGTTTGCACGGCCTCGGCAGCGTACGTGCCGGGGGCTTCCGCACTGAGGCGATCATGGAGCGGTGCCGGGCCTCTTACAGTGGCGGCGCACCTGGCTGCAGCGAGTGTGGTGGTCGCGGCAGCACAAATGGCGCTGCTGCGCTGGGCATCAAACGTGCGGTAGCGCACCCATGACGAGGTCAAAGCCTAGAGCAATGTGGTGCAATGGGGCTCTGCGTCACATGCACCAGGGCCCGATGCTGGGTGCGTTGTGGTCACCTAGTAGGGTGCTGCGGCGTTTTTTTTGGTGATACTTGCGCGGTGCCCACTCCGAGTGTGAGTGACGTTACTGTGCCCTCTCTATTTAAAGCCGACCCTCCTGCTTTGATTTGTCCTACCAAGTTTCTTACTGTTGTTGATGCGTGTTTTGTAACACCTCTGATTTTGCATCAGAGCGAGTCCTGTGCCTGCATCGTGGCCTGCATCCTCCGGGCCAATTCACGTGGCGGCCCTGTAGAAGGGATCTTTCCAATGCCGTTCGTTCAGGATCAGGCGGGCTGTACGGGGCCAGGATGAAGGAAGGTAGGGGGCCAGATCTGAGCCACAGATTAGAGCCGACGAAATTTAGTTCTGTGGTCACTTTCCACCCAGATGCCCCCCATCACTCTCTTATCAAACAGGCTCTGCAGGCTGTGCAAACTGAGGTGTGCGCAAACTGAGGGGACCTGATTGTGACGCCGGCAGTCGATGTGTAACACTACTCTCAGGGGGTCCCTGGTCCCAGGTTTCTGGTCCACACTTGGGACATGTGCATGCATGCATGGCACGATCAGTAAGGAGACCCTACTCGAGTACTCGCCAAGATGGCAAGCCAGGGTCGCAGCCAGATCCAGGGTGGCAGCCAGAGCCAGGCCGGCAGCCAGGGTCAGGGCGGCAGCCAGGACAGGACGGCAGCGTGGACGGCTCAGCTAACGTCGATCATCCAGGCTCGGCGCCTGAGTGGCGAACATCCGAATTGGGGGTCGCAAGGGGGCGACATTTTCGGAGACATCCCCCCTGGCCTTGCAGCGACAACCAGACCGGAGGTCGGCCTGGCGGTCTGCAGCACCTGCGTCGAGGCGCCGCTTACTTTGTTCGCGGGCATCGACCTTGAGGTAAGGCGACGCACGCGCCTGTGCAGCCTTGGGCATGGTGTGCTGGTCCCCATGCGCATGCATGGCCGCCATGCATGGCACACGCGCGCCAGCACCACGCACGCATGGCCGCATGGCTCACACGCGCGCCGTGCTGAGCCGTGCTTGTCGCACCCCACCTGCGCAGGCGCGTAAAGGTGCGTTGCGCCTGGCAGCGGGCCTGGGCCACGACGCCCTGGTGGCAGCTCTGATCACGACAGGCATCGACGTCAACGCGCGCGATGTGAGTGGGGGGGAGGGACACGCCTCCTGCATGCGTGCACGCACACGCAGGGACAGCCCTGCTGCCCCACCCCTCGTCCCACCTCGGCCCACCCCACGCCACCCCTGATTCCATCCGAGCGCACGCATCTTGCAAGGCGACGCGACAGGCCCCCCTCTTACATCACCCCCTCTCTTCTTCACACACACACACACACACACACACACACACATGCACAGGAGCGTGGCCAGACTGCGCTGTACTGCGCTGCCGCTTACGACTGCTTCCCCGTTGTCGGACGCGCTGCCGTCGTTGAGCTGCTCCTCAAGGTGCCGGGCATTGACCTCACGGCGCAGGTGAGACACACACACTCACACACACACACGCACACACACACACACACACAAACACACACAACCAACCAACCAACCAAGCGTTACATGAGGTTGTCCGCATGCATGGCAACGCCTGTACTACCAACAGCAATACAATCCAGCAATTGTTACGAGGTCTGACCCGTGCACTGGGATGTCTTTCGAAAAGCGGGTGGCCGACCAGTGCCTGAATCTAGTGGATAGTATCCTTGGTTTGGGGGGGTCGGGGGGTGCCTCTGAGGCACTGGCATCTAACTAGAGGCTTGCTGACTGAACCTTGTCCACCATTATCATCATCTACTTTCTTGGCTGGCTGCTCCCGCATTGGCTGCCATCTCTCTGCAAATATAATTCCACAGATGTGGGAACCCTGCTAGGGTGAGCCACCGGGGGAAGCACCTGCGGGCTAGGATCATGATGATGATGATGGATCTTACAGTCTGTGTGACACCAGTAATGATGTATAAGACCGGTGTCGGCGCTAGCGCCCGACACCTTAAACTCAGTTTCAGTGGGAAACTGGCTGGCTACCTGGTAGGGGTGAGGGTAAACCCCCACACGCGCGCACGCACTGGACCTAGACAGGACACTGGGCCCCCAGATCCACCCTATACCACCCAGGTAGTGACAGCAACGCATTGTTGGTGTGCGCCTGTGTTCTACTACTAGTCCCGCCGCCGCCATTGGCTCCAGCAATCTCCTCCATGCCCGCCAGCAATCTCCTCCACGCCCGCCAGCAATCTCCTGTATGCCCGCCAGCAATCTCCTCCATGCCCGCCAGCAGTCTCCTGTATGCCTGCCAGCAATCTCGTCCATGCATGGGCGCCGCCATGCGATCTCCATGCGCCGCGCCGCGCTCCATGCGCGCCAGCACCCGTACCACCCGCCTCATTCCCGTTCTTTAGCCATTCCCCGTGACACCTATGGCTGATCCTTGTTCCGCCGTCCCCTTTGGCATCTGTAACCCGTATCCTCTCCCTGTAGCCTCATTCCCCGTTCTTAACCGCCATCTCCATTATGGTGCCCGCCCGCTGGTGGGGCCTCGCCTCGCCCCATGCCGCACGGCTAGTGTATTGATTGCTGCGCCATCTATAATCTGCGCCTTGGGGCAGGGAACCCCTGCGCCACAACCTCCTCACAAAGCCTAGCCGCATGTGCCTCGCTTCCCATGTTTCTCAATTTCTCGCCATCCGCTTCCATGCTGCCGCCTGCAATCTCCTCCACGCCCGCGAGCAATCTCCTCCATGCCCGCCAGCAATCTCCTCCATGCATGCACGCGCAGAGCGCCGCCATGCAACCCCCATGCGCCGCGCGCGCCATGCGCGCGCCGCGCCCGCCAGCTCCCGTAGCCTCATTCCCCGTTCTTTACCCATGCGCCGTGACGCATTAGCCTTGTCCGCCGTCCTCTGGCATGCATAACCCGTAGCCTCATCCCCGGTAGCCGCATTCCCCGTTCTTAGCCGCCATCTCCATTATGGTGCCCGCCCGCTGGTGGGGCCTCGCCTCGCCCCATGCCGCACGGCTGGTGCATCGATCGCGTCGCCATCTAATAATCTGCGCCTTGGGGCAGGGAACCCCTGCGCCGCAACCTCCTCACAAAGCCTTGCCGCATGTGCCTCGCTTCCCATGTTTCTCAATTTCTCGCCATCCGTCTCTCTCTTCCATCCAGGCACAGTAAACCATTAGGAGCCGCAATCTGCTTGAGTTCCGATCGTTGTGAGAGGGGGTGCATGCTCGCCGCAATTCTCGCCATCGTGCATCGTGCTCTCCATCGTACCGCTGCCCCATCTGCCACATAGCCTCGCCCCATCAGGACCAGTTCATCAGTAGCGCTGTGCGTCACAGCCGCTCAGGGTAAATTTCCAGATTTTCAGCCGCCCAGTACCAAGCGCAGTTGTCCCGGTTGTCCGCCATCGAGCGGCGCCAGGGCGGGAGCCCCTGGCGAAGAGCTTATGAACTTAACATGGTAGACAACTAGGCAAGTCCTAGGCATTGGGAGTATCATAGCGAGCTCGGGCGCGTTCACAAACACACATGCACACACACACGCACACACATGCCCCTCCTCCCCCCTCCCTCTCCTCCACCAGGGCCCCAAGGGCACCGCGCTCTGCGTCGCTTCTGGCCGCTGCGCCCAGCTGCCCATCGTCATGGCCCTGCTAGATGCACTCAGCGCAGACAACGGGCTGCCACAGCACGCCGCCGCCGGCACTGCCGCTGCGGATGCCGCTGCCGCTGCTGCTGCTGCCGGCACCGCACCCGCACCTGCCTCTGCCTCCGCCTCTGCATCTGCCTCGGCAACTGCTGCCGCCGCCGCCACCGCCTCCTCCGCTTCCGCCACCAACGAGGGGGGCCAGGGCCAGGGGGGACAGGACGCCACCACTGCGCAGCGCTCTGCCGTACGTGTCGTCAACCTGGTCTCGCCGCTCGGGGAGACCCCGCTGATCGCGGCGTGCGCAGCGAGCGGGGGCGGGGAGGCGGCGCTGGCTCTGATTTCAGAGGGGGCGGAGGTGAACTGCGCTGACAACGTGAGTGTGGGCGGGGAGAGGGGAAAGGGGAGAGGGGAGTGAAAGAGAGGAGAGTGAGAGTGTTTGGGTGGGAGAGGGGAGAGTGAAATAGAGTGTGTGTGTGTGTGTGTGTGTGTGTTTGTGTGTGTGCGCGCGTGCGGGGTGAGCGGGGGAGGACAGGGGGCGCTGGCTTTGATCGTAAAGGGAGGGCGCAGGTGAATTGCGTGAACAAGGTGAGTGTGGGGGGGAGAGGGTGGGAGGGAGAGGGTGGGAGAGAGTGTGTGTGAGGGAAGAGGGAGAGAGTGTGTGTTCGTGTGTGTGCGCGTGTGTGTGTGAGCGGAGGATCTGAGGCTTCTCTGGCTCTTGCAGAGGGGGCGGGGGTGAACTGCGTGTGTGTGTGTGTCTGTGTGTCTGTGTGCCCGTGTGTGAGAGTGGGTGAGGCGGAAGAGGGGGGCGCGTTTGTGCGCATACAGGAGCCATGCACTGGCGACGCCGTCCACAGACACACACACACACACACACACACACAAACACACACACCAACAACGCCTCTCTCCCCCCTCCCCTTCCCCACAACCAACCAACCATATGACGGCAACGCCACGCTCCACCACGCCTGTCGCCGCGGCTCACAACTCCCTACCTCCCTCCGCCCCTCCGCCCAGGACGCCTACACCCCGCTGCACCACACACACACACACACACACGGGTCACACACGGGTCACACACGGGTGTAATGTGCCATCAAAGGCATCTGACTGACTGATGAATTGACCACACACACACACACACACCACACACACACACCATATACAGGACGGCTACACACCGCTGCACCACGCCTGCCGCCGCGGCTCACTCGTCGTGGCCACCGCGCTGCTCAGGCACGGGGCAGACACGCGTGCGCTTGCCAAGGTATGCGGTTTGTGTGTGTGTGTGTGCACGCTGCTCAGGCACGCTGCAGAAGTGGACGCGCTCGCTAACATGCGCAAGGGCTCCGTGTGATCAAGAGCTCAGTCGACCCTCGCCGTTGGTGCCACCCGTCTCACACACTCAGGCGACCAACCACAACCAAGTGTTGCATGAGGCCGTCCGCATGCACCGGCAATGCCTGTACTACTAACAGCAGTACACACGGCAATTGTTGCCTGGTCTGACCCGTGCTCTGGGATGTCTCTTGAAAAGGCGGGCGACCGACCATCGCCTGAATTGAGTGGATACTATCCTTGGTTTGGGGGGTCGGGGGTGGGTGCCACTGAGGCACTGGCATCTAACTTGAGGCACACACACACACACACACACACACACACAAACACACACACACACACACTCTGATACACTACCAAAGGCGTCCATGCGACTGCACAATCGACCACACGATCAAGATCTCAGCGCTCAGCGCATGCTCACCTCCGTTCAACCCGTCTCAAACACAGACAGAGATGGAGAGCGAGAGAGAGAGCAACGGGGGGGAAGGGGGGGATGGAGAGGGGGGGAGGGGAGAAATACCCCACAGTTACATATGCACGCTCGGGCAGCCTAGATAACGGATCTTGCCTGTGCTACTGCTGTGCTACAGCTCCCCCGACAATTGCTTCATGAGTCGAGAACACACGCACGCACGCGCACGAGCGCACCCCCCCCCCCGCCGCTGTTCCTCGCCAACCAATACACACACACAAACACACACAAAACACACACAAACACACACACACACACACACAAACGCACATGCGCATGCGTGTGCGTGTGCGCGCACATGCACACACACACACACACACACGCACGCACAACCCCTCCCCCCTCCACACAACACACACAACCACAGGACGGCGCTCCCCCTCTATTCCTCGCCACCAAGTACCCGCTGATGGTTAAGCAGCTGATTCTCAGCACTTGTGCTCCACCTGATGGCCCGGCCGTTGAGTTGGACATGGTGAGTGGGTCTGGGCATCCGCAGCTATGTCTGTCTGCCTGCCTGTCTGCTTGCCTGCCTGTCTGTCGGTCTGTCGGTCTGCCTGCCTGCCTTTCTGTCTGCCTGCCTGCCTGTCTGTCTGTCTGTCTGTCTGTCTGTCTGTCTGTCTGTCTGTCTGTCTGTCTGTCGGTCTGTCTGTCTGTCTGTCTGTCTGTCTGTCTGTCTGTCTGTCTGTCTGTCGTCTGTCGTCTGTCGTCTGTCGTCTGTCGTCTGTCGTCTGTCGTCTGTCGGTCTGTCGGTCTGTCGGTCTGTCGGTCTGTCGGTCTGTCGGTCTGTCGGTCTGTCGGTCTGTCGGTCTGTCGGTCTGTCGGTCTGTCGGTCTGTCTGGACGGACGGACGGACGGACGGACGCCCGCCCGCCCGCCTGCCTGCCTGCCTGCCTGCGTCTGTCTGTCTGTCTGTCTGCCTGCCTGGCGTGCCAGCGTGGGTGGCTGATGCTGACCATTGGTGACCCAGTTGCTGGGATGGACACGGTGACTGGCGCAACGCGTGTGTCCGGGCCTCCTCGGCAGCTCTCACCATGTCCAGCACATGGCCCTGGCGACCGCCCCCCTCCCTCCCCTCCCCCCCCGCGGCGCGCATGCATCACGCCGCACCATCTCGTGGATATCGTACCGGAGTCCTCCCCCTTCCCCTCTCCGCCCCCCC
>VFSX01001042.1:0-15043 GCA_016618255.1 Chlamydomonas sp. UWO 241 | reverse complement strand
TCACATTTCAGCAGATGCAGCAGGCGTGCGGCGCGCCCCGCCCCCCCCCCTCCCCCTACGAGACCACGCGCACACACACACACACACACACACAGATGCTGCCCACACAGGTCACATTTCAGCAGATGCAGCAGGCGTGCGGCGCGCCCCGCCCCCCCCCCTCCCCCTACGAGACCACGCGCACACACACACACACACACACACAGATCTGCCCACACATCACGTCAGCAGAGCACGTCGGCCCCCCCCCCCCCCCGTTCCCCCTACGAACCCACGCGCACACACACACGCACACACTACGCACCAGCAACACAGCTGCCCCACACAGCAGTCAGGCAGATGCCAGCGGCGTCGCCCCCCCCCCCCCCCTACGAGACCACGCGCACACACACCCACACGCACACACACGCACACACACACACACACACACATGCTGCCCACACAGGTCACGTTTCAGCAGATGCAGCAGGCGTGCGGCGTGCACCGCCCTCCCCCCCCCACACGAGACCACGCGCACACACACACACGCACACACACACACACACACATGCTGCCCACACAGGTCACGTTTCAGCAGATGCAGCAGGCTTGCGTCGCGCCCCCCCCCCCATACGAGACCACGCGCACACACACACACACACACGCACACACACGCGCACACACACTCACACACACACACATGCTGCCCACGCAGGTCACGTTTCAGCAGATGCAGCAGGCGTGCGGCGCGCACCCCCCCCCCCCCCCACACGAGACCACGCACACACACACACACACACACATGCTGCCCACACAGGTCACGTTCCAGCAGATGCAGCAGGCGTGCGGCGCGCCCCGCTACACCCCCCCCCTACGAGACCACGCACACACACACACACACACGCACGCACGCTGCCCACACAGGTCACGTTCCAGCAGATGCAGCAGGCGTGCGGTGCGCCCCGCTACCCCCCCGACGAGACCGACCCCGACCCCGTCATGCGCGCGGCGGCGGCCGCCGCTGGCGCGGGGGGTGCGCCCGGAGGCATGGTGGGCGGGCGCCGGTGTTATCAATTTTACAGTCCGTCGGGGGGCGGGGGGGGGGAGGGGGGCACGCCTGCGTGTGTGTGTGGGCTTGTGGCCTCGGTGGGCGGGTGTGCGTGTGTGTGTGTGTGTGTGGGCGCCGCTGGTCGGGGGGGCGCGCACGGAGGCACGGTGGGTGGGCGCCGGTGTTTGTCGATTTGCAGTCCATCGGGGGGGGGAAGGGGGGGGGGTTGTGCCTGCGTGTGTATGGGCTTGTGGCCCCGGTGGGTGGGTGTGCGCGTGTGTGTGTGTGTGTGCCGCTGGCGCGGGGGGCGCGCACGGAGGCACGGTGGGTGGGCGCCGGTGTTTGTCGATTTGCAGTCCATCGGGGGGGGGAAGGGGGGGGGGTTGTGCCTGCGTGTGTATGGGCTTGTGGCCCCGGTGGGTGGGTGTGCGCGTGTGTGTGTGTGTGTGCCGCTGGCGCGGGGGGCGCGCACGGAGGCATGGTGGGTGGGCGCCGGTGTTGTAGATTCTACAGTCCATTCGGGGGGGGAGGAGGGGGCGCGCCTGGAGGCAGGGGGGGGTCGTGCTGGCGTGTGTGTGGGCTTGTGGGCCCAGTGGGTGGGTGTGCGTGTGTGTGTGTGGGCGCCGCTGGCGCGAGGGGTGCGCACGGAGGCACGGTGCGTGGGCGCCGGTGTTTGACGATTTTACAGTCTGTCGGGGGGTGGGGGTGCGCGCCTGGAGGCAGGGGGGAGGTCGTGCCTGCGTATGTGTGGGCTTGAGGCCCCGGTGGGTGGGTGTAGGTGTGTGAGGGGGGGGGGGGCGCCGCTGGTGCGGGGGGCGCGCACAGAAGTACGGGCGGTGCGTGGCGGGCGTGCCTGTGTGTGCGATTAGGGGGGGGGCGGGGGGGCGCGTTACAGTGTACCGGCCAGTGTTATTTTCACGCTCAATGCCGTTCACTGTGGCCAAAATGGCCGATTCCAACTCTTTACAAAGGCACAACGGGGTGTGTGGCAACTGTGCCCCCACACCGCACCCCTTGTTGCGGCCAAGGCATCCTGTGTGATCTGTGCCGTGGATTCAATGCATGGTCACCGGTGGCCACCAAGCAGCCCCCCTGCTGAGCCGTTGCCACACCCCCATTCACCTCACCTGTACAACCTATGGTGCTGCTCACACACGACTGCTGCTGCTGCTGTGACGCCTGTGCGCCAGGCCCCCTGAACATAAGCGCCGAATCCTAACTTACCTGCTGTTTCTGCTGCTGCTGCTGCTGCTGCTGCTGCTGTCGCTCCAGCTGTTGCTTCTGGTCCTGCTGTTGCTGCTGGTCCTGCTGCTGCTGCTTACGCACAAGCTCTTCTGCTGCTGCTGCTGCTCACGCGCGACATCTGCTGCTGCTGCTGCTGCTGCTGCTGCTGCAGCTTACACATGACCTCTGTTGCTGCTGCTGCTCACGCACGACCTCTGCTGACCTTGCTTCTGATGTGCAGGGGCCTGATGCGGTCGTGCGCGCCAACTATGGCGCCGTCCTCTCGGGGTCGCCGGTCGCAATGCGCGTGCTGGCAGAGTCTCTTGCGGCGCAGGTGCGCGCTCGTGGGTGTGTGCACGCTCTTGTGTGTGCACGCTCTTGTGTGTGTGTGTGTGTGTGTGTGTGTGAGTGCGTGCGTGCCGCTCTCTCGCCTGCGACTCCTGGCCGAGGCCATCCACCCTCCAAAGTGTGCCCTTGAGACTAGTACCCCCAAAAGTGTGCCCTTGAGACGAAACACGACTCCTCTTTAGAGTCGATTTGCGCCCACACTCGGCTTTGCAAGGCCGCTGCGAGGCCGTAGGCGGCCATCGCGGTCGCAAAGTGACCGCCAACAGCGTCACAGGCTGCGAATGGGCCCCTAGGACGGCCTTCAGCGGGGATGCGGTGGGGAGCCTGTTCGTGGCTTGCAGGGGCGTCTTTGTGGCCGCCTCTGCTGGGCCGCCTTTAGCCCCCCTTAGAGGCTTCAGACCGACTTTGAGAGCGTGCTGGGGGCGCTCAAAGCAACCCCTGCCCCCCCGAGTTAAAAACATTCGACTTTGGGGTGTGGACTGCACCTTGGTTGAAGGGTTGGGGGTGGGGGTGACTGCAACCATGTGGTTTTGTAATAATAATAAACGTATTGATTTTAATACACCGTATTAATTCTAATACGGGCCCGTGAACTAAGACTAAACTAAGTACAGGCCGCGAAGCGCGTCGCGGGGTTTCACGTCTCTTGCCTGCGACCTTTTCGCTGAGGCCACTCACCCGCACACCCAGCCCCCCCCCCCCGAAGACGCCCTCCACCCCCCATGTACACACAACACATGCAACAGGCCGCCAAGCGCGTCGCATGGCGCACGTCGCGCCTGCGCCTGCTTGCCGAGGCCAACGCGCGCCGCTGCTCTGTGCCCCCCCCCCCCGCGCATGACAACACCCACACACACCCACCCACACCACCCCCCCAACCCACAGGGCTGCAGCGCGCCATGGTGCACACCTTGAGCCGCTCCTCCGGAGAGGCCGCGGCCCTGTCTGCGCGCCGTCCCCCCCCCCCACCCCGCATCCGACACCCCCAACGCACCCGCCCCACACACAGGCCGCCAAGCGCGTCGCGTGGCGCACATCGCGCCTGCGCCTGCTCGCCGAGGCCAACGCGCGCCGCTGCTCCGCGACGCTTCCCCCCCCCTCCACATCCAACACCCAACGCACTCCCCCACAGGCAGCTAAGCGCGTCGCATGGCGCACGTCGCGCCTGCGGCTTAGGCCACCCACCCACCCACCCACCCTCCGAAAAAGACCCCCACCCACACCCCACCCCACCCCCCCACAGGCCGCCAAGCGCGTCGCATGGCGCACGTCGCGCCTGCGCCTGCTCGCCGAGGCCAACGCGCGCCGCTGCTCTGCGCCGCCCCCGATGCTCGGGCCCGACACGCTCGCGCTGCTGCGCGGCGCCATGGGCGTACACTCGTGCAGCCGCGCGCTCGCGCCCGAGCGCGTGTGGGTGCGCGAGCTGGACCCAGCGTCCGCCGCCTCGTCCGCTGACGCGGGCGCGGCCGAGGGAGCTGCTGGCGCTGCTGGTGGCGGTGCGGGCGCAGCTGTCGCTGCTGGCGCTGCCGGCGGAGGCGGTACGTCCACGAGCAGCGGGTGCGGCCCGCGCGGCGACCCCGAGCTGTCAGGCATGGTTCGATGGCGGCCGCCGGGCGCCGACGGCATCGCAGGCGCGCGCACGGGCGCGCGGCTGCCGCGCGCCGCGGCCGCGGTGTACGCACGCGGCGCGCTGAGCGAGCTCGCGCTAGAGGTGCGTTCGGGCTGTGCGTTGTGGTCCACCGTACACCCCATCGGACGCCCATGCTGGCGTGTGACCTCGCACTGTGTGTGTGTGTGTGCGTGTGTGTGTGTAGGGCGCAGCACGGTATACGTATACGGTATATAACGTATGTATACCGTGACGGTATAAATACCGTATACGGCGGGATGTGTACCGTATACAGCATTTGGGGGGGGAAGACAAGTAAAAGGCGTAAAGGCTCCAACTCCCTTGTTACTTCATGGATTTTGATGATTCGACTTGCACTGGACAGCTAATAACAAGGGCTGTCCAGAACAACGCTTGGATGCAGCATAGGGTGGAGGGAAGAATATGGTGGTTGCATGGAACGCAGGGATGCTCCGACTGCCATGCAGTGAGAAAAACCTAGTTTTGTGTTTCCTGTTAACCAAACATATCAAAGTAGGCTTGTTCGAGTGGATTTGTGATGCCCATCATGTCAGGCATCCGAATCCACCGTTCCCCTCTCAATCGGATCAAGGAATCAAGGGTATACACTTATACCCCTGTAAACGGTATACGTTCTGCGGTGTTATACGGTATACGGGCCCACGTATACGGTATACTGCCGCGCCCTATGTGTGTGTGTGTGTACATGGCGCACGACTAGACCGCGCATGCGTGTGCGTGTGGCCGAGCCCTCGTGGCTTAGCTCGTGCTGCTGCTGCTCCTGCTCCTGCTCTCTCGCTGCTGCTGCTGCTGCTGCTGCTGCTGGAGCTGCCCGAGACGAGCACACACACACATGCACACACACACACACACACACGCACAGGTGGGCGCGTCGTACGCGTCGCAAGCGGACGCCGTGGACGACATGCTGCGGGCGTTCATGATGTACATCCACGCGCACACAGACACACACACACACATACACACACGCACAGGTGGGCGCGTCGTACGCGTCACAAGCGGACGCCGTGGACGACATGCTGAGGGCGTTCATGATGTACATCCCGAAGGCGCGCGCGATTCAGGCGCCGGCAGTCTGGTGCTCTCACCCTGACACATCGATGGGTGAGTGTGTGTGTAAAGTGCGATGAGAGAAGAGTTGTGTGTGTGTGTGTGTGTCTGTCTCTCCCCTTCTGTGTGTGTGTGTGTGTGTGTGTGTGTGTGTGCGCGCCGGCAGTGTGGTCTGGTGCTCGCACCCAGACACGTCCATGGGTGTGTGTGTAGGTGTTGGGTTTGTTGAGACAAGAGTTGTGTCTGTCTGTGTGTGTCTCTCTCGTGCTTTTTCCTTCTGTGTGTTTGTGTGTGTGTGTGTGTTTGCTCCGGCAGTCTGGTGCTCTCACCCCGACACATCAATCGGTGAGTGTGTGTGTAAAGTGCGATGAGAGAAGAGTTGTGTGTGTGTGTGTGTCTTTCTCCCCTTCTGTGTGTGTGTGTGTGTGTGTGTGTGTGTGCGCCGGCAGTGTGGTCTGGTGCTCGCACCCAGACACGTCCATGGGTGTGTGTGTGGGTGTTGGGTGTGATGAGACAAGAGTTGTGTCTGTCTGTGTGTGTCTCTCTCTTGCTTTTTCCTTCTGTGTGTTTGTGTGTGTGTGTGTGTGTGTGTGTGTTTGCTCCGGCAGTCTGGTGCTCACCCCGACACATCAACGGGTGAGTGTGTGTGTAAAGTGCGATGAGAGAAGAGTTGTGTGTGTGTGCGTGTCTTGCTCACCTTCTGTATGTGTGTGTGTGTGTGTGTGTCGGCAGTCTGGTGCTCGCACCCAGACACGTCCATGGGTGTGAGTGTGTGTGTGTGTTGGGTGTGATGAGACAATAGTTATGTGTGTGTGTGAGTGTGCCTCTCTCTTTCAGTGTGTGTTTGTGTGTGTGCGTGTATGTGTGTATGTGTGTGCAGCGCAGCCCGCCCAGGCCCACGCCCCCCAGGCAATCGCCGCCGCCCACCCACCCGCCGCCCGCCAGGCCCCCATGCGCATGCCCATGCGCGGCGCGCGGCGTGGTCTCGCCCCCCCTGCCCCTCAGGCCCCCATCGTCCCCCCTGGCCCTGCAAGCCAGGCAGCAAAGGCCGCCCTGGTCGGCGTGTCCGAGGAGGTGAACGCCGCCGCACAGGCCGCCTCCAAGCGCGCCCGTTCCCCACCTGGCAAGCGCGCGTTTGCTTCGAGCAGCCTGCCGTCGCCGGGCCCTCTGCTGCCCCCGCCCCCAAGCCTTCCGCCAACTCCTCCCCCGCGGCTCCCGCCGCCCCCGCCCCCAAGCCTTCCGCCAACCCCTGCCCCGCGCCCTCCGCCAACTCCCCCCCCAAGCCTTCCGCCAACCCCTCCCCTGCGCCCCGCGCCACCTCCCCTTCCAAGCCTTCCGCCAACCCCTCCCCCCTCACGCCCTCCGGCGCCCCCGCTCCCGCCAACGCCCCCCCCGCCATCTTCACCTCCGGCCCCAAGCCGTCCCTCACCCCCCCCGTGACTTCCGCCGCCTCCCCCGCCACCAATCCCGCCGTAAGGCCCGCCAAATTTTCCTAACGTGGCCAGTCGACCTCGCCCGCACGCCCGGCCGCGCGCCCGGCCGCGCGCCCCTCCACCACTTCCACCGCCCCCGCCGTGAAGCCTGCCAAGCCTGCAGCGCGCGGCCGGTCGGCCTCCCCTCTCCGCGCCCTCAACGCCGCTGCCAACGCCGCAGTCGCATCTGCCGCAGCCGCCGCCCTCCTCCCCACCTCCCTCACCCCCTCTGCCCCGGCATCCCCCACCTCCACCACTCCCGCCCCCTCCGCCGCCCCCGCCGCCCCCACCCACGCCACTGCAGGCTCCCCCTCCTTCCAGGGGTGGGACCACGCAGCCGGCACCGCCGACTCGCCCACCACCCCCCAGAACGCCCTCACTACCACCGACGCGCACACACCCTCCGAGCTCTCCAACCCCGGCACAGGGTTCGCAGACTACGGCGGCCCCTCCACGCACGAGTCCCCGGCCTTTATCACCCGCAAGGGCAAGGGCTCGATGATCGAGGCCATCAAGATCCGCGAGGCATCTGCAGGCATTGGTCAGCGCATCACCCGCTTTATCACCCGCTCCATGTCCCTCGAGCAGCTCCCCCCCTCCGGCCCCGGGGTGGGGCAGGAGTAGGCGGGCCTCACCCCACCGACGGGCAGGACGACTAGCCACCGTCCCTGCACCATCCGTCCCCCCGGCTACCAAGCGCCCCCACCTCCTTCACCCATGCCACGAGCTCATCGCGGCCACCTACAACCCTCTGGGGTGCAGCAGATGGCTCACGCTTCAACCCCATGGCACACCCCCTTGCTCTCGCCAAACACCTCGCACACCTCCGCATCGACATATGCGGCCTCCAAGAGGTGCGGCACCCCGGCTCCGGTAGCCAGCCGCTCGAAGAGAATGGCTACCACTTCATCTGGTCCGGTGGGACCAAACACACCCACGGCGTCGGCGCCCTCCTCAGCCCTGACACCGCCAAGCTCCTCCTCAAAGAAGGCGGCTACGCCGCACTCAGCGACCGCATCCTCGTCCTACGCTTCCGCCCCGCCGGCGCCCCTCCCGTCACCGCAGTCATCGCTTACGCCCCCACAGACGCCGCGGATGACGCAGTCGCCAAGGACGCGTTCTACGAACAACTCCACCGCAACGTGCTCTCCCAAACCCCCGCAAACCACTTCCTTTTGGTCCTAGGCGACTTCAACGCCAAGATCGCAACGGCATCCCCCGACGCCCACCCGTCGGTGGGCCCGTACGCCTGCCCCCCCCTCCACCACCCCTACTCCTTCTTCCCTCCCTACTCCCCCCTTGCCGGGTTCCACCACAAACCTGGCATCAGCGACAACGGCCACCGGCTTCTCGACCTGTGTGCCGCCCACAATCTTGCCGGCACCTACACCTTCTTCCCCCATCCCCCTTCGAGCGTATATTCCTGGTACAGCAACACCCAAACGGATTGCAACATCCCAGACTACATCCTCGTCCGCCGCCCTCACCTGGGCTCCGTGCAAGACGTGCGAGCACGATGCCCCAAGACCCGGGGACTTGACACCATCGCCCGCTCTGACCACGCCCTTGTCACCGCGCGCATCCTCTTCCGCTTCTCCAGAGCCTGGAACATCACCCACTCACGCCGTCCTCCTCCGCCCTCCCGCTATTTCACCGACCTGCTCCAAGACACGCGGCTCTGCTTTGCGGCAGCAGTCGAGGAGGCCCTCGCCACCCTCCCCCCATCCCCGACCCCCCCACCCTGGACCAGATGACGAGCCACCTCACCGCGGCCATCCACTCAGCGGCCAGATCCACCCTTGGCCCCGCCCACGCGAGGTCCCCATCCACTTCTACCACTCCTGAGTCCCGCAAGGACTTTTTGACCACCATACTCCCCCTCGTTCTCTACGCCGACGACCTCGCCCTGCTCGCCCCCTCCGAGGAAGACCTCCGCACCATGCTCACCCTCCTTGACCGCATCTGTTCAGACCTGGCCCTTGCGATCAACTACGACAAAACCGTGGCACAATCCCTCGGCCACCCTTCTGCCGACACCGTCCCCTCCGCCCCTATCACCATCCCCTCCAACTCCTCATCTACCCCCCACCTGGTCCACTCCACCTCCAAGTTCAAATACCTGGGAAGTATTCTGTCCTCCCCCGCCGCCCCTTCTGATGACGCTCCCAACACGTCTGATTCCGACATCCTCGACTCAGAGATCTCACGCCGGATCGGAAGTGCCTGGTACGCCTTCAACCGTCTCACTCCCCGGTTCTGGAACTCCAACTCAATCTCTCCCACTACGAAGATCCACCTCTACAACGCCTTTGTGATCTCTGACCTACTGTATGGCTGCCAGACACGGACGTTGAACAAGGCCCACATCCACCGACTTGAAGTAACCCACAACCGTTTCCTCCGCCTCATCAAGGGCATCCCTCCTCACACCACAGAGCACACCTCCACCACCACGATGCATGCCTCCCCCCCCTGTACGTTCCCCATCATCGACACGATCAACAAGCACCGTGCTACGTTCATCGGCTCCCTCATCCCCCGCCTCCTACCTCCCCCGTCCCCCCGCCCCTCCATCCCCACACACCCGCCCGTCCCTTCTCCCCCCCCACTCCCTCGCGGCATCAAATACCCCCCACTGCCGCCCTTTTCGCGTACCGCCGCTCGATGGCGGACAACCGGGACAACTGCGCTTGGTACTGGGCGGCTGAAAATCTGGAAATTTACCCTGAGCGGCTGTGACGCACAGCGCTACTGGTGAACTGGTCCTGATGGGGCGAGGCTATGTGGCAGATGGGGCAGCGGTACGATGGAGAGCACGATGCACGATGGCGAGAATTGCGGCGAGCATGCACCCCCCTCTCACAACGATCGGAACTCAAGCAGATTGCGGCTCCTAATGGTTTACTGTGCCTGGATGGAAGAGAGAGACGGATGGCGAGAAATTGAGAAACATGGGAAGCGAGGCACATGCGGCTAGGCTTTGTGAGGAGGTTGCGGCGCAGGGTTTCCCTGCCCCAAGGCGCAGATTATTAGATGGCGACGCGATCGATGCACCAGCCGTGCGGCATGGGGCGAGGAGTGGCCCCACCAGCGGGCGGGCACCATTATGGAGATGGCGGCTAAGAACGGGGAATGCGGCTACCGGGGATGAGGCTACGGGTTATGCATGCCAGGGGACGGCGGACAAGGCTAATGCGTCACGGCGCATGGGTAAAGAACGGGGAATGAGGCTACGGGAGCTGGCGGGCGCGGCGCGTGCACGGCGCGCGCGGCGCATGGGGGTTGCATGGCGGCGCTCTGCGCGTGCATGCATGGAGGAGATTGCTGGCGGGCATGTGGAGGAGCTTGCTTGAGGGCAAACAGGAGATTGCTCGCGGGCGTGGAGGAGATTGCAGGCGGGCATGGAAGCGGATGGCGAGAAATTGAGAAACATGGGAAGCGAGGCACATGCGGCTAGGCTTTGTGAGGAGGTTGTGGCGCAGGGGTTCCCTGCCCCAAGGCGCAGATTATAGATGGCGCAGCAATCAATACACTAGCCGTGCGGCATGGGGCGAGGCGAGGCCCCACCAGCGGGCGGGCACCATAATGGAGATGGCGGTTAAGAACGGGGAATGAGGCTACAGGGAGAGGATACGGGTTACAGATGCCAAAGGGGACGGCGGAACAAGGATCAGCCATAGGTGTCACGGGGAATGGCTAAAGAACGGGAATGAGGCGGGTGGTACGGGTGCTGGCGCGCATGGAGCGCGGCGCGGCGCATGGAGATCGCATGGCGGCGCCCATGCATGGACGAGATTGCTGGCGGGCATACAGGAGATTGCTGGCGGGCATGGAGGAGATTGCTGGCGGGCATACAGGAGATTGCTGGCGGGCGTGGAGGAGATTGCTGGCGGGCATGGAGGAGATTGCTGGAGCCAATGGCGGCGGCGGGACTAGTAGTAGAACACAGGCGCACACCAACAATGCGTTGCTGTCACTACCTGGGTGGTATAGGGTGGATCTGGGGGCCCAGTGTCCTGTCTAGGTCCAGTGCGTGCGCGCGTGTGGGGGTTTACCCTCACCCCTACCAGGTAGCCAGCCAGTTTCCCAATGAAACTGAGTTTAAGGTGTCGGGCGCTAGTGCCGACACCGGTCTTATACATCATTACTGGTGTCACACAGACTGTAATATCCATCATCATCATCATGCCGGCGGCGCCATCACATCCTACCGGCTCAGCGCCGGCGACTTTTTCGCCCACTCCGTCAAGTTCCGTTCCTCCGCAAACACCCACTTTTCCAACTTCAAACGCGACATCTCCAAGCACCCCGAGTTCATGGACCTCTTGTCCAAGCGAGTCACCCCCGAGTGGATCCTCTTAGCGAGATTTCCACAACTGTGGATGTCAATCTGCCGAGACCTAGTTTAAACTCAGTCGAAGCGGAGTGACGAACACAGCCGTCAGTGACCCGCATTTGCCCCTTTCCCCCACTGTTTTTTGAATGAGGTCATTCACCCTCTTTGTTGGCGCACGGGTGGTCACCCGCCTCCAAATGGAATCTCTTCAATGATGACCAGAAACAGCCTATCTAGGTCTGCCGTGCAGAGTTCTCTGTAACGATATCTCTCTGTGTGTGTGTGTGTGTGTACGCCGGCAGTCTGGTGCTGTCACCCGGACACGTCCATGGGTGAGTGTGTGTGTAAAGCGCGATGAGAGAAGAGTTGTGTCTATGTGTGTCTGTCTTGCTCACCGTCTGTGTGTGTGTGTGTGTGAGTGTGTGCGCCGACGATCTGGTGCGCACACCCGGACACATCGATGTGTGTGTGTGTGTGTGTTGGGTGTGTTGGGATCAGACAAGAGTTGTGTCTGTGTGTGAGTGTGTCTCTCTCCTTGTGTGTGTGTGTGTGTGTGCGCCGGCGATCTGGTGCTCACACCCGGACACCTCGCTTGGGTGGGTGGGTGTGTTGGGTGTGATGAGACCAGAGTTGTGTCTGTCTGTGTGTGTGTCTCTCTCCTTCTCCTTCTGTGTGTGTGTGTTGTGTTTGTGTGTGTGTGTGTGTGTGTGCGCCGGCGATCTGGTGCTCACACCCGGACACCTCGCTTGGGTGGGTGGGTGTGTTGGGTGTGATGAGACCAGAGTTGTGTCTGTCTGTGTGTGTGTCTCTCTCCTTCTCCTTCTGTGTGTGTGTGTTGTGTGTTGTGTGTGTGTGTGTGTGTGTGTGCGCCGGCAATCTGGTGCGCCCACCCGGACGCATCGCTTGGGGGGGGGGGGTCTGGTGTTCGCATACACACTAAGACAAAGACAAATCCATGTGGGGTCTTGCTCGACTCTCCCCTCCTCCCCTCCCCTCCTAAACCCTTAACCCTTAACCCCAAACCCCAACCCCTATACAACCTTAACCCTATAAAACCCTATAAAACCCAGGGGGGGGACAGGGAAGTTAGAAAAGACCCAACGTTGAAGATCTTCGAATATTCTCACTGGACCGGCGCCATGCCCTTTCCTTCCCTAAATGAGGGAGAATTCCACTCTAACAAAAAATTGAAATTGGGGGGGGGGGGTTTCTCATAATTTTTATGTAAGTTTTTATTCTGACATCCGTTCGACACGAAAGTCGGTGCGCTGGATTCCTCTCGTCAAGAGGAGTCCAAATCCACCCTCAGATCCCCCACACACCCAATAGGTAGTGCAGTGGTGTGGGGGTGTGAGAGGGTCCACACCGGGCGATTGGTGTGGGCCACTGGTTCACACACCCTTAGAGACAGAATGCTCTGCAGACCTCCGATTGGGATGGGGAAGGACGCAATGGATTTGTCTAACGACAAGGATGCCAAATCCATGGTCATTTATGTGGTTCATCGTTGGGAGAGTGTGGAAAGGGACCTTGGTGTGTGGGGCTGCACCGGGGCGTGTGGCCGTCTTCCGAGGCCCATTTCAAGAACAGGATTGGGTTGTACAGCATCCCAAATAGTGCGATGGAATGGGAACTATGTCACGAAGCTGCCCACCAAGTTTTAGCTCCGGCAGATAAGGTCTGGGTGTACGGGGGGAGGGGGGGGGTTCAGGCCCGTTTTGAATATAATGCAACGCTGGGTCTGAAAACAACTATTCTGCCCCCCCCCTGATAAAACCCTATAAAACCCTCAACCCTAAACCTCCTCCACCCCCACCCCACACAGTCGTTGCCGCGCGCGAGGCCGCGTTCACACCGCGCCAGGCGTGGTTCGACTCCCCCCCTGCTCCCCCCCCCTCGACCCCCCCCCACACACACATAGTCTAAAGCGCCGACGCCGACGCCAGCGCCACATCTGACCAACCACACACACACACACACACACACACACAGTCGTTGCCGCGCGTGAGGCCGCGTTCACCGCGCGCCAGGCGTGGTTCGAAGGCTCCGCGCCGCTGCGCACCGCCACTGTGCGGTCGCAGCTCTTCTTCCCAGACCGCAAGCTGCTGCAGGTGCTCGTTTGCGTGTGTGTGTGTGTGTGCATGTGTGTGTGTGTGTGTGAGTGTGTGTGCGCACCGCCACTGTTCGGTCGCAGCTCTTCTTCCCAGACCGCATGCTGCTTCAGGTGTGTGTGTGTGTGTGTGTGCGTGGATGTATGTGTGTGCGTGTGTGTGTGTGCACACCGCCACTGTTCGGTCGCAGCTAATCTTCCCAGACCGTAAGCTGCTGCAGGTGAAGGTTTGTGTGTGTGTGTGTGTGTGCGCACGAACTCCGCCACTGTGCAGAAGCAGGTTCTTCCCAGACCGCGAGCTGCTGCAGGTGAAAGCGTGTGTGTGTGTGCGCGCGCGTGTATGTGTCCGTGTGTGTGTGTGTGTGTGTGTGCACCGCCACTGTTCGGTCGCAGCTAATCTTCCCAGACCGTAAGCTGCTGCAGGTGAAGGTTTGTGTGTGTGTGTGTGTGTGTGTGTGGTCGATTTTACAGTCCGTCGGACGCCTTTGACGGCGCATTATACCCTAGGAAAGAGGCCGGCAGCTGTCAAAATTAGACCCCTAGCATGCCATCCGCCATCATGATTGCTGTGCACGCGGTGCGTGTCTCAAAACAGGCGACAAGGAAGTCAGCCAACTCGTGCCAGAAACTGGGGTTCTCCTGGCCTGGCCGAGGATTCATAAACTCCCGCATCCGCTCATCTAAATCGGCCTCCTCGGGGCGAGGGATGGACCGAAAAAGGCTGTGGGCCTGCACCCGTGCCTCTTCATAGGCAGGGCACTCAAATACCATGTGTGCCTCATCCTCTAGCCCACCGCATAGACAGCACGCCCGCTGGCTGCGTCGCTGCCTCTGTCCCGCCACGGCGTAGCGCCCCCGCTCTATCTGCAGCTCATGGAGCCCCATCCTGAACCTAGCTAGAGCCGTGATCCGGGCAGCACTGTTCAGCCCGGAGCTCAAAAGGGCCGGCGGCTCGCTGTTGCTACCCGCCATCCACCGCATGTAGGTCAGCATCTTAAAGCCGCGCGACCACTCCTCAGGTACATCTCGCACGGTAGTGCCGCTCGGCAGCGCCGGTGTGCTTGTCGCGGCGGCCAGCCACGCCGCGGTTGCCACGTCCAGCAGGTTGGTGATGCGTACCGGTCCCTCCTGGTCCCACGCCAGGGTGTGCCCCACAGTTCTGAGGCACACCTGCAAGCGTGCCGCCCAGCACGTCCCCCCCGCTTCCGCCAGCCCCCAGGTCTCCCGCATCGCATCTTTAAGCAGGTCACCGTCAGGCCGCCCCCGCGCCTTATCCCAAAAGCGCGTCGCCTGGCGCAGCCAATCTGCCGCCAGCGGCCGCCACCCCGCCTCCCGCGCCAAAATACCCGGTTGCTGCCCGTTGCTGCGGACTCCTAGGGACGCACGGGTAAATTGCAGAAGCATTTCTTCCAGGGTGCGCCATCCGTCGCGTGCGGCCTTAGCGCCCCTCCCACTCCTGCCTCTCTCCCACCGTCTGCCCGCCCCGGCAAACACGCCCCCCCCAGCATCCGCCATCATCGCAGGGCCCCACACCCCACACCCGTAATTTAGCACAGGCCGTACTTGCGTGTCGAACAGGTGGGCCTTAATGCCAATATTATTAAGGCGTATCATATAGCATCTGCGAGTTAGCGCGTATCTGGTGCGCTGGCCCCTAGAGCGTCGGGTGCCCACATCCCCCCTCACTGCCCGCCGGTGGTGAAAGAGCATGCCCAGATATGGGAACTCGTGTGTGTGTGCGCGCGAACACCGCCACTGTGCAGAAGCAGCTTCTTCCCAGACCGCGAGCTGCTGCAGGTGTATGCGTGTGTGTGTGTGTGTGTGT
>VFSX01000900.1:0-22833 GCA_016618255.1 Chlamydomonas sp. UWO 241 | reverse complement strand
GTGACGGCCAAGATTTGTGGGCGGCACAACAGCGTCGAGAAGCGGTGGCCGTTGTCGCTGATGCCAGGCTTTTGTGGTGGGAAACGCCGGCAAGGGTGGGAGTAGGGACGGAAGAAGGAGGAGGGCCGGTGGGGGGGCAGGCGTACGGGCCCACCGACCGGTGGGCGTCGGGGGATGCCGCTGTGATCTTGGCGTTGAAGTTGCCTAGGATCAAAAGGAAGTGGTTTGCGGGGGTTTGGGAGAGCACGTCGCGGTGGAGTTGTCCGTAGAACGCGTCCTTGGCGACTGCGTCATCCGCGGCGTCTGTGGGGGCGTAAGCGATGACTGCGGTGACGGGAGGGGCGCCGGCGGGGCGGAAGCGTAGGACGAGGATGCGGTCGCTGAGTGCGGCGTAGCCGCCCTCTTTGAGGAGGAGCTTGGCGGTGTCAGGGCTGAGGAGGGCGCCGACGCCGTGGGTGTGTTTGGTCCCACCGGACCAGATGAAGTGGTAGCCATTCTCTTCGAGCGGCTGGCTACCGGAGCCGGGGTGCCGCACCTCTTGGAGGCCGCATATGTCGATGCGGAGGTGTGCGAGGTGTTTGGCGAGAGCAAGGGGGGGTGCCATGGGGTTGAAGCGTGAGCCATCTGCTGCACCCCAGAGGGTGCAGCAGGTGTAGGTGGCCGCGATGAGCTCGTGGCGTGGGTGAAGGAGGTGGGGGCGCTTGGTAGCCGGGGGGACGGATGGTACAGGGACGGTGGCTAGTCGTCCTGCCCGTCGGTGGGGTGGGGCCCGCCTACTCCTGCCCCACCCCGGGGCCGGAGGGGGGGAGCTGCTCGAGGGACATGGAGCGGGTGATGGAGCGGGTGATGCGCTGACCAATGCCTGCAGATGCCTCGCGGATCTTGATGGCCTCGATCATCGAGCCCTTGCCCTTGTGGGTGACAAAGGCCGGGGACTCGTGCGTGGAGGGGCCGCCGTAGTCTGCGAACCCTGTGCCGGGGTTGGAGAGCTCGGAGGGTGTGTGCGCGTCGGTGGTAGTGAGGGCGTTCTGGGGGGGGGGGGCGAGTCGGCGGTGCCGGCTGCGTGGTCCCACCCCTGGAAGGAGGGGGAGCCTGCAGTGGCGTGGGTGGGGGCGGCGGGGGCGGCGGAGGGGGCGGGAGTGGTGGAGGTGGGGGATGCCGGGGCAGAGGGGGTGAGGGAGGTGGGGAGGAGGGCGGCGGCTGCGGCAGATGCGACTGCGGCAACGGCGTTGGCAGCGGCGTTGAGGGCGCGGAGAGGGGAGGCTGACCGGCCGCGCGCTGCAGGCTTGGCAGGCTTCGCGGCGGGGGCGGTGGAAGTGGTGGAGGGGCGCGCGTCCGGGCGCGCGTCCGGGCGCGCGGGCGAGGTCGACTGGCCGCGTTCGGAAAATTTGGCGGGCCTTACGGCGGGAGTGGTGGCGAGGGGGGCGGCGGAAGTCACAGGGGGGGTGAGGGACGTCTTGGGGCCGGAGGTGACGATGGCGGGGGTGGCGTTGGCGTTGGCGGGGGCGGCGGAGGGCGTGGGGGGGGAGGGGTTGGCGGAAGGCTTGGGAGGGGAGGTGGCGCGGGGCGCAGGGGAGGGGTTGGCGGAAGGCTTGGGAGGGGGGGTGGCGGAGGGCGCGGGGGAGGGGTTGGCGGAAGGCTTGGGAGGGGGGGCGGCGGAGGGCGCGGGGGGGGAGTTGGCGGTAGGCTTGGGGGAGGCAGCGGAGGGCGCGGGAGAGGGGTTGGCGGAAGGCTTGGGGGCGGGGGCGGCGGGAGGCGCGGGGGAGGAGTTGGCGGAAGGCTTGGGGGCGGGGGCAGCAGAGGGCCCGGCGGCGGCAGGCTGCTCGAAGCAAACGCGCTTGCCAGGTGGGGAACGGGCACGCTTGGAGGCGGCCTGTGCGGCGGCGTTCACCTCGGACACGCCGACCAGGGCGGCCTTTGCTGCCTGGCTTGCAGGGCCAGGGGGGACGATGGGGGCCTGAGGGGCAGGGGGGGCGGGACCACGCTGCGCACCGCGCATGGGCCTACGCATGGGGGCCTGGCGGGCGGCGGGTGGGTGGGCGGCGGCGATTGCCTGGGGGGCGTGGGCCTGGGCGGGCTGCGCTGCTTGGCCGTCGTGGGGCGGCTGGGCGGCGGGGCGGTCGAAGGAGATGCGAGCGTAGAGCTCATGGGAAAGGTCCAGTTCGGTTGTGCCAGCGAGCACGTGACCGAGGTGGACGAGAAGGAGGCCGACTCCCGCGCGGTAGCTGGCGTGGTCCCTGGCGATCAGCGCGACGGTGGCGCCCGCGAGGGCGATGAGCATGCCGGTAGAGCCGATGGCGGCGATGAGCGCGTTGGATGCAAATCCGACCGCGACGATGCCGAACAGCAGGAGGGCGTGCAAGCGAGGCGGTGCCATGGTGAACACTGGTGAACACTGGTGAACACTGGTGAAGCTGGGCACACACACACACACACACACACACACAAGCCTGCGCACGCACACACACAGACACACACACGCACACACACACACGGACAAACTCACACACACACACACACACCACCGCAGTCCCTCTACGTCCTCCACTGTGACCTCTCGCTGTGGATGCTCTCGTCTGCTCTGTGCCCATGTCTGAGCGCAGGCCTGTGGAGCAAGGTGGGCACTGGTGGCACTGCACACAAACACAAACACAGAAATCGAGAGCAATTGAGAGCAAGTGTGAGAGTGAGTGTGAGAAAAGACAGACGAGAAAGAAGAGAGAAAATAAACAAGAGAGAGAAAATAGACAAGAGAGAGACGATAGACAAGAGAGAGACGATAGACAAGAGAGAGAGAAGAGAGAGGAGAGAAGAGAGAAGAGAGAAGGGAAGAGAGATAAGAGAGAAGATAAAAAAAAGAGGGAAGAGAGAAAGAGAGACAAGAGAGAAACTACAGGAAGAGAGAAAACGTTTCAGCCGTCATCGCAAGGGCCGCCTGGATGACGGCTCTTGCCTGTGGCACAGCATCCCCTGGCAATCGTTGTATACCTTGTCACACACACACACATGCACACACACACGCATGAGGCACACACACACACACACACACACACACACACAGCAATCCTTACACACGCACACACACGCACGCACACCACACACGCACACACACACGCTCACACACACGCACACAATCACATGCACGCAGACACAGCAATCCACACGTGCACAGGCACACACACACACACGCACACACACACGCACACACACGCACACGCCAGGTCGTGTGGGTGTCGCGCGTCGGGTTCCTGTGGGAGCACATGAAGCCTGCACGTCTGCCCCCCCATCCACACACCACCCTCATCCACACACACGCACATGCAAACACACACACACGCGCACACACACACGCACACACACCAGGTCGTGTGGGTGTCGCACGTCGAGTTCCTGTGGGAGCACATGAAGCCTGCACATCTGCCCACTATCCACACCCCACTCCCATCCACACACACACACACACACACACACACACAAACCAGGTCGTGTGGGTGTCGCGCGTCGAGTTCCTGTGGGAGCACATGAAGCCTGCAGATGTGAGCCTGCCGAGCTTTGTGACAGAGCACGACACGGTCCTGGAGGACCAGCCGCTGCATGACTATGGGGTCGTGGGGATGAAGGAGGTTGCGGTCATGAACATGCAGGCGCCGATTTGACGTCTGAGATCCACCTGCTACGTGTACCACGCACGCACGTGCACGTGCTGCATGTTTACGCGGCCCTCGAGGACCAGCCGCTGCATGACTATGGGGTCGTGAGGATGAAGGACGTTGCGGTCATGAACATGCAGGCGCCGGTGTGTGGCTTCTGTGAGATCCACCTGCTACGTGTACCACGCACGCACGCGCACGTGCTGCATGTTCATGCGATCCTCGAGGACCAGCCGCTGCAGGACTATGGGGTGGTGGGGCCGAAGGAGGTCGCAGTCATGAACATGCAGGCGCCGATATGTCTGTGAGATCCATCTGCCCACATGCTGCACGCGCTCTCCAAAGCGTTGTTGTTTTTACGCTGTAGTCTCAGCAGCTGCAGGTCTGTAGGATCGCAGGGATGAATCAGGTCGCACACATATATGCGCACGTGTGGTGAGGACGCACATGTTGCATTATTATATTATCCCCGCATATCTGATAACGACGTTGAGCTGATTTGTATCAGGGGCATTTTGATGATGAACTTTGAACTGCCCTCATCAGAGACCCCCTTCTTTCCGCCCCCACCAAGATAATGCAGACTGTAAAATCCACCGCAATCATCGCAATGCTGGACTGCTCTGGATTGGATTGGATTACATGGGCAGGCCGCTGTGGGAGACGAAAGGGTGAAGATCATGTACTGCTCTGCGTAGCTGCGCAGCATGCGCGCGATGCAGCCTGGCAGGAAACGAGAAGAGGGTAGCCACACAAGAGTCAACGAACGTGCCGCGAGACCGCGTGCCTTGCAGCCACGGTGGTGTATGCAAGAAATGCTGAGTAGTGCTGTGGCAGGTGTGCTTCCCGGCCCCGCTTCAGGGATTCCCAGCCCTGCTTCCGGGATTCCCAGCCCCGCTTCCGGGATTCCACCGCGATGGCATGCATCGCCATCGGGAGGGCACCTCGGTGGTGCAGGAATCAGGCGGCGCTCGCGGCGGCTTAACTGTCCGTCTCCCAGTGGCGAGATCGTGCGGCCGCGCTTGCATGCAGCATGCGTGGGTCGCAGGCTGGCGCAATGACCTACCGCTGCCCAGCTGGTTTACAACGAGACACCTCAACTGGCCCTCAGCTGTGGGCTCCATCTGGGGCCGGTTGAAACCATCCTGCGCACCGATTCTTCCCACTCAGACTGAAGTCGGCCACAGCACCCACGATGTAGGGCTGACACCCCACAGCGGCTGTTCGTCACTTTGACCAATGGCTTCCCTGCGCCTGCACGACTTGGCACAACGCGCTGTCGTTGATGATGATGATGGATCTTACAGTCTGTGTGACACCAGTAATGATGTATAAGACCGGTGTCGGCGCTAGCGCCCAACACCTTAAACTCAGTTTCAGTGGGAAACTGGCTGGCTACCTGGTAGGGGTGAGGGTAAACCCCCACACGCGCGCACGCACTGGACCTAGACAGGACACTGGGCCCCCAGATCCACCCTATACCACCCAGGTAGTGACAGCAACGCATTGTTGGTGTGCGCCTGTGTTCTACTACTAGTCCCGCCGCCGCCATTGGCTCCAGCAATCTCCTCCATGCCCGCCAGCAATCTCCTCCACGCCCGCCAGCAATCTCCTGTATGCCCGCCAGCAATCTCCTCCATGCCCGCCAGCAATCTCCTGTATGCCCGCCAGCAATCTCGTCCATGCATGGGCGCCGCCATGCGATCTCCATGCGCCGCGCCGCGCTCCATGCGCGCCAGCACCCGTACCACCCGCCTCATTCCCGTTCTTTAGCCATTCCCCGTGACACCTATGGCTGATCCTTGTTCCGCCGTCCCCTTTGGCATCTGTAACCCGTATCCTCTCCCTGTAGCCTCATTCCCCGTTCTTAACCGCCATCTCCATTATGGTGCCCGCCCGCTGGTGGGGCCTCGCCTCGCCCCATGCCGCACGGCTAGTGTATTGATTGCTGCGCCATCTATAATCTGCGCCTTGGGGCAGGGAACCCCTGCGCCACAACCTCCTCACAAAGCCTAGCCGCATGTGCCTCGCTTCCCATGTTTCTCAATTTCTCGCCATCCGCTTCCATGCTGCCGCCTGCAATCTCCTCCACGCCCGCGAGCAATCTCCTCCATGCCCGCCAGCAATCTCCTCCATGCATGCACGCGCAGAGCGCCGCCATGCAACCCCCATGCGCCGCGCGCGCCATGCGCGCGCCGCGCCCGCCAGCTCCCGTAGCCTCATTCCCCGTTCTTTACCCATGCGCCGTGACGCATTAGCCTTGTCCGCCGTCCCCTGGCATGCATAACCCGTAGCCTCATCCCCGGTAGCCGCATTCCCCGTTCTTAGCCGCCATCTCCATTATGGTGCCCGCCCGCTGGTGGGGCCTCGCCTCGCCCCATGCCGCACGGCTGGTGCATCGATCGCGTCGCCATCTAATTATCTGCGCCTTGGGGCAGGGAACCCCTGCGCCGCAACCTCCTCACAAAGCCTAGCCGCATGTGCCTCGCTTCCCATGTTTCTCAATTTCTCGCCATCCGTCTCTCTCTTCCATCCAGGCACAGTAAACCATTAGGAGCCGCAATCTGCTTGAGTTCCGATCGTTGTGAGAGGGGGTGCATGCTCGCCGCAATTCTCGCCATCGTGCATCGTGCTCTCCATCGTACCGCTGCCCCATCTGCCACATAGCCTCGCCCCATCAGGACCAGTTCATCAGTAGCGCTGTGCGTCACAGCCGCTCAGGGTAAATTTCCAGATTTTCAGCCGCCCAGTACCAAGCGCAGTTGTCCCGGTTGTCCGCCATCGAGCGGCGCCAGGGCGGGAGCCCCTGGCGAAGAGCTTATGAACTTAACATGGTAACTGTAACTGTCGTTAATGAACTGCTCGGAGCCCGCTCGGAGACCGTTCGCCTCCCTCCTGTGCTGCGCCCACACAAAACGCTGTGCTGCGCCCGCCAACAACGGGCCCGCTTGCGCACTCTTCTGATCAGAACTCGCTGCTGGCCACCTCCTCTTGTGCGCTGTCGCTGCCCCGCTAGCTCCTCGGCAGCGGCGCCCTCAATAGCAGTACCAGGCCCTGCCCCTTCCGCTGCGCTCCTCCTGCTGTCGCGGTTCCTCCTGCTGCTGCCCCTCTGCTGCTGCTGCCCCTCCAGCCGCTGCACCTCCTGTTGCTGCACCTCCTGCTGCCGCCGCCCATTCTGCTGCTGCCCCTCCTGCTGCTGCCCCTCCAGTCTCTGCCCCTGTCTTCTGCCGCTGACTTGGTGGTCCCGCTGCTACCCGCCCTGCCGCTGCCGCCCTCCTGCCGCTGCCTTGCAAGGCAATCTTGCTGCCCCTCCTGTCTCTGCCCCTGTCTTCGGCCGCTGCCTTGGTGGTCCCGCTGCTACTCGTCCTGCCGCAGCCAGCTGGGGCATTGCTGTTGCTCCTGCTGCCGCTGCCATAATGGCCCTCTCAGCGCCATTACTGTCGCTCCTGCTGCCGCTGCCATAATGGCGCTCCCAGCGCCGCTGCCGCTGCCGCTGCCTTGGCACTCAAAAACCTGCCGCCATGACTGCTGCCGCCCTCACCGGACTCCAACCAACAGCTCTTCCTCTCCAGAGTGCTGGCTCTCCAGGATCGGTGCGCACAGCAGCTCCTGACAGCTGTACTGAGTCAGGCTTCTGCAACTGCCACTCAGTGGACGCGCCAGATCCACCGTCACCGTGCGCCAAAGCCTCCGCGGCCTCTGATGGCTGCAGCAGCGGTGGCGCACAGCTGAGCTGATTGCTGACTGAGCTGAGTGAGCTCCTCAGTCGACGCAGCGGAACCACCGTCGCCGTGCACAGCAGCAGCAGCAGCAGCAGTCGTGCGCAGCGGCAGATCCTCAGTGCCAGTGGAGCTGCAGCGTATCAGCACCGTCTCCGTAGCGCAGCCACCATCACTGTCTTCAGTCGACGCAGCAGTGATGCGCAGCAGCAGCTCCTCCATGGCAGTGGCGCTGCAGCTTACCATATCCGTCTCCTCACTGGAGCCGCTGTCACTGTGTGCCTCTCCCGCGCCCTCGGATGACTGCAACAGCAGCAGCGCCTGCCTCGCATCCAGCAGCACCTTGGCGACTGCACGCAGCAGGTCACGGCACTCCCTGTTGGCACGCTCAAGAGTGACGATGACGCCAGGCGGGGCGTCATCAGCCGCAAGTGTTGGCTGCTGCTGCGACGCGCCCATGCCCGCGCCCATGTCCACGCGCCTCGGAGGGTGGTAGCGCGCGATCCCCATGCCGTCCAGCGTCGCCGCGCCCACTGTGCGCACACACTGCATGGGATCTGTGCTGCCTGCAGACGCCATGCGCACCGCGTCGATGGCCTCAACGACAGCAAACTCGCCGCGCTTAGCTGCAGCGTCGAGGCTCTCAAGCAGCCGGCTCTGCAGGACCTGCAGCTGCGCCGCTGCCTGATATCGCTGCAGCTGATGCGGCTGGCTGTGGCCATCTGATGAGGCGGGCGGCTGCGCAGACCCTGCACCGAGGCTGTGGCCATCGGGCGAGGCGGGCGGTTGCACGGGCCCTGCGCCGAGGCTGTGGTCCTCTGATGAAACGGGCGGCTGTGCAGGCCCTGTGTCCAGGCTGTGGCCCTCTGGTGAAGCTGGCGGCTGCGCAGGCCCTGCACCGAGGTTGTGGCCATCTGATGAGGCGGGCGGCTGTGCAGACCCTACACCGAGGATGTGGCCCTCTGATGAGGTGGGCGGCTGCGCAGGCCCTGCACCGACGCTGCTGCCTTCTGGTGAGGCGGGCGGCTGCGCAGGCCCAGCACCGGGGCTGTGGCCCTCTGGTGAGGCGCGCGGCTGCACGGGCCCTGCGCCGAGGCTGTGGTCCTCTGATGAGGCGAGCGCCTGCGCAGGCACTGCACCGAGGCTGTGGCCCTCTGATGAGGCGAGCGCCTGCGCAGGCACTGCACCGAGGCTGTGGCCCTCTGATGAGGCGAGCGCCTGCGCAGGCACTGCACCGAGGCTGTGGCCCTCTGATGAGGCGAGCGCCTGCGCAGGCACTGCACCGAGGCTGTGGCCCTCTGATGAGGTGGGCGGCTGCGCAGACCCTGCACCATGTCTGTTCCCCTCTGCTGAGGCGGGCGGTTGCGCAGGCCCTGCACCGAGGATGTGGCCCTCTGATGAGGCGGGTGGCTGTGCAGACCCTGCGCCGAGGATGTGGCCACCTGGTGAAGCTGGCGGCTGCGCGGGCCCTGCGCCTAAGCTGTGGTCATTGAGTGAGGCAAGCGTCTCAGCGCTGGCCAGCGCGCCGCCGCCGCTGCACTCGCCGCTCGTTCCACCAGGAAAGCTGGTGCCGAAGCTGGGTGACTGCATCGGGCTCAGGCTGCTTGGACGCGAGCCGAATGCGCAGCTGCTGCCGTCATCATCAAAGACCACGGTCAACAGATGGCGCGACGGCCTCTGCTGCCCCTGCTGGACCTGCTGCTCGGGCTTGGCAACGGTGACTGCGATCGCGCTGCACACGATCGTCATCTCGTGTGTGACGCGTGCCAGCAGCCGCGGCAGCATCTGCGCCGGGCGCTCCTCGGGCGGCATGCACAGCTGCGCCAGCAGCTTGGACGCCGTGGCGGTCGTGCAGATGATCGAGGCTGCCGTCGGGGTGCACTTGCAGGCCGCCGTTTTCGCGCTGTCGATCGCAGCTTGCCACACGCCTGGCTGCAACGACATGACCTTGGCCGCGAGGGGAGAGCACAGCACTGCGAGTGTGCTTTCCTGTCGCATTATCGCACGCACTGCCATCGCCACTGTCGCTGTCCCTGGGGCTCCCTGGCTGCCTCCAGCAGCAGGCTCGAAGCTGTGTGCGAGCCTGATATCGCCAGTTTTGCTGCATCCAGTGTCCTCCAGCAGCGCGTGTGCAAAGCGGTACGCAGCGCACGCAACGTCCAACACGTCGGACGCGCCACTGTCGCCACCGGCCGATGCTGGTGCCTGCGCCTCCGCCAGCGCCTCGGCCACAGCAGCGCCCGCGACGCTCAGCAGGCCGTGCGCTGCGCGCAGCCAGCCACCCGCAAGCGCCATCAGAGCAGTGGCCGCGCCGCACGTGCGCCGAGCCTGTGTGCGCGCTCGCCGCATGGGCGCCGCATCTTGCTGCCTCTGAGTGTTGGCCACCTTCGTGGGATTGTGCTGGCTCAGCATCACCTGTCTGTTGCGAGGCGTGGTGCGCCATGTGCGCAGTGCCTGCTCCGCTCGTGCCACGTCGTCCTCTGATGTGCAGCCTGGTTGAGTGGCGTCACGCACAGCATCAGGCTCAAGCAGTGGAGCAGACTGCTGCAGCAACACCCAGATCCAGTCGCCTGCGCGAGCCATCAGCTCCAGCACACCCGTCGACTCCAGCTTGAGCAGCAGCGGCAGCGCGGCCGGGCCGCGCGTTTGCTGTGGCTGCAGCGGCGCCAGGACCACAGCGCACGCCTGAGCCACAAGGTTGAGCGCAACAGCGGCCGCGCCGATGTTGTCGTACTGCTGCAGCTGGAGAAAGACTGTCTAATCTTCAAGGCGGATTGTGTCCTGCAGGGGCATCACAGTGGGTGGGTCGCAGGCCTTGACTTTACGCTCGCCCTTCTTGATCTCCTTCTTGCTGCACTCCCTTGCCATTTCTGCCTCAGCAGCCTTGTTGCGCGCTGCCCAACCAGCCTTGGCCTCAAGCAGCCAGCACATGTCCCTCAGCTGTCGGATGTACTCGGGCTGCGATCAGGGTAGGAAGTTGTGAGTTTGGCTTGCAGTTGTTATTCGTGTCCATGATGAGCACATGGCGGCGTGCACAAGATGAACCTCACCATCTTGACTGCATCAATGTTGGAGTCGAGAGCGACTGCGCCGAGTGAGGCGATGGCGCGCAGCAGCTCAAGCGCCGCGCGCGAGCGGTCCGCCGACTGCTGCACACACGGCAGCAGGAGCACGCATGCACGCCCGAGCTCCTGCAGGAGAGGCAGCACCAACTGGGGCAGGCGACGCCAGTCGTCGACCGCGGCAGCGACTCTGACCGCTGCCGCTGCAGTGGCCGCTGCTTTGGATTCGCACAGATTCAACTCTGAAATGATCGACAGAACGCTGCTACGGTAGGCGGATACCGCTGTCTCAATCTGGGGAACCATGTGGAAGACGGTGCAGCTCACGCCAGGAAACACAGCCTCCAGTGCACCTGGCTGCTTGTCGTGTTTGGTGGCAACCACCATGAGCAGGCGTGCCAGCTGCGATGCCGATTGTGACTGAAGCACCTGGCGCGACACCTTGTTTGACTCATCGCTGGTAAACTGAGCACGCGGGTAGCTGAGGAGCCGCGACGA
The DNA here is from genome assembly GCA_016618255.1 of Chlamydomonas sp. UWO 241. NCBI lineage: Eukaryota > Viridiplantae > Chlorophyta > Chlorophyceae > Chlamydomonadales > Chlamydomonadaceae > Chlamydomonas > Chlamydomonas priscui. Next base: position 11,904 of record VFSX01000900.1, on the reverse strand, counting down.
CAGCGTCATAACTGATGGCGCGACATGAAGAAGCCCTTCAGTCTGCAGCATGAGCAGCATCTGCACCGCCTGGTTATGCATTAATGCAAGCCTCTCCTCGTCATTCTTGGTGGGGGACAGTGGGTCCAGAGCGAGCACGGCCCACGCAGCACTCACGGCGTCGTGCACCACTGCCGCCAGCACGCCCGCGTCACCACCCCTCAGCTTAGGTAGCACCGTGCGGAGCAGCCCCAGCAGGGTCGGCATGACAGTGTCCGCATTGTAATCAGCCATGCGCGCCAGATGGTGCTCCTCATCGGTGTCCTGAAGCTGCGTTCCAGGAACGGAGTCGCCTTCGCTCGCTGCCCACTGGCGCTCGCCCCACATGCCCCAGCTGACCCGGTACACCAGCTGTGTCCGAAGCGTTGCCAGCAGTGCTGCGGAATGAGCAGACATGTGGGTGGGCAGCAGGTGTCAAGTTTACGGTAGGAGCCTCTTAATGGGAGCACGAGCGCGGGCGGGGCATGAGTGGCTGATGGGCGCATGGTACGCACCCTGCAGCAGTGGCAGCTCCTCTGGGGCAACGTCGTCATTGCTCGTGATGACAAGCAGCGCATTGAAGAGCTCTTCAGCGCCATTGTAGACCGTACGCGACACTGTGTGGGGTGGCGCGCCACGCAGCTTTGGCACCGCGATCGTCGGCTCGCCGCTGTCAACCAAGAAGCGTGCCAGCTCTCTCCTCCAACACCACGTATCGCCGCCCCCCGAGGTGGGGACAAGCTGGTGGGTGTGCCCCTGCAGCTCCAGCTGCCACAGGCCCTTGCTAAGCATCAGCACGGCGCCGATAGCACTCGGCGTGAAGACGTGCTCCAGGTCAGACTTCAGGTAGTTGGCCGCGGTAGAAAGAACAGAGATGATGTAGCCAGCGCCCTGCACCATCACGGCAGCATGTTGGTGGACGAAGTTAAGGGACGATTCGGGGCAGCTGTGAGAGAAGAGACGACCAGGCGCACGCGCCCCATGCGCCTGCGCGCATGGCCCTGCGTGCATGGCCCTGCGTGCATGCCCCCATGCGCACGCGCTGGCCGTTCCCGCACCTCGCTCAGGGCCGTCAGGTTGTCGGCGCTGGTGATGCTCCACATGTCTGCAAAGGCCGTCGCCAGGTCGGGCATCACTTCGCTGATGATGGTGCGCTCGCGCAGCGCGCCCATGCGCCCATGCGAGCCAGCAGCCTCCGGGCTGAACGAGAAGGCGGCGAGCTTTTCGAGCGCGACACCCGCCCACTGCATCCCGCTTACGAAGTGCTCGAAGGACATGTCACCGCGCCTCATTTCCTCAGCCAGGCCCTGCATGGCGACCTGGAAACCAATCCTCATTGGATTCTCGCTCTTTCCACTGCCAGGGGGCAGCAGCTCGACACACTCCTCCAGCGCTCGTTGGATGCGCTGCAGCACGACCTTGAAGCCGCCCAGCGTGCTAGCACCCGGCACCGCCTCCGCATCGGCCATCGGCTGCTCACCTTCCGCAGCCGGCTGACGGCCCCTAGGTCCCTGGTGGCAAGGGCCTGGGTGGGGGCGTAAACGACCGTTTTGCGTCGCTGTCTCGCCTGACTGCGTGCACTGCCACACGCACATCGGCGATCCATGCAGGCGTGGCCCATTCACACTCGCCCCTTTCACACTCGCCCCTGTGCGGCTGTACATCACCCACTACATGGCCTGGCCTTCCCTCCCTCCGATTCACATCACAGCATGGGGCTGGGAGGCCTCTTAGCTCGCCCACGGCTAACTTCACACCCCTCTGTTACAATGCCTCTCTGATGCGTTTCTTAGACGCTAGGCGACAGCGAGTGGTGATGGAGGATGAAGGCCACGATGGCGCAGGTCACGGGCCCGCTGTGAGAGCGGGCCACTTCCAGTCGGATGCTGGTGGCTTGGCGCCTGAAGCTCAAGCGCAGCATCAGGACGACGGGGTGCATGTGCGTCACTACCACGGCCTGTTGCATCATCCACCCTGCGCCAGACCGTGCGCACGTGCAAGACGTGTGCACGCATATGCATGCGCACGATGCATGCACCATGCATGCACCCCCCCACCCCCCACCGCACCCGCACGCACACTCGCCGTGATCATGCATGATGCACACAGGGTGACGGCACCACCACCAACAAGCGCCGCCACATGGACATGGAGCGACCTGCGGCCGGGTCAACGATGCTCTTGGGCGACCCGCGCGTGATCACGCAGGCACTCTTCATGCAGGCGCGTGGTGTGCACCACTGCACTGGGGTGGAAAGGTCTCTGTTAAGAGGTACCTGCGGATGCCTATGCGCTTGTCAGCAAGCGCGGTTCCACCATCGGGTTTGCACCACCGTGTTGCAACAAGAGCGTCCAGGCGTTCGGGGCTGTGGAACGTGGTTTCCGAGCTGGTGGCCTGTGGGGCTATAGATGGTCTGGGTTGTGCTACAGTGCTAGACCCACCTAAGGGGTGGGGTGCAATGCGCTGCGGTGCTGAAGTGGTAGCCCGGCCTAGTGTTTGTGGGCTTGTGGCTGCGGCCAAATAGATATACGACGAAGGTATGCTGTCAGTTGGTGACGTGATCAGGCGCTGTTGGTGCAGATGCATAGTGTGCACTGGGTTGTTGAGCCTTGCAGCCATACTAGCAACCTAGGCGTGCGTTGGGCTTGGCCCTATTGAGGGACGCTCCCAGCATCACCAATGCTCACGCCTGCCGTATGTTTGACTGACCGACCGACCGACCGACCGACCGACCGACCGACCGGCCGGTCGACCGACCGACCGACCGACCAACCGACCGACCGGCCGGCCGACCGACCGACCAACCGACCGACCGACCGACCGACTGACCGACCGACTGACTGACTGACTGACTGACTGACTGACTGACTGACTGACCAATCGACCGACTGACTGACTGACTGACTGACTGACTGACTGACTGCAGGCCGTGTGCAGCCCTGCCGCCACCACGCGCCGTCCCTGCCAGCTGTTTGACCTGAGGGACCGACCGCCGCCGCGCAACCTACGCACCACGAGCAGCGTGATGACCAGGTGCGTTGACCTGGCTTGCTTTGACTTTGAATGTTCTAACTTTGACTGGTTTGACTTTACTTTGACTGGTTTGACCAACCGCCACCAACGCACGCTACGCACCACGAGCAGTGCGTTGATCTGGCTTGCTTTGACTTTGACTTTTCTACTTTGGCTGGTTCGACTTGTTTGACTTAACTTTGAATTGTTTGACCAACCGCCACCAACGCACCCTACGCACCACGAGCAGCGTGATGACCAGGTGCGTTGACCTGGCTTACTTTGACTCTGAATTTTCTACGTTGACTGGTTTGACTGGTTGACTTTACTTTGCCTTGCTTGACCGACCGCCACCAACGCACCTTACGCATCACGACCAGCGTGATGACCAGGTGCGTTGACCTGGCTTACTTTTGACTCTGAATGATCTACTTTGACTGGTTTGACTGGTTTGACTGGTTTGACTTTCGACTCTGAATGATATACTTTGACTGGTTTGACTGGTTTGACTTAACTTTGACTTTTTTGACTGACCGACACCACGCAGCCTACGCACCACAAGCAGCGTGATGACCAGGTGCGTTGACGTGGCTTACTTTGACTCTGACTTTTCTACGTTTACTGGTTTGACTGGTTTGACTGGTTTGACTTTGCTTTGACTTTTTTGACTGACCGACACCACGCACCCTACGCACCACAAGCAGCGTGATGTGCGTTGACCCGACTTGCTTTGACTCTGCATTTTTTTATTTGATTTGTTTGACTAGTATCACTGAACTTTGACTGGTTTGACCGACCGCCACCTGCACACCCTACGCACCACGAGCAGCGTGGTGACCAGGTGCGTTGACCTGGCTTACTTTGACTTTGAACGTTCTACTTCGACTGGTTTGACTGGTTTGTCTTGTTTGACTTAACTTTACCCAACCCCTTAACCCGCTCCTGTGCCTGCTTGCCTCTGTGCGGCCCCACAGAAGACCTAAGGACGACCTCATGAGTGCTCCTGACTCACACGACCCAGACTAGGTTACTGCATCAGCCTAGTGAATGAATGGTACACCAACTTGAACTGCTGAAAGTCAAATCCATGTAACCGCCGAGTGACAGCAGACAGAGAGGAGAATAACAGCTCTCCACCCCGCCGCCCCACACCAGCAGCGGATCAGCAGAGCTCAAATGGCACACTTGGGGAATATGGAGATTTGTATACAAATTTTAGTACAGGCCACAAGCATTCTAACAGTAGAATGGTTCGCCAACTCGACCTAGTTCCTTCACTCAACCAAACCCTGTACCCGCTCCTGTGCCTGCATGCCTCGTGCTACGCAGCCTGACAGAGGACCAGGATGACCTCATGTATGCACTGGCTGGATGCTCGGATGTCCACTACTCCATCAAGGTGTGTGTGTGTGTGTTGTGTGTGTGTGTGTGGCTGGATGCTCGGATGTCCATTACTCCATCAAGGTGTGTGTTTGTATGTGGAGTGTGGTGTGTGTGTGTATGCGCTGGCTGGCTGGATGCTCAGATGTCCATTACTCCATCAAGGTGTGTGTGTGTGTAAGGTGCGCGTGTGGAGGGAGCAGCCGTGCGTGCCCCCCCCATCCACACATCCACACACACATGGTTTCACATCAGGTATGCGCTGGCTGGATGCTCAGGTGTCCATTACTCCATCAAGGTGTGTGTGTGTATGTGGAGCGTGTGTGCGTGTGTGTGTGTGTGTGTGTATATGTGCGTGTGTATGTGGAGGCAGCAGCGGTGCGTGCCCCCCCCCCCCGCCCTCGTCCACCACCCCCCTTGTATCCAATCCAGAATGTTGGCGCGGCTGGTGTGAACGCCCTAGCCCCCCCCCCCCACGTGGCTGCAGCATATCTGAATCCAATCTCAAAAGATGCCCCCCCCCCTTGCGCCCACTCCCTATTGGTCGCCCTTGCGGCATCCCCGCCTGCGTTCTCAGCATCCGCGGCTCACTCACGCATGCCCCTTCCCTCCGATGATGATGATGATGATGATGATGATGACGATGATGATGATGATGGATTTACAGTCTGTGTGTGACACCAGTTACACTGTTTCAGACCTGTGTCGGCGCTGGCGCCCGACACCTAAAACTCAGTTTCGGGATGAAACTGGCTGGCTACCTGGTAGGGGCGAGAGTTAACCCCCACATGCGCGCACACACTGGACCTGGACAGGGCACTGGGCCCCAGATCCACCCTATACCACCCAGGTAGTGACAGCAACGCATTCCTCTGCTATGCTCGGCCCACTCACATAACGTCGACTCAGCTGTCGCTGACACTCTGCGCTGCATCTCTGAATCCAATCCCAGTGTCAAATCCAGTATTTCCGTTAGCCAACCCGCAACCCGACAAAGTGCACTTTCGGGTTGAGATTGGCCGATTCGGACTGGCGCGTCGGGTTGAGATTTCGCGAATTTCGGCCCCAAAGTGTGATTTTCACATCCTTCCTGCAAAAAATCGCCTCCATCAGGTTGAAATTGGGGAGTGAGCCGTGAGGCCTGGCTTGAGCCATCTTCTCCCCAAGATCCTTAGCAGAGCCACTGGTCCAATCTCATCGAGATTGATGCACCCTCCCTCCTCCAAACCCTACAACCTGAAACGCCATACCGAAAGCATGAAGCCGACAACGACCCCCCCTCCCTCCCTCCCCTGAATGTATCCAGTCCAGAATGTCGGCTGTCGCGAGCGCCCGGCGCGCAATGTCTGCGGCGACTCCGCGTCCTGTCGTGAGACTTTCTTGATTCAACCCACCACTCACGCATCTACACACCTACCCCACCCCCCCCTCTTCCCGCCCCGTCCACATACAAACACAGAATGTTGACTCAACTGTTGGTGACGCCCTGCACAACGTGGTCGATTTTACAGTCTTGTTGGACGCCTTTAATGGCGTATTAGACTTGTGCTTGCGCACTCAATCCCTGAGGCAGGCAGATACTATCACCCGCACTAATCCACTCAGTGGATACACATTGACTGTGTCCATCCCACTAGCTCTAGTGTACATCTCTGTATCCAATCTGAGCGAGATCGAAGTCCCCCCCCCTCTGAAATGACCCCCCCCCGGATCGTATGCCATCCAGAATGTTAGCACAGCTGTTGCGGACGCCCTGCATGACGTGTGCGTCTCTGTATCCAATCTCAGCGAGATTAATGCCCCCCCCTAAAATGTACCCCCTCCCCCCCTCCCCGATCGTATGCCATCCAGAATGTAAGCACAGCTGTAGCGGACGCCCTGCACGGCGTGTGCGGCGTCTCTGTATACAATCTCAGCGAGATTGATGCCCCCCCTAAAATGTACCCCCTCCCCCCCTCCCCAATCGTATGCCATCCAGAATGTGGCGGACACCCTGCACGGCATGTGCGTCTCTGTATCCAATCTCAGCGAGATTGATGCACCCCCCTAAAATGTTCCCCCTCCCCCCCTCCCCGATCGTATGCCATCCAGAATGTAAGCACAGCTGTAGCGGACGCCCTGCGCGACGTGTGCGGCATCTCAGCCTCGGTTCTCAAGACCTGGTTCAAAAACAGGGCGACGAGCAAATTTGCCAAGCGCACCGCACGCGCGCTGCCGGAGGGTGCGTGCAGATGTGTGCGTGCGTGTGTGTGTGTGTGTGCGTGCGTGTGCGTGTGTGACTGTGTGTGTTTCCGTGTGTGTGTGTGTGCTTCCGTGTGTGTGTGTGTGTGTGCGTGCGCGTGTGTGTGCGTGTGTGTGTGTGTTTGTGTGTGTATGTGTATGTGTGTGTGTGTGTGTGTGTGTGTGTGTATGTGTGTCCCCACATCTGCGACGACGTCCCCAGCCTCGTCGTAGGGCTGCGTCCCCCTCCACTCAGCAGCGTGCCCAACAAGCCACATGCACGCCACTCAAGTCATATCGTGCCTACCTATCAATACAGTTACAGTTACATGGCATTCCAGCTAAGACAACACTAGTCCTAGTGCCACCGCCCTGTGAAGGACGATAGCCACCAGCCGGTTACCTGCCGTCTAGACTACCGCTCCCGCCGGCTAGTTTAGACCCAAACAAGTCCCTGAGGGACATGTCTGGCAAGGAGCGTATAGGAAAGGACCGTCCTCCTCCTGGCCTTTGAGGCCAACCACGCCGGCTGTGCCGACTGGCGGCGCTGAAGCAGAAAAGTCCCCGCCTGGCATGGTGCATGGTTGTCCAACTCCATGCATGGGGCTCTGCCTGCGCCCCATGCGTCATGCATGGCCAGGTCCCACCCTCCAGGGGGGCCTGGGCAAACAGAGTCGTCATGGCAGGCTGCCTGAAGACCAATGCCGACGCCAGTCACCTATCAATACGACGGTGTTAAGATGCGTCCTTGGCCAGTGCCTGCACCCCACTAAACGGTGTGCCCACAGTTCCAATGCGGACGCGCGCGGCGACGGCGGCGGCGAAGGCTCTGTTCCGTCACCCAAATTACCTATCAATGCAACTGTGCCAAGGCGCGTCCTTGGCCAGTGCTTGTTTCCCACTCAGAACAGTGTGCCCGCACTCACGCTGCAGGCGCGTGGCAACGGCAGCGGTGGCGTCTCTGCTGAGGCACTGTGCGTACCTAGCAATACGAGTGTGCCAAGGCGCGTCCTAGGCCAGTGCTTGCCTCCCATTTACACCAGTGTGCCCACAGTTCCACTGCAGACGCGCGCGGCGGCGGCGGTGACGGCGCGGCGTCTCTGCTCAGGCATCCTGCCTACCTATCAATGCGACTGTGCTAAGGCCCACCCTCGACCACTGCCTGCACCCACACTAAACAGTGTGCCCACACTTCCACCGCAGGCATCGACGAAGGGGAGGGGGGCGGTGGCGGCGGCGCGCGCCCCGCGCGGGGCTACCGCCAGAGGCGCGCGCGTGTCGCCACTGATGGTGGGCATAATGGTAAGCCTCTCCCGCTCCCCCCTCCCCTTCGCCTTTGCATGCCGCCCCGCCTCTTTCTCCCCCTCTCGTGCACGAAACACACCCGCCCGACCTGCCTCTTCCTCACCCCCTCGTATCATCCCACCTCCTCCATCCTCCCCTCCATCCTCCCACCCCTTTCCTCCTCCCCTCCATCCTTTTTCCCAACATCCCAGCCCCCAATCCTCTCCCCCCTCCATCCTCCCCGTCCTCCTCCCATGCCTTTCCCCTCTCTCCCATTCCCTCCCATCCCCCCCCTGCCATCCTCCCCTCCACCCCTCCCTCCTCCCCTGCCCCCCCCCCCCCTCGCTTCATCCTCCCCTCTGCACTGCCTCCATCCGTCCCTCCATCTGTTTCTCCAACATCCCCCCCCGTGGTGTACGATCCGGCTGCCCCTCGGGGGGGGGGGGGCTGCAGGACCACGTGCTTGTTTTCAGGGTGTGTGTGGAGGGTGTGTGGGGTGTGGGGTGTGAGTGTTTGTGTGTGTGGGGGCTCGGCCCCTGGGCCCTACAAACAAACATAGTCTGTGCTGTGGAGGGGCTGAAAGACGAGGTGCATGTGCGGCGATGCACAGATTAAAAGAACTGCCACACTCACCTCGGCGGTCAAGTAGATTGGCAAGTGCCACTTGACCCCTATCCCCTGGAAGCAGTTAGGACCTATTTTGGAGGCGTCGCACTATAGCTCTCCTTTTTGCTCTGGGACTACACGTTGGCAGGCAGCCGGCTGGTGGCTACCGCCCCTCACAAGTAATTGTAAGGGCCAGAACTGGACTTGGGTCTAGGCAGTGGTACTAGGACTAGAGGTAGTCTTTGCTGGAAAGCCGATGTAACTGTAACTGTAACCCCATCCCCCCTCCATTCTCACCCCCAGGACATGTCGCCGCTCCCACTGCTGTGCACGCGGGCGAGGGGGGGATGCTTTCGGCAGCAACACTACTGAAAGAACCCGAGACAGCCCCCTCCCCCCCTCCATCCCCCCCCCCCCGCAGGACATCTTGCCGCTACCACTGCTGCGCACGCGGGCGAGCGAGGGCCAACGGGCCCGGAAACTGGTTTCAGGAGCAACACTACTGAAAGCCTGAGACAGCCCCCTCCCCCCCTCCATTCTCCCCCCCCCGGACATCTTGCCGCTCCCACTGCTGCGCACGCTGGCGAGCGAGGGCCAACGGGCCCGGAAACTGGTTTCGGCAGCGACACTACTGAAAGCCTGAGACAGCCCCCCCCCCTCCTTTCTCCCCCCCTCAGGACATGGTGACGGCCCCACTGCTGCACACGCTGGCGAGGGAGAGCCAACAAGGCCAGGCTCTGGTTTCGGCAAAACAACTGAAAGCATGAGACCGCCCCCCCCCCCCCTCCATTCTCCCCCCAAGGACATGTTGCCGCTCCCACTGCTGCGCACGCGGGCGAGGGGGGCATGCTTTTGGCAGCAACACTACTGAAAGAACCCGAGACGAAAAAACCTCACCCCCCACCCCCCTTCTTTGTCCCCTCCCACGACATGGTGCCGGCCCCATTGCACCGCACGTGGGCGAGGGGGGGGTGGTGGTTCGGCAGCAACACTTCAGAAAGCCTGAGACAGCCCCCCCCCTCTTCTCTCCCCCCCTCAGGACATGGTGCCGGCCCCACTGCTGCGCACGCGTGCGAGGGAGGGCCGACGTGGCCGGAAACTGGTTTCGGCACCGGTGGTGCAGGAGGAGGGGGCGGAGGGGCGGAGACTGGCTGGGGCGGAGGAGGAGAGGGAGGAGGGTGCGCGGCGGGAGCGGGCGTGCAGTGGTCTGCATTGGACACGATGACGATGCTGCGCGGGGGGTGCGCCGCGATCTCACAGGTGTGTGTGGGGGGAGTATGTGTTTGTGTGTGTGTGTGTGTGTGTGTGTGTGTGTGTGCAGTGGTCTGCGTTGGACACGATGACGATGCTGCGCGGGGGTGCGCCGCGATCTCGCAGGTGTGTGTGGGGGGGGGATTGTAGTGTGGGGTGTGTGGGTGTTGTGTGTGGCGTGTGTGTGGGTGTTTGTGTGGGTGTTTGTGTGTGTGTGCAGTGGTCTGCGTTGGATCGCTGACGATGCTGCACGGGGGGTGCACCGCGATCTCACAGGTGTGTTGAGGGGAAGTGTGTGTGTGTGTGTGTGTGTGCAGTGGTCTGCATTGGACGCGATGACGATGCTGCGCGGGGATGGCGCCGCGATCTCGCAGGTGTGTGTGGGGGGGAGTGTGTGTGTGTGTTGTGTGGCGTGTGTAGGTGTGTTGTGTGTGCGTGTGTCTGTCTACACACAAACACCCACCCACCCACACACACACGCATACGCAGGATGCACGCACACACACACACACACACACACACATACGCACACACACATACGCACACACACATAAACACACACACACACACACGCACACACACACACACGTGCACACACCGCCCTCCCGCCTTGCTTGTGCCTGCAGGACGCTCTTCGGTCGGAGCTGCTCCAGAGCAAACACACACACACACACACACACACGTGCGCGCACCGCCCTCCTGCCTTGCTGCTTGTGCCTGCAGGACGCTCTCCGGTTAGAGCTGCTCCAGAGCGCCGGTGGTTGTGGTGGGGGCCACCCGCCACTGCCCCCCCGTGCGCTATTCTCACTGCCAGGTTAGGAAGGGGGAGAGAGAGGGGGGAGACAGGGGGAGAGAGAGGGGGGAAGTGGGAGAAAGAGGGAGAGGGGGAGAGGGAGGGAGAGGGAGAGAGGGAGACAGGGAGAGAGGGAGAGAGTAGAGGAGAGGGGGAGAGGTGATAGGAGAGAAGGAGGGAAAGAGAGAAAGAGAGAGACGGATGGACAGGGACAGAGAGGGACAGAGGGACAGAAACAGAAACAGAAGCAGGTGTTTTGAAGGCAGGGGCATGTTTGTGGGTTTACGGCTAACGTTTTAGGGGGGGTTGGCGGCAGGCGCCCACCCTTGTCGCCGCGCGCTATGTTCTCACTCCCAGGTGTGGGCATGTATGTGAGTGATTTCTTTTTCGGCTCTCCACAGCCATTTGGCTGTATTCCGGCTGAAATTAGACCTTGAACACAGCTCAACCCATACAGTAACAGTAACACGGAATTTCCAGCTACGCAGGCTACTCTTCTACTAGAGACACCCGCCGATACTCAGCACACTCAAGTACTAGAGTACCGCCGGCTCCCGGCCGATAGACTACCGCTCCCGCCGGCTAGACTACCCCAAACAGCGGTCTCTGAGAGACATGTCTGGCCAGGAGCATATAGGAGAGGACCTTCCTCAAGGTCACAGTAGTGGCCTTGTGGCCAGTCAAGCCGGCAGAGCCGAATGGCGCTGACTGGAACGGTCCCCGCCTGGCAGTGCATGGCTGTCCAGCTCTCGTTTGCATGGGGCTCAGCCGGCGCCCCATGCCTCATGCATGGCCAGGTCCCACCCTCCAGGGGTGCATGGACGCCAGCGTTGTCATGGAGGCTGCCTGAAGACCTTCCAACGCCAGTCACCGGCAGACGAGCGACCCCGAGGATGAGCGCGGTGACGAACGCTGCGATTGTTGAAGCGGATTTACTCTGTGTTGCCTCGGCGGTCGCCACCGCTGAAGCCGTGATGGTAGCCCGCCTCCACGGGCAGCCATCTTGACCTATGTCCCGCATGCATTGACGGGCGCCAGCTCCTCCGCTCGTCGATCAACTCGTCGAGATCGGTGCCGCATGGCGTCCTGCATGGGGGATAAGGGCCGTCTCCCAGCACGGGCCGCGGCAGCGCCGCGGCTACTCGCCAAGCCATGGCAGCGCCGGGCAAGCCGCTCCTGAAGTGTTTCACCGAGGGGCAGTCTAGCAGGAGCCGGGCCAGTCGTATATTACCCCGCTCGTCAGCGGCATGGAGATCCTCGTCACCAGCAGCGCCGCATTGCTGGGTCCAGGGCTCGGCGACGAGAACGCGCCTCCGTTAATCGAGCCCCTCCCCTGCCT